>CAJHZI010000494.1:0-359571 GCA_905160935.1 Enchytraeus crypticus | reverse complement strand
GTCAATGAAGCAGACTATTCCAAGTACACGAGTGCTAGTGTGAATATTTCACTATATTAAGTGTGTCAATGAAGCAGACTATTCCAAGTACACGAGTGCTAGTGTGAATATTTCACTATATTAAGTGTGTCAATGAAGCAGACTATTCCAAGTACACGAGTGCTAGTGTGAATATTTCACTATATTAAGTGTGTCAATGAAGCAGACTATTCCAAGTACACGAGTGCTAGTGTGAATATTTCACTATATTAAGTGTGTCAATGAAGCAGACTATTCCAAGTACACGAGTGCTAGTGTGAATATTTCACTATATTAAGTGTCCTTTTTGGTTAATTCATTATTTCAACGTACATATCTCATCCGAAATATTTCACTTCACAAACATGAATATTGTTGGCAGAATAGAACCCACCAGTCGGCCGAATTCGTAATTATATTTAAAGAATCTCAGTCATACTCAGTTCAACAGCAACACAGTCAGCAGAATATTTAAAAACCCCAAGGTTGAACGAGTGCGACTTACACTACGTAGAAGATGAAGATTTCATTATATTGACGTATTCTTTTAAGAATTCTTCTAAGTCTAACTCTCTACATAATGTTCTTCTAACCAAGTCTATCGCTCTATATATTGCTCTTATAACCACGTCAAATGTTCTTATAACCAAGTCAACCTATCCCTATAGTATTCTTCAATTGGCAGGTAAAATATACACCTTCTTATTCCTAATCGCAGTCTGTATTCAGACGCACGAAAAAGCACTCAGTAGAAAAATATGGCTTCTGAGGTGGCTCCCATTGCCTTCCTCAGTTTTTGCTTTGTCGCCCCTTACGACACGTGCAGTTAACCGTTGATCTATTCTTCAGTGTCCCGAAAACAACAAGGGATACAACACACACGAGAAACTGACAAAACACAGAAATTCTAGTATAACGATGGTTATTGGACTGTTCTTGACTGAGGATCTCTCTCTCTCTCTCTCTCTCTCTCTCTCTCTCTCTCTCTCTCTCTCTTTCTTTCTTTCTTTCTAATGTTATGAAAAGTAGAAGGCTCAAGGTACATTTTAAGACTCTGTGGTGCATGCCATTTGCATTTGATTTGGTGATATCTAGTACGAAATACCGTGGAGAGAGTGAGATATTAGAAGAAGTGAGAGAAGCATTGAAAAGTAAAGGGCAGCTCAAGGACGAATAAGGAAAAACAGAGCAATTGGAGAGTAAATGAAAGAGTGAGGGGATAAATGGAGATGGCATAACAAGTCAGAGGGTGGAGCAATGGAAGGTAACAGGTTTTAAGTATTAGGATCTATAATAGAAGAGGATGGGGGTTGAAAAAGGAGGTTACTAATAGGATCCAGGTTGGGTGGTCAAAGTGGAGGGCCAAGCGCTAGTGGAGTGTTGTGTGGTAGGAGAATACCACTAAGACTAAAAAGTCTATAGTTCGGTGGTTAAGCCAGTAATAATGTATGATCGATGCAGAGTGCTGGGCACTAAAAATGAACAAGAACATGATTGCCTGAGGTAGAGATGAGAATGTTGCATCTAATGTGTGGTAAAAATTGGAAGGATAGAATGGAAAATGAATGTGAGAGTGAATTTAAGTGTTGAGGGGATTAGTGATATGTTGGTACAATTCAGACTGCGATGGTATGGTCATAGAATGAGAAAGGCTTAGGAAGAGGATGTAGTGAAGAAGAGTTTGGAGGAAGGATACAAAGGTTATAAGCTAGATAGAGATAGACCACAACTGACGTGAAATGCGGTGACTACGAAGTACATGAAAAATACGGGATTGACTGATGATATGGTGTGGGACACAGAGGAATGGAGAAAATATATTCATATCCCGACCCTAGCTAAACTGGGACTCCAGGAAGAATATGATGATGATCACAATGATATTTATAATGGTCAATTGATAATATATCAGTTGATATATTGACTTGACAGAGAGACTTCGCTCACTGATCAACTGGCAGACTGATCGTTTAACAGGCTGATTAATATCTATACCCACATTACATATCCATCTACAGCTACATGTAAAACCTCGCTTTGCTATTAAACTCATTAAAGTCTAATTACTGCTCAGATCGGCTCAAAACACGGTCAGAACCTGACGTCTGTAAGAATAACATAAAAATCTACAACATTAGCAACAAGCAGTGCCTCATCTTTCTAATTATCTATCTAATTCCTGTCACTGTAGAGGAAATAATTCGATTTAATGCTGAATAGACTGTCAGTCTCATTTCAAAATCTCTCATCATCAGGGTGAATTAACAATGACGAAAAAGAATCAAATGAGATCTGGGGGCTGGCGCGATGAGGGAAACAGCAAACGTCACATCCAATCAAAGATTTCAACGGATCTAACCCCCACACTCTCCCCCCCCCCCACCCCCCCCCCCCACTCGACGACTAATCCAATGTTCATTAAGGTTTAACTGACGGTCCTAATTATACACGTAACATGATCTGCCACGTAGAACGGCTTTACAGCAACAAGTTAACGAAAACACGTAAACAATTCCGATAATAAAAAAAGGCTGAAACTTTTCTTGCAACAAACATAGAAAAATTCCGCCGGGACAGGAAAGAGGAGATAATTAAAATCACTCGCTCAAAAGCCGAATAGAATTTGAGCGGATTGGCAGAAAACTAACAAATCGCTCATAAATGAAGAATTGCAAAGATTTTGATAAACAAAAAGAATAATAATTTAGAATACTAATGGTTTCAACTTTCAAATGGTACATGAATAATGAGAGAGAATTTGTAGTTACAAATGATACAATAAATCATATAACTATAAATCATAATATTAATAGGAGAGATATTATAACATAAAACTAGTAAAATAAACCATGCAAAAAAGAGATGAACCATATAACTAGAGATACAAACAATACAACTAGAGAGACAAACAGTACAACTAGAAAGATAAACCATACAACTAGAGAGATATACCATACAACAGACAACCGTACAATTAGAGAGTTAAACCATACAATTGGAAAGATAAACCACACCACCGGACAGACGAAACACAAAAAATGAAGATAAACCATTAATATACTATACAACTAACGAAACAAACAACTAACAGCTCATTCTTACAATCACGCTTACGTATACAGTTTGTTAGTCTATCCTCCATATGGTTTATTCTGCAGCTAGCATCCGAGGTCATTTAAATAGATATACTCTATCCCTCCCTCTCTCTCTCTCTCTCTCTCTCTCTCTCTCTCTCTCTCTCTCTCTCTCTAGTGTTCTGCCAAGTGGCAGGTCCATTGTACATATTCTTGCTCACCTGCTGCATTCATGCTCCATAAAAAGCACTCCACTGATTAACGAGATAATCCCTACACAATATACAATGGGCTATACCTTATCCACACCATAATGTAGCCTACAGTTCCAGAATAACAAGACTTCTGAAGTGATTTTCAGTTGCCTTCTTCAGTTCTTGCTAGGGTGCCTCTTACGCCACACGCAGTTTATGGTTGGTCTATTCTTCCGTGTCCTGGACACAACACGGGATACAAATATACAACACTAATGATAACATTGTTCAAATCTATATCCACTATGGTATTTATGATCAAAAAACCACAGGACCAAGAAATCTCCTGAAAGAGCTCTGCACCTAAAGATGTAAGAATCTAATTATTCAGTTAGCCCCGTGCCCTGTACACAGTTGACAAAACTGACGCTAAATTCTTATTTGTCGACTGATTGATCGATAGAGAGAAGTATTTTGTAACATCATCAATTAAATAAACACAGTCCTAATATTACCATATGCTGAACGAAATAGAAGTGTAACTGTTTAGTAAAATAGCAACAAACCAACAAACGTGATAGCACTCATAAAAATGTTATTTATAACTGTCGAAAGATAGGCTTGCTCAAACCACGAATATCGGCTTCAAAACAATAACATTTACCGACTGCACCCGTTTACGTGTGTTAACTTTTATACAAACAACACGCGAATATCTCTTTCAGCAAAAAAACGGAAAATTTCAGCGGAGGCAACAACTCTAATACTTGACGTAATGATTCAAACTCTCAGACTTTTTGCGTAAGTCGTAATCGTTCCACTATCGTAGCCGCTGAATTAGTATGGCCGAGATTCTTTTTTACTAGAATTCGATCGACTGGTAGGACCAATTCTGCTGATAAAATATTGATGCTTGTGAAATATCTAGGCTGAGTACGTCATGTATATACGTTTCACGTCATGTCAGTAATTATGTACTTTGAACATTAGCTCTGGGGACCTATGAAATTTGTCATTTAAAGTTATAAACACTCAGTCTTTCAGTCTTTCAAGGTGGTCACCAATCCATGTACTATCGGGCCCGACGTTGCTTAACTTCGTATATTGAAGCGCAGCTTAACCATGTGCACTAAATCCCGCCCAGCTGTCTGGGTCACACCCTGATATCAAATGTATTACCTGAAGAATGAATCAATGAATCATTTTCATTTAAAAGTTTATTCGGTATATTTCTCTATGACTATTACCAGTGGTGGATATGACTTGAAATCATTTCATTTAAAAAACAAAATCAAAATCATAATTTTGATTTTATATCACGAGAGTGATTTTTATTTATATTTTAAAATCAAAATTTGTGCTACTTTGAGGTTTTAAAACACCGAAAGCATCTTCAAAATCATTTATGAACAAAATTTGGAACTTTCAAAATTGGCATGTTATGGATTTAAGGTTCAGGAGAGGTTTTAAATGTTTTAAAACAAATTGTCAAACGCCATCTTTGAGTAACTGACACTACCGAAGTTAAATATTTTTTTTAAATTTAAGATAAATTAAAATAAGTCAATAAATAAAATAAGTAATAAAGTAAAATTTATTTAAGGTACCAAAAATATATGTATAAAATTTAGGTATAGTTTTCTAATTTTAAATTTAGAATGTTTTAGTTAATTTTAGTCAGTAATAGTCTTACACTGTGTTATAAATACTACTGATTTTCAAGTGACATCACAGGAAAATTTTAGTGTATCATTAAGTTCTGCATAACTAGTGTTTCATTAAGTTCTACATAACTAGTGTATCATTACGTTCTGCACAGCTAGTGTATAATTAAGTTAAGTATATAACCAATGTACCATTAAGACAAGCACAGCTAGTGTATTAGGCCTATTAAGTTATGCATAACTAGTGTACTATTAAGTTATGCATAACTGGTATAAAATTTAATTTTGTGTAACTAGTGTATCATTCATTACGTTATGCGTCACTAGTGAATAATTTCTATCCATGGAATGAATTAAAATGAATTAATAAAGACGAAAACGAGGATCCGGCAAGGAATTAAAGCTACAGCCTTTATCTTACGTGACGAGCTTGCTAACGATAACGACAATCTGATCAAGTGATGCGAAACACATCAAAGATACAAACGCGCGAACTTCCACACACATCTTAGCGAACATATATGAAGCACAAGACACGTTTTCACACAGACCTAAAACCTCCATAATAAAACCTGCACTTAACCCTGCCAACACTCAAATATCAATAACCGGTCATAACAGTCCCAAGACCCCCCTCTCTCTCTCTCTCTCTTTCGTTCTCTCTTAGTGCACTGACTTCTGGCAAGTCCATGGAATATTACTCCTCCAAATATTTCTATCCACAGGTTAAACTGCTTCTTTTCTCTTCATATCAAAATACGAATTAGTTATCAAATCATCCAACACTATTTCGTGTGCGTACTAATATTGTATTACTTGTACTTTATATATTCTGATATTAATTTCTAAAACAAACCTTCCTAAATCTCGGTCGTCCTCTAACCTTTTAAGCACATCCATGAATACAAAATAACGTTAATGCATACTGTTATCTAAAGGTACAGCAGATTTAACAATACGCACTATCATATTCTATCATTTCTATATCCAATACATTACGCGATGTCACGTGCATTTTTGTTTAGTGAAATCTGTATCTTTTCTAAATAGGCCTACATGTACATACATGTATGTAGCAGACCTTAGAGTATTGAATTTAACTAACCAACCAACCATAACTAATCTACAGATAATAAATACAGACAGGAACATATATACAGTTTTTTATAGAACGACAAAAAGCATAGTCCATAGTCAAAGAATAAAAATGAATGGCTTATGCTATTGAAAGGTGTAACGTGTGGTCGACAGTTATGAAATAGGACTTGTATTACTTATACCAGCACATCACATGACGAGCACATGTGCATTCTTACAAATACGTGAGTACAATAATACAATTACTGAACGACATGAACGACATCAAACAACGCCTTGGAGAGGTCAAATATGACACAATGGACCTGCAAAGTTTCTTATTTTAAAAGAAAACATACAAGAACGCACAACAACTATTTGGTTATAACGATTATACTACATTCTCTGATTTTACAGTCTTTCGAAAGATACATAAGCCCTGTACTGAGATTCTTCTTCTTCTCAGAGTATGTCACACTCGTTTAGATATAGTTTAGCTACTTCATCAATAGTGTTTAGACGAGCCAAACCACCATCGAGCTTTGACGTGGGGCACTCTTCCACAATGTGATGCATAGTTTGCAGCGGAGTACCACACTGGCACCCAGCATTTCTTGTCAAACCCCACCTATGCCTGCACGCTGAACATCGACCTGGAACTGTGCGAAACTGATTCAGCAGCAGAACCTAGTTACGACGCGTAGGTTCGAAGCTGTTTTAGCCACAGGGTCTCGTATCAAATGATGATTGGCCACAACTGACTTTTCCCACAATATCTTTACTGAGATTCATCACACATAATAGTCAGCTCACTCTAACTTAACCTTCTTATAACATTGCCCGTTCTTGTCTAACGCTTAATAGTCAACAACATAATAAAACATGGTAGGAGTGTTTGAGATCTGCAGATCTCTAATTATAGCACTCTACAGCGCTTACACGTGTTCGCAGTACAATAATATACTCGACATTCTGCACGAGAAGAGCGCTTAACGCTATCAGTGAGTTCAGCCTCGTCGTAACAACTAATAAACCCATAGTCTAGTCACCGGGTCACAGTGACCTCATTACTCACTGTTGTTGTTGTTGTCTAGAGAGAATCGTGCGTGACCCAGAGAAAACACAACATTTCAAATACTTCTTGACATAGATTCGACTAGGAAGACCCACTACTGGCAGGTCACTTGTCTCGCATTATTGATTTTAGGATAATACCATCATAATAACCATCATGTTCTTTGACTGTCGCACAGGCTTAACGTAATGTTTCCCTCTCCTTCTCTCCATCTTTCTCTCTATTGCGTTTCTGGCTGGAGCCAGTGGCGATGTCGGTAAGATATTCGACCGCGGGCTAGTATGTGCGGGGTGCAAATCTTGAGCTCTCCCGTCACTGACAGAGCTTTAGAGTGAGGAAACTGTCGTTAAAATTAGCTTTACCAGCTTTTTTATCTCTTTTTCTTTCTATCACTCTCTCAGTATCTCTCTGTATCTCAGTATCTCTCGGTCTCTCTCTCTCTCTCTCTCTCTCTCTCTCTCCCCTAGCGCCTCGTAAAAAATCATACACGTACGTATATTTTCTTATTCATTGTGAATAAATGGTACTCCATCGACTAGACCAAGGCGATGATTTCATCCTAATGACACGCCTTTAACTAACTTTAAGGTTAAGGAAACTTTTAATGATTTCAAGCTTAAAGCCTTTAGCGCAAGCTCTCTCTCTCTCTCACTCCAATTAAAGTTTTATTTAATTGTATTTAGTCCCATTAAAGTATATATTAAGGATTATTAAATAATTATATTTTGCTTATTCTGTACCACACGCCCGCAAGGAACTAAAACAGTAACAAACAAGTAAACAGCAAAGAGTCCCCATAACAAGTTGCGCTCACGAACCCGGTACATCTTGATATTATTAATGCTGGCATTTATATGCATTCTGAGGTTTAAAATTTTAAACTACAGCTAATGTCTACGACTCTACGCCTTCTTCACAAATATAATCATATTAAAACTCCTATAGAGACCTTTTATAAAAGATGTTTACCTTGAAAAATCACCCTATATATTTTTTAATTCGTTGGAGGCGCCATCGTGCAATCATATACTTGATTGTTTCGCGGAAGGCTACTGCAATGTAACATATCCTAAAAATGTAATATATCCTCTCCATATATTCTATCTAGACATATATTAAATGTAAATTAAGACATATGTTTATTATCAATGGATAAGTAATTGAAATATAATGTTTTACATGATGTTTCTAACACCATTCTGTTAGTAAATGAAGAAATACATAATAAATACATGAAAATATGTTGAACTTTGCCATCCGTCAATATAAGCTCACATCCCTCAACACTCTCTCACCACTCCCCCACTAGGCTTTGTTTATTATGCGAGCAGAGCTACCACTATATATTATAAAAGGTCTATTTCTCTATCATAACAACAGCAAAGAGAATCAAAGAGATTAGGTGAGATTTAAAAAAAGATTACAAGAGATTATAATAGGATAAATTGATATATTAAAGACCTATGGAGAACCTATATTTCAGCAGGTCTAGTTTTTACATTACAACAGAACACTACAGGAGAGAAGTTGACTGGATCAGGAGTGGATCAGTCTCAATCTATTACGATTTTCTAGTACGATATGATGATATCATGTATTCAACTGTGTTCAAACGAAAGCCCCGGTTTCTTCGGGGTATAGAGCTAGCTAGGCTTTAGATCATGGGGTTCGGGGTTCGATTCTGGCTAGATCACTTTTATTGTTTAAGTTTTATTAAATTTCATTAGTTCCTTAAGAATATAGTTAGTTAGGGTTAGGGTAGAGGGTAAGGTGTAGGGTTAGGGATAGGGATTTTAAAAAATATATAAATTTAACTCTTTAACGCAACATTTGCATTTGCCGTGTCACACCGGTCATGGCGCATGCGCAATAGTTGGCATTTGGAAAGGATTCCTTCCTCCAACCGCTTGTATCCTGAGCCCTGGTCCTGGCTCTCATATGGCTCATTGTGATGTATCATTGTGATGTATCATTGTGATGTATCATTGTGTTGCATCATTGTGAAGTATCATTGTGAAGTATCATTGTGACGTATCATTGTGATGTATCATTGTGATGTATCATTGTGTTGCATCATTGTGATGCATCATTGTGTTGCATCATTGTGATGCATCATTGTGAAGTATCATTGTGATGTATCATTGTGACGTATCATTGTGATGTATCATTGTGATGTATCATTATTTTGTATCATTGTGATGTATCATTGTGATGCATCATTGTGATGCATCATTGTGATGCATCATTGTGATTCACGAACAAAGCGACGACAACAACAACCGACAATCAGTCATCACTGTAAGACAATAAAGCTTATTACTGTGTGACTACAGGTACATACGTGAGATCAACATCAACTTTGGCTAAATTAGTATTTAGAATGCCTGAGATGGTCTCTCGATCTCTCTCTCTCTCTCTCTCTCTCTCTCTCTCTCTCTCTCGAAGCAAATGATAGGTTGTGAAGTACAAATTAAAATTCACAGCCTATTTACACTCACATTAAAATTTTAAGAGAAGCGCTTCAGGTTTCTGACCTTGACATTAAACCCACAGTATCGTCGCTTTTGCGCTCATTGAAGTCGACGCCAATCAACTTCCTCAAAGTTCCCCTTGTCCCAGAGGCTCTGCCAAAGACTCTGTCGATTAAGCTTAAAGTCTCGCTCTATAGATTAAAAACAATTATATGATCTCGTTAGTGATTTTTCATTTCCCTCCTTGACTCCGACTTAGCTGCCTCATACGACGCATTACAAGTAAATAAAGTTAATAAACTCTATTCAAAGTTTCTTCTGTAAGAACGTTAGCGCATCAGTCCTCACTGTAGCCTACAAGTGGGTCGGACATACACAGATCTAAATGAACAGTAAACAGTACGAGCCTATCAGCTCTAGTCACCTCGTCCCTTGAACTTACAGTTTACCGATCAGGTCATACGATTGATAAGAAGAAAAAGCTGAAAGTTCTAAGTTCTCTCGTACAGCTCGTACTAAACAAATCAGTCTCCACATCTCAGCGTCAGACCTGACAAGTTTGTTTATTTGCTGCTTCAACCACGATGACAAGCTCAAATCTAACGTTTATTACTTCATTTATTACTATCTGTATCTACCAAGATTACTAACTTTAGAATTCAACTTCAGAATTGATTCTCAAATCGACTGGCGCAGAGAGCATTCATAGCGCAAAAGAGTTTTTAATTAAAAAAACTAGCAGGATTAAGGTATAATTATCAAGATCAGATCCCCGGCTAATTGTCTGCTTGGGAGTAGAAAGTTATGTTAAATCTGTTTACACTTAATCTTTTCAAATCTCAATTTGTAGCAACTCTATTTTCTCTCTCTCTCTCTCTCTCTCTCTCTCTGTCTCTGTCTCTCTCTCTCTCCCTCTCTCTGTCTCTCTCTCTCTCTCTCTCTCTCTCGCTAGTGTTCTGTTCAGTGGCAGAGTTCAAGGTACATATTCTTAGCGAGCCAGCTTGCACAGTTAGCAAGAGCACTCAATTGATCATCAAGTCGATCCTATCATATGCCCTTTACTAAACTTTAGTGTAGCTTTAGTGCCTCATTAGTGACATCAAAAATAAATCTGAGAAAAGCTTATAGTTGATGAGCATCATGAGCCTATAGTTTTAGAGCTAAAGCTACAAAAGAGCTCAACATCCGTTTCCTGTCTAGACATGAAACACATAACTTAGGGCAGAAAATTGCAGGAGTGTTTAATGATTTACATACAGTCTGAAATTAGAGACTAGTGTGGAATAATCAATCAATCAGTCAATCAATAAGAATTTAACGTTCGGTTCCTCATGTCAGGGACGTCTCTTGCAGACTCTACACAAACCGGCGCCAAAACACCACACGATGACGACTGAGTAGACAGAGACTACAAGAGAAAGATAGATTAAAACACTTCAAGTTCAAAATTTAAGGCAAGCAGGTCAAAATAAGAATCAATCAATCCATCAATTTAATCAATTCAATTTTTGATTTTGAATATTTAAAATATTCAAAAATTACACAAGCCCTTCAAGCCCTTTGTCGAATATTTCTAATAAACACTTTCTACATATGTTCACCTAAATATTCCGAGAATGCAGAACTAAAATAGAAATAAGTGCAGCCTATGACGTAACCGATCCACTGAATAATATTTAAACCTACCTCAAACCAAATATGTTGCAAAAGATCTATAGAGACTATTGGCGTTTAAACAGAAATGTGGAAGGCAATGCAAGACCACCTCTGTAGCTACACTTTTCCTAAGTTCAAAGCCACACTAAAGTTTAGAAAGCAACTGCCTTTGAAATGAGATCAATTCTCTGGATTAATCTATGTGCGTTAGTAGGCTGAAGTTGTACACTATAGGAAGTCAGAGTACGAAGTGTATCAGTGCTTGTAAAAATATTTTTCTTTTCAACATATAATAATTTAAATCAGACAAGGAAACAAAGTTCTACATATAAAGCAATAAATTCTACAAAAAATATATTCACCCAAGCACAATTTAACAAACCATAATATTAGGCAAAAATTTTTGCTTGCTAAATTATAATCTGCAAATAGTTTTAGCAAATGGGTCTATTTATATAGCAACAAACCTGATCAGTAGCAAACTGTAGTACTAAATTAGTATTAGAATAAATCCGACTTTGATAATCAAATGAATGACTACTATTTACTACATTATCAAATAATTTTTTTATGTCTATATCTAGATACTAAAATAAAATGAAATAAATAACACTCCCTCTCTCTCTCTCTCTCTTTCTCTCTCTCTCTCTCTACGTGTTCTGCCATGTGGCAAATGCAAGGTACATATTATTACTACGTCTGCTGTCACACTCCATAAAGAGCACTGCAATCATTTATAAGTTAAACCTTTCACAAAATGATATGCCTTAGCCAGTAGCTTGAAAAATATGGCTTTTGAGTGACTTCTCTTGCTTAGTCACCTCTTACGATTAGTGAAGTTTTACGATTCTTCAGTAGTCCAGACACAAGAGTAAATATACACACACACAGGTCAATAATATTAAATTTAGTACTATAAAATGTTCTATCATTCCTTAAAAGTTTATAACATAATATACTTAATTAAGCTAATAACTTTTCCGGTTACTTTAGTGTTCGCTCAATAACGAATTCCACTTTGGCTGTCAACTTAAGAGTTTGCTTAAAGGTACATCTGAACCTGCAATGAACCCATAATTGAGTTGCATGCTGCTTTTAAAAGCCCCATAATAGGGCTTCCTATGGCTCTGATAAAACAGCTCAGCTATGCTAGATATAACTGAGCTTAAATATCGGCCATGAACTCTCTATTTCTCCATATAATGCACATTCAATTAAATGAACAATGATGGGCCCAGTTCGTAATTTTTCTTTTTTGGCTGGAGCCAGAGGCGATGTCAGTAAGATATTCGACTGCGGATCAGTAAGTGCGTGGTTCAAATCCTGGACTCGCCCGTCACTTTCATCGCTTTCGAGTAAGGAAACTGATGTTAACATTAGCTTTAGCTTTTTTAAGGGCGCTCCAACTTGTAAAAGCCTTCAACCCAACGGATACGGAGCCTCCTACTCTTCCCCCACCCCCCCCCTTCTGAAACTAAATAAACTAATATTTTATTATTATTAATAATGCTTCAGAGAAAATAAACCGCCAGCTTCAGAGGAAATAAAGTGCCTGTCTTCATGAAAACAAAATAAAGCTTCTCTTCTAGACTGCTCGGCGTGCTCGCATTATTGTGTGTGCTGTTAAATAGCTGATCCTCTATATAAGTCAATTTATATTAGTTTAATTTTTATTACAGATCCGGTACAATTTTTAAATATTTACGGCGTCCATATGGATGTTGGACAGTTCAATCTCCATACAGATTCGTACGATAACTAAGATATTAGGAAATGGTGATGTGTCCACTCGAGAATCAATTTGTTTACGCTGACTTGTTGAGAAATACCAAACATTATGGCCCAAATATACTATAACGGAAATATCAATAATCATAATGTTTACAGAGCGTTGATTTTTAGAAAGCTTTATTATTAGCGTAAAGATTAGGCAGCAATATTTATTATATAAATATAATTGCTGAACCGCTCAAGGTAAGAGAGAGGTTTGTCTCGGATATCAGCGAAAGACATGCGACCATGATCATGGATTTAGGCTCAGTACTGTGCGATATTAAGCCCATTTACATTTCTTTAATATTATTTCTATACTAGCGTAAAATATGCACTAGCAAGACCATTTTCTTCAATTAACAAAAAATAGTAATTAGTTTCAAATAAATCACTTATTTTTACATTTAACTCTACTTATTTATTTATAGAAGTCGTTAAATCTCGGCGCTTTCTAATTCATAGGGAAATATTAATTCTATGAACTACCAAATTGTCACAATCCTTAGGCACTCTAAAGCATCATTAGTTATACACTATCTCTTCTACTTCAATCGTATAATTTATAAAACCATTAATATATTGCAGAAGTTAAATAAATTTAATAAAAATGAAAAAGTAGACGGCCGATATTTAATTATTTTCTATTTATTTTGTAAAAGGCCTTCAACGTTACCAGGCATTCCATTATCGCAAAAAAATGCTGTATGACCGCATTTTATACAGAACTTGTGAAAATCAGCTCCATCACCATCCAAACAACATAATCTGGCGAACTCTTGCTACCTTCTTTAATGGAACCAGTTGGTATCTTGAAATCCGTCTGAGAATATGTGAAAAAAATCAAAAGCAACAAATCAAAATCAAAACATTTCAGAGATAGGCCTAATGAAAATGTGCACAAACTGCAATTGTTCAAAACGTACAGGAACCTTTAAATTTTATAGGGCTATAATGTGATAAAACGTAAATTTTGCTTTATTTTCGTTGACAGCTGCAAGTGAAATTGTTTGCAAGTTTTGTATCTATTTCTAAGACGTAGCACTTTGTAAGAATTATTGTCAAACTATGTTTAAGCTCATGGAAGCGAATGGCTGGATTTAGCGTACTTGGTTTAGTTGGGCATAAATAATTGAAGCTAAGCTATATTGGCCTCGATTAGTACTTTTTGGGTAACCACATTTTGGAAGACCGAGTGTTGACAGCTTTGAAGAATAAAAACCCAAGGTATGGAAGGTTTTTCTTTTACATTTCGCGCCGGTTGCGCCATCAAAAGGTAACGATTACTAATAACCATGGAGAGGAAGGAGGAAATGGGCCTTAAACAAGCATCTGTGCGTCCTGACCCAATTACCGTTAGGCCTACGAATCTTGCTATAACAAGTAGGTCAATTAACATTTTACTATCCATAAGTACAGCAGTATCCTGCAGTTTTCATGTACATGGGTTTACCCGCATTCAATACAGTATGCTAATACATAACGCTAGAGTTAGCTTGTCCAATCGCGTGCTAAGGTCCTGCACATGTAACTCACTAATTTCTGCTATTGGAAGTGCTAGTTAGAACGTATATCTGCCACTGGTCTGTACATATATTATATGTATATTTGTAGCTGATGCTAAATTCTTTGTCCTTATTTTATTTTTTCTAAAAAATGTAAATGGACTGTTTTAATATTGAAACAAAATGATGATGATGATGATGATGACGACGACGACGACGACGAGGATGATGACGACGACGACGACGTTGATGATGATGATGATGATGATGATGAGTGCAACTCGCCTTTAAGTTTTTAAAATAAAACTTTTGCTGAAATGGTCATATTTCATGCAAGAAGTTATTTATGAAACATGTTCATGTAAATCTGATATGTAGATAGGCCTACTAATTCACTACATCCTAATCACAATAAAAATATAGATATTTAAAAGTAATTAAATTCTGCACACTGCTCTAGATCTACATGTAATCTCTTTGACTATAGAAAACGAAATAGTAATAATAAAATGGATGGAGAAGAGAGATGTGAAGGTAGACCTTCAAGGCTTCAACTGCCTTTGGAATTACTGACAGAAAAGCAAAGGCCGATGTGATTCAACAAAGACTTTCGAAGAGTGGATGCATGGAAGAGAATTCCAGAACTGCTGTGCAGCATGCTGGAAAGACGATTAGAAAGCTTAGGGCGTGAAGGTAACCTATGTCTTACAAGAGTAACTACTTTAAAATACTGAGTAACAAAAGGTTGCCTCACTTTAATCAAGTGAAACATACAACGTTGTCCAGTGATGGTAATGGACTTATAAGCTAGGGTAGCTGTTTTGTAAATGATACGTTCTTTAATCCTGTGCAAAGACTTTAAAATAGGCGTGACATGTGAGCACTTGGAACTACAAAATATTGCTCGAGCAAGAGAATTCTGAACAAACTGCAACCGATCAACCTTAAAAAAAACAAATTGAAATTATATATATGTGTACAAATTAAATATGCAGATTAAGTGTTTCGGAAAGTTGGTCTTAAAATGCTTCTTACCTATTGATGATTTAAAGTCTTTCCTTTTTATATTTAATGAAGCAAATCTCTCAAACGCGAGGGATGAAGCATGCAGTAAACGAAAATAAACATTTACCTTTCAGTCAATCAATCAATCAACAAGAATTTATCGTCGTGTTCCTCGCCGTAAGGAAATGTCAGGGACGTTATTTGGCTAATATATATTTAATATAAGAACGTAACATGCTGTTTTCCATAGCCATATATATTATCATTTGCGTTATCATCGGATTTCTTATCATCAGTTATTTATCTATAGAAGCCAATTGGTTACTTTATTAATTAATTGATTTTATGAATTTTTTATTCATTTATTGGTTAATTAATTTCTTTCATATCTTCACATGAGCATGCCAAATAGATATCTTATAGGCTACGATAAGATTAAGCTAGTCCTACAGTATTTAACAAAGCACAGCCCATCGATACGAATGAAATAATATTATAAATATAACCAAGAATAGCACTACATCTACAGTAGAATACGATGAATTAAACAGCAGCAGCAGAATTAGAGTGCTACTGTCGTCCATGACAACATTGAGCACTATGGTACCAAATTCAATCCGATGAGCAGAGTGTGGATCCAAAACGGTGCAAGCCAAAATCCGGAAGTCAGTCCGAGGAAGGGTACTAGAGGAATGGAGCTTTACGTATTGGTCTCCGTTCCTGTGCAATGGTTGAATTGGAGAGGTCAAAGAGAAAAGCCTTCAACCGTCTATGAAACTGTTCATACGGAAGGAAAGGATGATCAGGAGTAGATGAGGGGGTGCGCAAAGTGGAAGGAAGAGAATTTCAGATCTGAAGAAGGAACGCTTGGAGAGCTTACTGAGAGAAGAAATGCTAGGTCGCTCTAGAGTAATTAACTTAGAAGACCTAGTAGATGACTGCATAAAAGAAGGCTGTCTCACTTGTAATAAGTGTAATATGTAACCTTTGCAATCGAATAAAACCAGAATAAAAGAATGAAGAAACGCCAACATATTGGAGAAGAACAGTCAATATATAAAATTATTATTATTGTTATTATTACTATTATTATTATTGTTATTATTACTATTATTATTATTATTATTATTATTATAAATTTTTCCCCGGTGTAAAGAACCTGGGGTTTGATAAAAACGATTCGAGCAATACGTGCTGAATCTCCGCCCGGCTACTCGAGGTCATCAATCGGCTTAAAAGAATTGTTGAAGCAGACTGCATTAAATCTTTGCAAAGTCATGGAAAGCCTTTGCCAAAGAAAAGATGTCTCTCGCTTATCGCCGGTTTGCTCTGCAATAAGTCTGCCTATGCCATTAATAAAGTCAACTCCTTCGGGATTCATCGGGCCCATGGTTTCAATAGCCACCGGAACAACTTCATATCCTAAGGACAGATCACGGTATTTATCCAACTTCCTAGAGGCGGCATGAACAGCAGCACCACCGGCTGTGACTGAAGTCGTATTCAGGTAGGAGTTTGCCTTAGTGTCAATGACCGTGACGTCCCAAACGGCACATTTACCGTTGCACCAGGGCACTAAAGTCATGCCGTCCGGACGCTTGCCGACTGATCTGGACAACCCACCTGGTTCCTTATAGGAAGGGATGCCTGCTCTCGAAAGTGCTCGCCATATTATGTCATTTAAATTGTGATGGCGAGACATTCTACCTGAGCTTCGTTTGCAGGAGAGACCGTGGAGACCTAAAGCGTCGACTTCATGACCGCAGGGGCACATGTGAGGCTCGCAAGTTTTCGCCCCTAAACGGAAACTAACAGCTACTCGAATCGCCTCATTGTCTAAAAATAGCCCACAAGAAGCAACAGGGAGAGCGTGAAGCCAGTCGCTGCTTCTTTTAGTTGATACAGCTAGGAGTCGTGCTCTGTCTACTGCATTGGACTGGGATTCTAACAGACTGTTATAAATCCGATCCACTATAGGACGGTCCCATGATTTCTGGCTACTGACTGAGGTAGAAGGTGGAGCACTGGAGGTGAGGCTTTTGGACCAAACTGACAACGCAACGTCAATGGAACTATCGGCAGAAAGGGAGCACTTATGAAGGATGGCGTCTTGCAACTGCCTTGTTCCCATCGCTGATGCCAAAAAGGCTGAAGGCGCGATATGGGAAACAAGACGAATTCCAAGACCACCCATGCTCACCGGTAGACTGGCTTGCTGCCACTGCAAATCAGACAAATCTGCGTTGATAACGGCGCATAAGCATTGCCTAAGAGCCTCGTCGTAGTCTAAAAGCCGCGGATTAGAGAAGCTCGGACTAGAGCGCAGAACGTGCATAAGTTTAGGTGCACTTAAAGAAAAGCGAAGGATTGTTAAAGCATCATGAGCGGCTAGCGACTTCAAGCGCGATGCTGTACGTTTGAGGTCTTCAAGGCGCCTCTTCAAGGCTGGATAAAGCGGTGGTAGTAGCTTCTTCTCCAGAGAGTGGTGCGCCGAGATTATTATTATTACTGTTATTATTATTGTCAAGGTTCGTCTTACCTTAGCAGGTTAACAGCACCCAAAAACAGACGCTAAATCCTTAAATGTACTAATTCAATGGATTTTGCATCTGACCTCGTAATTAAACTAAACTAATCTAAAGACCCAGACCTTTACGGATTTAATAACAGACTACAGTATTTAATATTTAACTATTTTAATTTAAAATAAAACGCGTATTAAATATGGATACATACAGTTCAAGAAAATAAAGAAATATCCGAATGTTTGATATCAACTAAAATTAATTAAATTTAAATTAACTGTCCTCGCAATATATTCGATCCTAATTTATAAGCTAAAATGATCACATACTAATCAACCAACGACAATACGATACTTTGCTCTACTCAATTAATGCGTCAAGACACAAATTGCACTATAGGAATATTGACTAATTATACTTCCTCAGTAACTGCGCTAAACACCATAAAATACTCTTTGGAAACTCTTTCCTCTGATCAACTATTGATCTATCTCAAATATGGATATCAACTAATGATCATCCACTACTGTAACAGTCTACACTACTTCTTTCCTTCCTTCTAACCCTTTTTAAAATCCAAAATATCACGTGGAATTAAATCTACTCATTCCCTCCGTGACCTTCACCTTCCTCTTTTCTAAACAAACCCTCTTAGCTCCGCCCACTCTAGTGACGTCAGGCCAAGCATCGGCTTAACTAACCTCTAAACTCCTTAATAATAAAAATACTAATATAAGTAAAACTAACATTATATAACCTTCAATATATATAAATGATATCAATAATCTAGCGATTCAAAATATCAGAGCATCATCCCTGACAATTATTATTATTATTATATGATTATTATGATTATGATGATGATGATGATTATTATTATTATTATTACATAAATTATTATAATAAGGGCGGTATTATTATTATTATTATTATTATTATATAAATTATTATAATAAGGGCGGCGCATATTTGTATATTATAGCTAGCGCGATTTAAAAATAACAAACCAGATTATAGCGCAGCCGAGCTACTACTGCTGCTGCTGCTGCAGATGTAAATTGTAAAAGCCAAAGTTAGCTCTAAGTTTGGAAATTAAAACAATGAAATATTTTAATTTGTCACCCAACCCTAAATCACTAACCCAAACCCTAATTCTAACCATAACAACATAAACTTAAAAACTTTACAAATATCAAGAGGCGCAGACGGAGATTGAATCCACGACGTCGCACTGGCAAGTCGACACATTGCTGTCAAAGCCATGAATGACAGGTATGAATGACTATAATTAATTATAATTAATTATATTACATCATGAACGATTATAATTAAAGTTGGCATTGTTGTTGTCAAGTGAACAGGCAGAAACAGATAGACGGAGAGATAGATAAAGAGAATGAGAGAGAGAGAGAGAGAGAGAGGGAGAGAGAGAGAGAAGGAAGGCGAGAGGAAGTCAAAGATGGATAGAGGAACGTTGCTGACAGCTAGAACGTTATTGCTGGGCTCAGCTGCTTCGGTACAGCTGCTTGCTAGGCTCAGCTGCTTCAGTACAGCTGCTTGCTGAGCTCAGCTGGGGCAGCAAGCCGGCGCTGGCACAGACAGCTGTCTAGCTGCGCCAACCAGTAATGTTGCTCTAAGCAAACGTGCAATCTAATCTCTAATGGAATCATTATATATGCAGGTAGGTGCTAAAAACTGCAAATAATTATTAGCTAGAATGCATAATTATGACAAATGTTGGTTGATAGTTTTAATAGGCATCGCTGTATTCTAGACAATTAACAATGGCCAAGGAATATTTTGCTTTAATTAGAAAAAAGTTGTCGTAGTTGAAATATTACATATAAACTAACAAAATTACATAGCCACAGTGAAGACCATTTAAATTATATACCTGATTAGGTCAAAATTGCATTTTCAACACTACTGATAATTTTGTTATATCTATTAGGCTTGCATCTATTAGACCTACTAGTGCAGTTTATTAGATTTGTGTTATTCTTCATTGCAAGATTTCACTGGTGTGGTTAAGATTAAATAGCTTACAATTCCGAGACTATGTAGGCCAACGTTAGCCTACAAAGTTTAAATGTTAAGCCATATATTCTGTCAACCATGGCAAGATAGTTAAATCAGGAACCACTTGTGCTCTTATAAGAATCAATATATATCTGAACATAAAATTAGGAAGACGGTAGGGTGAATGTCACTTAATTAAAAATCTAAGTAATTAATCTTGCATTTACTTAATTATTAGATAATTGAGATACGGTTCCAATGCCAATATACAGTATAAATTTAATTTAGTAATAATAATAATAATAATAAAGGTTTAACGTCCGTTTCCTCATACTAGGATGATGTCAGGGACGTCATCTAGCAACGTCGATTAGCAACAATACGTGCTTATAATTAGTATAATAATATAATTATGTAGTATATAATAAAAGTTATTTGTTAATTATCTAATTAACCCCTGAGATCAATAAAAAATAAAGCATGATATAATAAAGCAGGATGTCGAAGCCACGGAAAAGAGAATCAGACGATGACGACGAGGAAGACCAAGACGCGATGTTGGAGAGCACGGACGAGTGTGGTGAGGAGGGGGAGCACGTGTGCTGCGGCAGGAAGGATCGAAGCAAGGAACAGCCTTCCATCTCTCTGGTGCTGGGAGGCTTTGTGGTGGCCATGATGCTCGCTGTGCTAGTGAGGCTGGGCAGGTCCTCTCATGGTCCCTGTCTCTATCACCACGCCTACAGGAGGGCTACCTGCAAGGTAGAAATCAGCATTGAATAATAAAGGTTTAAATAATGAAGATTTAACGCCGGTTACGACCCTGACGATGTCAGGGACGCCATGAATCTGATTAACAAACTTTGTCTTGTTGTAATAATAATTACATAGTATAATGTGATTAAGAATAATTGATATAATCTAATAGTCATAGTATGTATGACCTGATGTCATTAATAATTGTTATAATCTTATAATCATCGTATTGCCTTAATCATCACCATCGTCATTATCATCATCATCATCATCTTCCCTTGAATACTAGTTTACCTTGGGTACGAATTCGAATAGACCTTTAACCTTTTCCATTCTTTTTTAGAAATTTTTTAGCAATTTCTAGAACCTAGACCCTCATCAACCGAATGACTTGACGTCATGAATAATTGTTATAATCTAATAATCAGTTTACTACCAGATTTCATTACATTGTAAGTATCAAGTCATTAAGAAAATCATTTCCATAAGTATTGCAATTGAAACGAAGTTGAAACCACCTTCTGCGTAGGTTCTGAAAGTTAAGAATTTAAGCTACCGACAAGTGCGTGTATTCGTGTGCGACTGGCAGAAATATGACAGTAGAATGAGTTGTACCCTTGCATGTGGTTATTTTAGTCGTTAATGTTCAAAACTTGCAGAGGTCTACCATATACATTGGTTGAGGCCTTCTGTATAGGACATTGTTTGTATTTCCTTTTAGCGCTATTGTGGCACTTTGCCTCGAGCGGAACTTTATAAATTTACTTATTAATTTATTAATCAAGGCACTAACAATCATTGTGAAATTTAGCGATGTTAGTCGTTGTCAAATTCAAATAACCATGACATACATGTATATTGTCAATCTTCAGCATCATATTTCCTTGAACCCCAGTTTAGGATATTTTACTTAATTTATTTTTATGGTTTTTTATTTGGTTTTTTGTTAGTATATGAATTTCGTTTTTATCATCGGATTTAGCATAAACATCAATGCATTAATCCTACGTTTAGGTACTTATAAAGAGATAGATTAACTTGTGAGACTGCAGAATTTGAATTAACTGACTGGTTTACTAAACGGTTGAATGAGTGATTGATTAACAGATGAGGCAGCTGATCTCTCTCGATTAATTAATTGATTTATTGATTGATTGATTGAAGGTGCAGCTGTCAAACTCCCTTGATTAATTGATTTATTGATTGACTGATTGACAGATGCAGCTGTCCAACTCCCTTGATTAATTGATTTATTGATTGATTGATGGACAGGTGAGGCAGTTGAACTCGATACCCCTGGAGGTACCTGACGGCATAGAAGCTCTGATCCTCGGTGACGAGAACGACATGAGTTACGAGAATGTCTTTCTCAAGCTGTATCGTGAGAATTTAACCCGGTTTCGTCACCTGCACGATCTCGTTCTGATCCGATGTCATCTTGAGGAGATAGAGGCTGAGGCGTTCTCTGATCTCAAGAGACTCAGGCGTATCGACCTCAGCCACAACAACATTCAGGTTCTACTCGTCCCTCGTTACACGCAAACCGTTTAATATTGCTGCAACTAATACTAGTTATAGTTCAGAAGAGATTGCATTCGGTACTCTAGTTATATATGTTTACTTACTTAATTTTCTTTACGTTGATTTGTATTGTGTTTGATTTCTGTTATGTGTTTTTTACTTCCATGAATTTGTTGAAAATAAAGATTGTATATCAAAGTCGATCTAACCACCTTAAAGACCCCTAACCCTGATGCAACCAACGTTAAAGCAGATAAAGATGCAAAGATGACGTTTGTTTCTGATCAAAAGGGAAGACTGAGTCGAGTCCTATTCAGTAAGATTCGAGTCAGATTCGAATGTCAATATCACATTAAAATTGTGTTCACATATTGCATTTACTTGATTGTTTGCATTGCTTGTGAACTGTACAGGGTTGAATGACCCGGTTTGGTGATCGAACTCAATAAATCAATAAAGCTGGAAATTTGTTATTCTTTTAGTTTATCATTTGTTTAGTTATTATTTTAGTTATTTGTTTTATTTTAGTTAGCATTTGTGAGTTAAAACTTAGATTTCCAAATGTGCATACACGTACACAAAGAGTTTATAGATTTATGTGCTGAAGTATGCCAATATTTGTGTGTTTCTATGTAAGTTTCTGTTTTAATCATAGACATGGTTTTAATTGTGCAATAATTTTACTTTAGCCAGTATCAACAATTAATGTCAAAGGAAATGTTGAATTAATGTCGACCGGTGCACGTGTTTTTAAGAGGCGTCCAGCGCTGATACTTGAGAGTCTCCACGCTCCATTCTACAATTTGTGGGATATTGTATTATTAACGTTTCTGAGATCTAGTTAAGAATATTCAATGTAAAAACTTTTAAATCTTTTAAAACATTTTAACTAGGAACTGATTTTTCGAATACTGGATTTGCGCACATTTAATATATTTTTCCTTTTTGATCATCGAATTGACTTTCTTTCAATAATGTCGATGTGATAATTGACGACAGTAGCACTGTCATTGTTGTTGTTTTTGTTGTTTTTATCGTTCTTATTAATACTTTATGAGATGTCTGTAGATACTCATAGCTGTAGGCACTGTTTGTTGTAGGTATTGATTGCTGTAAGTACTGATTGTTGTAGATACTGATTGTTGTAGGTATTGATTGCTGTAAGTACTGATTGTTGTAGGTACTGATTGTTGTAGGTATTGATTGATGTAGGTACTGATTGTTGTAGGTACTTATTGTTGTAGGTACTGATTGTTGTAGGTACTGATTGTTGTAGGTACTGATTGTTGTAGGTACTGATTGTTATAAGTACTGATTGTTGTAGGTACTAATTGTTGTAGGTACTGATTGTTGTAGGTACTGATTGTTGTAGGTACTGATTGTTGTAGGTACTGATTGTTGTAGGTACTGATTGTTGTAGGTACTGATTGTTGTAGGTACTGATTGTTGTAGGTACTGATTGTTGTAGGTACTGATTGTTGTAGGTACTGATTGTTGTAGGTACTGATTGCTGTAGGTACTAATTGTTGTAGGTACTCAAGGAAGAAATGTTTCGAGGTATCAAATCTCTCGACCTCCTTCGTCTCTCCAACAATCCAATCCAAATCATTCCAGACTTCCTCTTCCGAGGCATCTCCATTCGACAGCTGACCTTCTCCAACAACACTCTCCTCACAGACATCTCCTCCCAAGCGTTCTCAGAGGCTAGCGTCGAGAGCTTAACGTTAAGTCGCTGTGCTATAAAAACCGTCGATCCTCGTTCTTGGTCTCTCCACTCCGATCACCTACGAGATCTCTCTGTAACGGACAGCCCGGAGCCTCTGCTCATTCCTCCGGGAGCCTTCGAGGGATACCACCTGCACAGACTGGTGCTCTGTCGTACTGGCATCGAGACTACGGAGTTCCTCGCCACTGGAAGCTATGCTGTACTGGTGTTAGATGGAAATCCATTAGAAGAGGTCGACGTCAAGTCAAACTTCTGCAATGAAACCAAAGTCCTGTCCATTGGCGCTGCAAAACTTTCGAAGATTTCTTTGCAGAATTTCTCTGCATTTCCCAACCTGGAAATAGTGAACATTAGTGGAAACGACATCAGTGTTTTTGACGCCGATGCATTTGTAGAATTGCGAAATCTCGCCCTGATTGATTTCTCTAAAAATGATTTGACAGATTTCGTAGGAAATTTTGAAGGTTTGTCTAAAAAGTTAGAGACATTGCTACTGAATGATAATGATATTCAAACCATTCCTCTGAACGTATCCGGAGCTTTTAGAAGATTAAAATCTATTTCACTGTCAGGGAATCCATTTCATTGTAACTGTGAGCTACGGTGGCTACTGGATCTGCTGCAATCCACGAGGAGTATCCGGGAATCTCTCAACACCATGAGATGTAGGATTCCGGGATCTGATAACTACACTATGGTAAGCCTTTTTGTTTCGATGTTGTCATTGATGACAGTAGCTGGTAAAAAAGCTAATGTTAACATCAGTATCCTCACTCAAAAGCAATGTCAGTGACGTGTTAGCTAGGATTTGAACCACGCACATACTGATCATAGGTCAAATATCATACCGACATCGCCACTGGTTCCAGCAAATTTCAGTCAATTCAGCACTCTGGTTAATATTCTATGTTATGACACGATTGGTCGAAGGTCTCTATTGTGTAATTATACGATTGCGCGCGCAGGCAAAGAATTAATATCCCATCGCTCTGTCAATCGTTCAATCAGACAATCAATCGATCTATAATCAATATTTCAAAATGGCAATTAAATAATAAATAAACTACTCCGTCCGGTGATCTCTACAAGTCTGCCAATATACTAAATGAGATAACATCGAGATTTCTATCCATCATTTAACAGAGATATTATATAAATCTGTGAAGCAAGCAATTAATCAGTCAGTTGTAAGATACAACCATTGTACTTTAGACGCGATAGTATTGTAAACGCCATAGTATTGTAAACGCCATAGTATTGTAAACGCCATTGTATTGTAGACACCGTAGTATTATAGACACCATAGTATTGTAGACACCATAGTATTGTAGACATTATAGTATTATAGACACCATAGTATTGTAGACACCATAGTATTGTAGACATCATTGTATTGAAGACACCATAGTATTGTAGACAACATAGTATTGCAGACATTATAGTATTGTAGATACATAATATTGTAGCCACCATTGTATTGAAGACACCATAGTATTGTATACACCATAGTATTGTAAACACCATAGTATTGTAGACACCATAGTATTGTAGACACCATAGAATTGTAGACACCATAATATTGTAGACACCATAGTATTGTAGACACCATAGTATTGTAAACACCATAGTATTGTAGACACCATAGTATTGTAGACACCGTAGTATTGTAGACACTGTAGTATTATAGACACCATAGTATTGTAGACATTATAGTATTATAGACACCATAGTATTGTAGACACCATAGTATTGTAGACATCATTGTATTGAAGACACCATAGTATTGTAGACACCATAGAATTGTAGACACCATAGTATTGTAGACACCATAGTATTGTAGACACCATAATATTGTAGACACCATAATATTGTAAACACCATAGTATTGTAGACACCATAGTATTGTAGACACCGTAGTATTGTAGACACCATAGTATTGTAGACACCGTAGTATTGTAGACACTGTAGTATTGTAGACACCATAGTATTGTAAACACCATAGTACAGGGTGAGTAAAAAAAGTGATAACTCCTGCAACAAGTTTGAATATCTCAGGCCATTGTTAATATTTTCAAATCAAACTTTTACCAAATACTAAAAGACTCATTTCTGATGGGGTGGCCAATTTTCATCAATTTTGGTACATAGATTGGCCAATTATGAAAGTTTCAGCAGAGCAACCCCCAATTATTTTACGTATTGTAAATAAAAATTTCATTTTATTTTTATTTTAGCTCTGAAAAGGGTCATTGTGGTGGTTCAGAAAGAACCAATTGTATCTGCTAGCATTACTGCCTATTCGATATGCTTTCCTCCAGTTGCTTTTCAGGACTGCAGCAGCTTTCGGTACGCTAGGCCAGTTTTGTTGATTCCAGTTTGGGGCAATCTCTCCCATATTGATGGTAGGTAGCACTTCCTGCAGTTCTGCCTTGTTTTTAGGCTTTGACTAGTGTTTCTGATAGAGATGCAGCATGGTTCCCCAGACATGGTAATCCAAAGGATTTTCAACGGGAGAGTTTGGAGGCCATTCACTCTTCATGATGAAATGCGGATTTCTCTCGCTGTTTCATTCCTGTGCATGGCGAGATGCATGAGTCTGAGCATCATACTACTGAAAATGAAACCATTTTGTAGAAGAGCATAGCAATAATCAAACAGCTCGGAAAGTAAAGTATTGTCGTAATACTGAGGGTTCACCTTTTCCTTCTCGCTAATAAAGTGCAATTTGCCCTTACCGTTGTAGCAAACGCCATTATAGGTAAAACATGGGGGGTTGCTCTGCTTAAACTTGTATATCTGGCCAATCCATAGATTAAAATGGATGAAAATTGGCCACCCCATCAACAATTAGTCCTTTAGTAATTGGTAAAAGTTTGCTTTGAAAATATTAACAATAGCCTGAGGTATTCAAACTTTTTGCAGGTGTTATCACTTTTTTTACTAACCCTGTATTGTAGACACCATAGTATTGTAGACACAATAGTATTATAGACATCATAGTATTGTAGACACGGTAGTATTGTAGACACCATAGTATTGTAGACATTATGGTATTGTAGACATTATAGTATTATAGACACCGCAGTATTAGAGACACTATAGTACTGTAGTCATTATAGAATTGTAGACAGCAAAGTATTGTAGATATTATAGTATTGTAGACAACATAGTATTGTAGACATTATAGTATTGTTGACAGAGTAACTAATATACTGATTGATTGTAATACAGTTCACTGAAGGTGAATTTATCTGCCAGCCTCCAACCATTACTAACACAACGCTGACAGAAGATGGGCGGTACCTGACGTGTACAGCCTGGGGTAACCCCGCCCCCACTGTCACCTGGGTGGCGCCATCACACGACACTTCTCTCATCAAGTTACGCAGTGACGTCACTGTTCCCGCGCGCGGGGTCAAGGACGTATTTGAGACTACTGGTAGAATAGAGGTTCTCTCAGGGGGTAACTACACCTGCAGGGCAGCGAATGTGGCAGGTGAGGTGGAGGTCAAGGTGGAAGCTGGAGAGGTGGTGGTGAGTAAAGTAAAAGAGGAGAATCCAACAGACGACAACATCGAGATACTGACTACACCAGAGGGTTTCTGCATCACTACAATTCTACTGATTATTCTCGGATATATATTCCGACATCAATGAGTCTGACGAGGTCGAACATTTCTAAATATTTATTTCAAGACATTCAGTTGAAATTTCATTTTAACGCATATGCGTTTGGTAGTAAACAGCTAGTAAAGCTAATGTTAACGTCAGTTTCCTAACTCGAAAGCGATGTTAGCGAATGAATGAAAAAAAAGAATGAAAAAAAAGAAAAGAAATGAATGAATGACCGTGAACACATATTCACCAGTATTACGGTATTGTTTATAGCACACGGACCCGATTAGCTAGGGGCCGCAGGGTTGAATTCCAACACGAACGTCTCTGAGAGTGTTCTTTAATTACAGAAATAAACGTTATACTGAACTTTAGTACTTTGTTTTGTATCACTATCCATCATCATTTCCTTGTGTTCTGAAGAGAACATAGGGCGTATATAACCTTATCATTCTCATCAATATCTATAGACAATACCTGATATTGATCTGCAGTGATGTGTGCTGTGGGGACGTACCTGGCATCATCCTTGGATGACCGAACAGACGTTAAACCTTTATTATTACTATTGATCGTACTAAACAGCGCATCGAATTATCCTGTTGTTCTATCTTTCTAAAAAAGCTTTTGTATGACTAATTTTGATTTTTGTTATTCGTATCTGTAGTGCATGGTATGAGATGCAAGTTTGTTAAGTGATTGTTGTTGTGTTAATGGTTCTGTCTTACGTACTGACTGCAAATATTACTAATTTAAAGCATGACTACAAGAAAGTTTTAGTGCAACTCTACATGCATACTTAATAACTAAGAAAATGAATGTGTGATGTTCAGTTTTCTGTTACAAAAATCCGTGAACAATCAGAAGTAGTACGGATGAAAACTCAGAAGAGAAGAAAAAGCTCAAAAAGCTTAAAGCCGATCTTAACGTTTCATCTCTTGAAGCGATATCAGTAATGGGCGAGCCCAAGATTTGAACCCACACATTCTGATCCGCAGTCAGATATCTTACCGACTTCGCCACTTGCTCCAGCCAAAGTTGAAAAAGTGTGGAAAAGATGCAGCAAGAAAGAAGATGGCGTTTTGAGTAATACTTCAGCTATTTAAATTTTGTGCAAAAGATATCTAAATATTAAAATCTATTAGGGTCTTGGCTTTGGACATCAAGTTCTAAAGTATAATCTTTAAGTATTTATATAACAGGTTTTATTTTTAATTAATTAAACAGACAAAATATTTTATTAAAATTCAAAAAAAAATCTAACGACTGTGTATCTAAAGTAAAACATATATGGACAGTCAAGCATGCATGTTAGTTCATTGAAAATATAAACAACATTTATATTACACATACACACGAACAGATAGTCAAGGCACCTACAGCAAGTACGTGTTGTGTGCACAAGTACCTGCACATAAACACCTCTATCTTAATATCAATAAATATAAATACACCCGTAAACAAATATTCAATGCACAAAACCAAAAGGAAACTGAGTCAATCTCTTCACGAACACGACGTCAGTGGGCCACAGCTCCCACTTTCGATGCAGTCTGGTCTTCATATCAACGTGCCGTACGTCGTAGTTTCTTCTGTGGAAAAACCAAAGCATGTCATTGACTATTTGCCGAGACTTTGGGTCTTCTTTGTAGTAAAGCGGAAAGTATTCGAACTCCATGAACACCAGAGGAACGTCGAGCTCTGAGAAAAATCTGCTCGCAGTCAATTCGTTGAAAATTTTCGGTTCACTTCCCTCAGCGTCTACCTTTAGTATTACTGATTTACTTTCTACAATATCGACTAGATCATCGAGGGTCAGAGTCTTTGTTGTCTCGTTCATACATTTGATCTTCTTGATGGTAGACTCGCAGGAGGCAGTGTCTTCCAGAGCTACAGTGATTCCTCTGTTGACGTCGTTCAGAGCCAGCCGAACCGACTGTTGCGATGTGTTAGAAATGACAGCCCGTAACAGTGTTACCACTTCATCTACAAAACCTGCGCACACCGACCTACTCAGTCGATTGATAGAGTTCAGACTCGGTTCCACCGCAATGACGGGCCTGCGCAGCGCATGTGCAACAGCTAGGGTGTATGCGCCGATGTTGGCGCCGATATCGACGAAGTGAACATTTCTGCGATTCTCCAGTTGAGTTAGGACTGTGGAAACCCTGATCCAGTCCCAATAGCCGCCTTCGAGGAATGCTTTAGAGATCAGGATATCTTCTTCCGCTCTGTATGTATACACTTGAAATTTTAAATCCACTCTGGGCGTAACGGTAACGCATGGATACTCCACATCCTTGGTCTCCGCCGAGCAGTCTTTATTGTGCACCATAAAGTGCTTTATTTGAAGCGTTCTTGCCAGCCTGTTAACTAGTTTCATAGGAAAATATATGAATAGCAGAGTCAAAATTATACAAACTATAATCCCATATCGCGACTTTAGTTTCATGCTAATTTTTCATAGTTTCAACAACCGAGCTGTAATATAAGCGGTCAGAATTTGCAGCAAATAATAAAGTACTCATAAAAAATATTTAAAAGCACAAAATTATACTATAGAATGTAACGAAATGTTTAAAAATCGTGTTAATAAAATTTAGCACATTCCGTTTAAAAAAGGTTTCTGTAGTTAATTATAATAAAATAAAGAATTTCATTGGGGTTGGTTAAGTAATTCACTATAGATTTCAATTGCTATATTATTATAATATTTTAATCGGTTCTATGTGGTAAAAGCATTCTTCAGTTAAAGGTAATGATTATCTGAACTGTTAAGATTAAATGCATTCATTCAAACTAAGGTTAACGGATTTATTTAAAATTGCCAAATTCTAGTTACTAAAACTATATTGTTCACATTACTTTCAAACATGGACGTTAAAGAGATATATTAGTGAACTCCAAGATCTCGAAATGTGGCTCTGAAAATGTCTGGAAATGATCAGCTGTACCGGAAAAGTTACAATTATTGAAAAACTGCACGAGAAAACGAGTGATAGTGAATATTATTAGATTAAATATACAATTTATAAATGTGTTTAGAATTATAATAGAGTATAATCAGACATAATAGAGTATTCTACATCAAATGACGAAATCGATATTAAACACATCAAAACATTTGTAAGACCAGAATGAAGTGATGAACTAGAAAATGATTGTCAGAACTCAAAATTAAAATATTTAGGAGACCTTGACTAAAACATGCTCCATTTCTTAACGCTTTAATTTGCGATCATGAAATAAAAACGAGAAAATTCCAGAGAATGATGAATCAATATAGCCATGACCTACATGCAGTAAATTCCTGATAAAAATAGCAGAAAAAAACACTGAATACATAGGCCTGCTACAGTTGCTACTTCATTTAAAGCTCTATATAGTGACTGTAGTCAATACTATAAACTGGGCCCATACAATGGCATGCATGCTGTAAGTGCTGAGTGTTTAGCCTGTAGGTACCAACTATGCTTTTCTAGTCTTCAATAGTAAACCTGCGTCTGTTCCAGTGTAAAGCCCTTACATGCCTACTAAAGCTTTTTATCGCTGAGTAGGCAACAGTAGGCTCAAGCGTCGCATCATGTGGGCTATAAGCCGCAATTGATTGGCTATGCGGAATGTTGAAGAGTTGTAAACTGCTATACGGTGTAAAGACACCTTGTGGGTATATACATGTATATTGGGCAGCACAAAAATTAAACTTTTGATTTACATTATAAGCGGCGACTGAGGGAGTACCAGAGGTGAAAATAAAAAGAGAAAACAACTTAAAAGCCACATTTGCGCATCCTAAAGCCTAAGGGCTAAATTAAGACGTAGTAATCCATGATATCAACTTTGCTACATGTTTGGAGCATTGGTAATGTGCGCACCAAAGAGTTAAGCAGTGTCGGGCCTGGTTAGTACATTGATGGATGAATGACCACTTTGGAATACCGCGTGTTGACGGAAGTGAATCAAACTCCAGGGCGATGGAAAACTATTCTTGAATTGAATGCGGTTGCAGTGTATGCCATAAAAATAACGATTGCAAGTAATCAATCAATCGTTGAGAAAAATAGGAAATAACGAAGCAGTAACAGAGCAAAGAAACAAAACCTGCCACATGTTTTGTGTACTAACAGTATAGCATATGCTTCATTTACATATAATCAGTTCAACTAGAGTGTTCATGGGTAAGGGTGTTCAACTAGATAGGCTGCTTTGCGTCCTCTTTGATGGCATAGTGTTTGATTCTGTTTGTCTCTATATGCTGCTTTATTATTTGCCATCTGATAAAGACGTATGTTTCCTACTTATTCATTTATATTGTTATTGAAATTTAACATATATTTTCTGATCTGCTGTTTGCTTCGTTATATTTCCTCATTTTATCCATGCATATCAATAATCATTGTTTTTTGAAAGCACATTGATTGCAGGAGTAAATTTCCACCTTATTCGATCAGTTACTAGATCGATATCATAGAAACGTTCAAAAACTAAGAACATTGTTGCTCCATTAATGTTCATTGCTCAATAGTAAGCGATGTATCAGCATAGACTGATACACTGACCTGATTGGTTAAGCATTCGACTACAGATTACTGTTCGCGAGGCAAGAATTCTGGACTGAACCGTCACTGATATCCTTTGAGATGAAACCGACGTTAGCCTATCAGGAATATGATGCCCCCATGATATAACTTAAGGAAAGATCAAATATAAAATCTGTTTAACTAACTAATTAACAATGTGGCGTTCATATCGTTTATGAAGTTTCAGAAAGTTATCACTAGATATGAACAAAATTTAATGGTTATAATTCTACATCTGTCACATCGAAATATTATCGGTCAATCTTTGAATTCAATTGCAGGATTTTTGCAAATATAAAAATTGGATTTGCTAAAACTTACAAAGTTAATTATAAGGCATAACATTGAGAAAATTACCAAATTCTCGACGCTATGGAAGACAGTTTAGCCATTCATTTTTCCTGGACTAAAATGTTGAAAAACTATTAAATTCTAAACACTCAGTGCCACTTCTATAGGACGCGGGAGCTAGGTAAAGTGGAATAAATGAAGAATTCACTAACTGAAAACTGCACAAGTCCGTGAGACAAACGCTGATCCTGCAGATATCAATGGCAAACCATCTCAAGTGTATTAATTATTACTTAGCGTTGAAATGTATATGAGAAATCATCTACGGTTGCAATTTTTATAAGATGAACATTAAACTGAAGCGTCTGACTCGTTGCTTTGTTGCTGATGCTGTAGTCAAGTCTCGATCGTTTGTTACTTGGGTTTGACGGTATTCAACGTTAACCTTAAAATTGTACCATTTGGTATATACAGATCAAACAGTAAAGGGCATTTACTACTACAAAAGACATTTTAGATATCTAACTATTTTATTTACGGCTAATTACTTTCTGGGTTGCCTTACTGTGCTTCGACTCTTTTAGAAGCAGTACTTTCTGCTTGCTTCTTTGCTTATTTTCACGCCTGTTGTATATCTATTTTGCTACTTTTCCATTAGAATTCCTTGCTGCAATTATGATAGACAAATAATGCTAGCAACATTGCTATAGAGTATGATAAAAAAGAAACTAGAACTAACGACTTCAGATACATGTAAATTTTTTATCAGTCGTTTGACAACCCACATCATGATCATGTAAGAAATACATAAATCGCTGTAAGAAAAATCAATTTACAATACGATCAAATTAGCGACAAATTAACGCATACACAAATGAAGCTTTTACATATCTAACTACAGGATAACGTTAAGACAATTTTATATTATAATAATGATTTGTGTTTTGACAACGTTGAACAGTATGAAGGAGCTTATACTAGTGCGAGCGAATGGAGCCAATCCGCGGATAGGCAAGGATCAAAAGATTAAATGTTCACAAATTCACTGGAACAATTAATCAATTTTGAAATTTCAACAATAGTTACATTCATCATAAAACTAACTTAATGAGTGAATTACGACCAACAATTACAATTAATTAATCTATACAGTTTGATTTCTTGATTTATTTCTTGATCAATGTCGCAGTGCATGTTCCATTTAACAATTGTAATATTATTTACGATAGCAGTAACAAATATTGAACGTTCATTTCTAGTCTTATATAAAAGACACAATAGTTAAATCATAATCGTTCTGAACTCAGTTTCTCGCTCACTTAAGAGCACATTCGACAGAATAGTTCAGACACTACTTGCTGCAGTAAGGCCGTTACATTAAGCCAAACACATGTGATAACTAATGCTGAATATGTGCGCAGATTTCTGAAGCTCAACATTTGGCCGTGGTCTACAATGAGATAAAGCACACTTAGATGTTAATTAATCTTGTTCTGATATTAATTAAATTAACTTTGGTTTAAGTAAATATATATATAAACACATTAGACCTATATATATATATATATATATATATATATATATACATGTATATATATATATATATATAAATGTATATATATATATATACAATTATATATATATATAATATATATATAAATAATATATATATGTATGCATATATATAAACGAGTATATATATAATGTATATGTACGTATACAGAGCTAAACGCTCACAGTCATAATGGCAATTCAAATGCATTCGAAACTAGAAAATCTCAATGTCCGGAGAAATTAACCAATTTTATTATTTAATTATTCAAAGACAGATAGACATTTCCTCCATAGGAATTATTTTCAATGTAAACTTTCTTTTGATTTTATATACCAATCAATATTTAAGCTATTCGTTTACACTTTGTTTGGCATTAATTACAGGATTATTATTGGGATTTAAGGGAATATGATGATGATGATGATTGGTAGGTAAACACTTTTTATAAATAAAAAAAACCGTTCAGAAAATAATTATTAGCATAAAAACGGAACTTGACTTGGCACAATTAGGTGACAAGCATTTTACCAACATAATTAACCTTTCTGTACAAGTTGGCTTGCACGACAAAGTGAACTGAATTTATAGAAAGTTTTATTGTAAAGCATTACTTCAACAAGTCGGCACAGGGATGAAAGCCAGGTGGCCCTGAGAATTCAGTCTGGTTGAAAAACTGTCCAGCCAAGCAAAGAGTAAAATCTCGGATAAGCAACGAGAAGCAAACAAAATTTCACGTCTCTACGAATTGTTCAGTTAGTAGGTTAAGGATTGATGGGAATAAAGCAGGTTGAGGCTTAGTGGGAATAAATCAGGTTGAGGCTTAGTGGGGATAAAGCAGGTTGAGGCTTAGTGGTAATAAATCAGGTTGAGGATTGGTGAGAATAAAGCAGGTTGAGGATTGGTGGGAATAAAGCAGGTTGAGGATTGGTGGGAATAAAGCAGGTTGAGAATTAGTGGGAATAAAGCAGGTTGAGGATTGGTGGGAATAAAGCAGGTTGAGGATTAGTGGGAATAAAGCAGGTTGAGGATTGGTGGGAATAAAGCAGTCATCGCTGACTTGATAATTTCATGTAAGTCAACGATGGAGACCTTGTCGTTGGATTAATAATTAATTCTCGGTGTGCAGTGTCGCATATCCAGAGTCATTATTAGTAATCAGTTGTACATTCAACTACAAGTTATAATTACGTAAAAATAAATGTAGAATAATAATCTTATCTGCGGCTTCTTTGATTACATCGTAATCTTATTCTAAGCTATATGAAACATATCACAGCAGAAGAAAATTACCGGCGATGTGCAACACCGCCAAGTAAAACACGAAATAAATAGCTATAGCCATAAATAGCTATTTTAACATTTACAACGTTGTATAAATAAGATAACCATAAACATTGCACAGCGTTTTTTAAACACGATCAATGTCGCGAAAAGCGACTTGAGGGCCGCGAGCACTGTAAGGTATGGAGTAAAGAAGGGCCGCTAGCACTGTAAGGTCTGGAGTAAAGAAGGGCCGCGAGCACTGTAAGGTCTGGAGTAAAGAAGGGCTGAGAGCACTGTAAGGTCTGGAGTAAAGAAGGGCCGCTAGCACTGTAAGGTCTGGAGTAAAGAAGGGTCGCTAGCACTGTAAGGTCTGGAGTAAAGAAGGGCTGAGAGCACTGGATGGTCTGGAGTAAAGAAGGGCTGAGAGCACTGGATGGTCTGGAGTAAAGAAGGGCTGAGAGCACTGTAAGGTATGGAGTAAAGAAGGGCTGAGAGCACTGTAAGTAAGGTATGGAGTAAAGAAGGGTCGAGAGCACTGTAAGGTCTGGAGTAAAGAAGGGTCGAAAGCACTGTAAGGTATGGAGTAAAGAAGGGTCGTGAGCACTGGTGAGTCGCAAACCCTGGTGGTTTAAGAGCACGCGAGGGTCGCGGCGGGTTTGTAACACCACTAGGTTGACACCACACGTCGCAAAGCATCAAAGATGAGTCGCACCCACAAGATTCTTAATTATTCTTTTCATTAATTCGAATTACAATAAAACATTATCAATTCTACGGAATTAAATTTTCATATTGCAGTGTGTTGTTTGTAGTAATGCTAAGGGATTTAGAGCAATTCATTGTAAAACATCGTTTTAAAATATCACGACAGGTTACTGTTGTTTATTGTGCTGTGACCCTTTCGAGTTTAAAAAACGCTGCGATATAATACAGTACTGCAGGTTAATTGTTCATTCGACATAAATAATCTTTATAAAAATAACTCAATACAATAGAATAACACAAAATCGCCATAGTTCTTTTCCGAATATTTTCTTCACCGAATTATTTGCTAATTTACTATTGCTGAAAATTACTCGCTTCGTCTTCAAATAACAAGAGTTGATAGAGCAATCTATAGACTGACTATTAATTAGTCTTCACGTCTGCTCTACGAACTGCTGTTGTTTGAATCTGTGATTAAGGTTATCACAAAAATATATTTAAAACAGAACACAATATTCACAAGATTTGACGTCTTTAACACTGAGAAAGAGCACCATGTACACTGAACTAATTCAATCTTTGTACAATGTAATTTATCTTCTACATAAAAGTTCCATATAATGACCACAGAATCACACACACGTACATGTATATATATATATATATATATATATATATATATATATATATATATATATATATATATATATATATATATATACGCCCGTACACATGCGAACCATTAAAGGTGCTTTTGACCTCACAGTTGAGAGTTTAACAACAAGCACAGTAGCGAGGTTCTAGAGGAGACCGCGTTTAGATAATACTCATGCCTGGTCACTCTTACAATTAATCGACACGGCATTAGTTGTTGAGCAAATGATAATGTTACATCAATTAAACACAAGGGAAATTTCCAGTTCCAGCTGATGAATTTATCTGGAGACAGGATATTTCACATCAAGACAATTCCCATCTTACAAGAGTCCTTGCTTTAGTAAAACTGCGCTGAGGATGATTTCTCACTTCCAAATGCCAAATTATGGCTCCAAACCGCCGAGTGTTAAAGCAGGATCACCAGAGTCGCTTCAGCTTTTCTATAAACGATATACAGTTCGACCGGTAATACAGAACCACACCTTCATTGTAACACTTAGAGATCACTTTGTTTGTAGACGCCTAGAATTATGCCTTGAGATAGTCAATAGTAAAGAGGCCTAGTACTACGCTTTACTTCTTATAGGATGAGATAGCTTAGTGGGTAGAGCACCGGCGTTGAGCTGGTAGAACACGACGAGTTGTGCGAGATCAATAAATCGGGTTACTCCACCGTCCAGCGAGTAATAGGACTGACCCTCGGCGTCTGCCTCCTGCACATGTCAACAATGGCGCCCATTTAGTAAGTAATTACTAGATATGCAATCTAAGTTACAATACAATTAAGCAAATACTTAAAATGTCAAATATAATGTCATATAATATTACTTTATTACTATAAATACATTTTTGGATTACTTATGTAAGAGAATCCTTATTGTGTATATTTCTATAAGTAGATGCAGAAAAGTTAATATTAATTATCAAAGAAGTCAATTTTTCATCGAAACTTCAAAAGTGTACAACTCGCACAATGTGACATTATGAGGTATGAAAAATCAAAACCAAAAGAACTTACCTAGAATTATTGCTTAACCATGACGTCTTAATTCACATAATTTCTATCTTAATGAACACTTAGAAATTTTTTACGATATCAACAAATAATATTTTTTACAAAGTATAAGGTTTTTTAATAATATAATGGTACGAAAATGAACTAGATGCAGGTAATTTTTTCGGTACAAACCTTTACTATTTTACAATGCTTGACTTGAGATTCGTGAGCAAATGAGAGCACCACGAGTCCAGGCATCGACTGACTGTCCCGCAGTAGAAATAATCTAACAACAAAACAACAAAATATAGTCCTATCCATAAGCTTTCGATAGCCTTCAAACGATAGTTATTTATTAAATAATTGTTATAAGATGTAACTGAAAAAGTGACAACACTATTTATAAACAGTTGGTTACTTCCTAATGTATGCCTCAACGCTATTAAAATGTGACTGTTACGAAATTCAATCAAATAATCATAAATATTTCGCATAGATTATTCATAAATGTCTTTAGAAACTGAAAACTGTAGTAGGCTACGTTGAAACACTCAAAGACATAACGATTTTCTTTAAGCTTAATGTTATTTAACTACTATTTACAATGTTTCACTTTTAACGCAAAAATCTTTACTACTACATGAAAATATAACCTTAAAGGAATAATTTAAAGACGTTTGAGTATAATGTCGCATTTATACTTCCAAAGTTTATTGCGATAATCTTAAAAAATGATAAATCTTAATGATAAATATAATCTTAATTACATTTTAATCACCACCACAGCAAATATCAAGCGAGCACACGAAGTCAACCAATACAATCTCCTGAGCAACCAGAAACGCTAGAGAGACCGGTAGAGACTAAGACCGGTAAATCTAATTTCTCTAAGTGACGGACGAGTCCACGATTCAAATCCCGCACATACTGCTCCGCAATCGAAAATCTAAACACCTCTGCCGTAAGTTCAGAAGAAAAATCTACCCAATCGTCGAATAGCAATCAATCAATCAATAAGAATTTATTGTCCGGTTCCTCGCCATAAGGCAATGTCAGGGTTCCTCGCCATAAGGCAATGTCAGGGACGTCTCTTGCAGACTCTACACAAACAGGCGCCAAAGTACCACACGATGACGACCGAGTACACAGAGACCACAAGAGAAAATAAACACCACAAGAGCAATAAACCTACCCGTCGCTTAGACCCTGTTTGTGTAGGAGAAACTCGGCCTCGCTACGAGGCAGCCCGCTGTGGAACCACGGCTGTGGCTGAGGAGTGGCTCCAGTAGAGCCGCAGGGGGCTCCACTTACCACACCTACAGGATCGTACTGAGCCTTGGGTCTGGGAGGATTGGCTGAGAGAGAGATGACCGATAGACCGTTCACGGTCCCGTTCTAAAAATACGACATTAAATTGTAGCAGTCACGTACAAATACCACGCTAGTAAGGAAATAATAGAAGGTTGCATAATAAAGTAACGCACTGTATCCGCATTTGGTTTAATACTTCATAGAATTTAATTCAAATTTGTTATTATTTAAGAAAATTTACTTTTCATTTACGTGATATCTGTTAGTGTAACGTAAGATGATCCTTTTAGTACACAATCATAAATACAAATTATACATATAAACGCAGTGACACAAGAAAGTTATACCAGTGGTTATCTGACACTTATTTTCTTCGCTATAATTAATTAGATTAAAAATTAAGTTTATTATATACTTTTATCCTTTATCTTCAATTTATCCAATCTTTCGACAATGTATCGAAAGTAGAGTTGAGCGCCTAGGCTCCAGAAATTGGTACGAAATTTTCGAATCCCGACCCTTGTTAGACTGGAATCACGGGAAATGATGATAATGATGATGATTTATATAATAGCTCTCTATTTATAACAAGCCTCTATTGAGTATGCCTGTAAGCTCCAGATTATATTAAGCCTACCACAAAGTTGCGTAAAAGAAGTTATTTCACAATGTCGTACTTGAGTGCCGTTAACTCTGCTGCCGCTGACACCAGGTAGCGAGTTCGTATGATTCACTATCAGGCGACCATTTGAACCCGAAATGTTCTGCTCTGTGTCGCCATTGTATAGTCCGTTCTCTGACAACTGAAAGCAAAAATAACTATATCATCATCATCATCATCTACCCTTAAATCCCAATTTAACTACGGTCCGAATACGAATGCTTTTCCCACTCCTCTCTGTTCCGTATCATCAGTCAATCCTCTATCTCTCTCATCACACGTCAGTGTAAATATAACAATATTATCTGAATTAATTAGTATTTGAAGTAAGTGCCCCGTTAATCAGCAAAACTTAAAAGTTGCAAAGACTTAGTTAAAATGCATTTAAGCTGAGGATTTAATATTGAAGCAAAAGAAGTAAATAAGAAGTTGTAAGAAGATGTAAGTAGAAGTTAAATGTAATACTGATTTAAAATGGAAGAGAAGATTTAGTACTAAGACGAAGCTTACTGTATGTAATCCGATCAATTAATTAGTCAAATATTAAGCAAACAGTTATTACAGTGTTCTGGACCCGTTATTGAGTAGAACACAAAAGAGAGAAGACAATCGAGCTTCAGCTGCTTAGCCATAACCATTAGTCAAAGTAAAACTTTTAAAATGCGTTTACCACTACAACTCCAAACAACACAGAAACAATATTGTAAACAGAAGAGATCTTACCAATCCGTTCATTTGATTTTCAAGATTTCTCAATCGTTCATCACACTTCAGTATCAGCTTAAAATTCTCTCGCAACTGCGCTCCGTACTACAGAACATAAAACATGCATAATAGTATTATACACTACAAATAGTATTACATTGCGCACAACACACATGTAATAAGAAACAAAACGCATATAACATAGTACATAACGTTACACAGGGCACAGATTTGATCAACTATGTCGATATATATCACTTTGTAACATCACTTGTGTATACCGTTAGACAATATAGTCCATTTTCAATTTGTTATTAATATTATTATTGTTATTAATTTTACCCTGGGTGTAAAGAACCCGAGGTTTGATAAAAACGATAATTAAATTATTATTTTTATTATTATTATTATAGCGGAGTTGATGGGGCCCAAGGTCTCAAAAGCAATTGGAAGAAAGATGTAGCTGCTAGATACTGCGGCAATAATGATAATAATAATAATAAATTAATATTATTATCATTATTATTGTTGTTATGTATTGAGTGAGGGAACCTTAACTTTATATAATGGTGACCTTGGCTTGAGCTCGTTAGGAAGAGTACTAAAGACGAGAGACAGACCTTGATGAAGCGCATAGCGGTCACCCAGCAGAGCCTCGACTGTTCACTCTCACAGCTCAGCTGTTTCAGCGAGCTCCTCTCTTCATCCGTCGTCTACAGCGGCAAAATATAAAAACAATTATTACTTAAAGCTATCTATAATATAAATGGTTAAACTGGGATTGAAGGGAAGATGATGATGATAATAATATGAATGTTAAAAGTTATTTGCTATAATATAAATGGGGAATATTATAATATTTCCCGTATTATGTCCTGGTTGCTTGAATAATAGACGACCAGTGTACTACACTGTCGTAAAAGGCGACATAAATATAAGATCCAAACCAACGTCAGAAAGGGCATTTGTTTGGGAGCGCCTAAGCTAAAGAAATTGCTACAAAAATTTAAGCGAATGGAAATGGTATGGGCATATTGTGATTGGTGTAGGACAGAGAGGAGTGGAGAAAGTCTATTCGCATCCTGAACCTGGTGACACCGGGAGTCTGGGAAGATGGTGATGATTGTTTAAAGCTATCACAAAAGCAACATTAAATATGTTTGTTACTGTACCACGATTGAACAGTCAGCGACGGTCCTGTGGTGTTTTGAACATGTTCCTGCTTATCAGACAAGCGTATTCTCTCAAAAATCGTCCACTAGCCGCTTAGGTGGTAGAGCAAATAAAAACACAAATTACAGTATTGACTGTGCTTACAACAAGAAGCCCAAAAAACATATGAAACTATTCCGCTTTGCTGTATGGCACACACTTGTATTAGATATAATACTGGGTATCTATATCTATAACAATTCCGAAAGCAACGTTAAATAATCCTTTAACAATTCATGCGTCTGAAAAATATGGCTTTTGAAAAGTTGTTACAGTTTATGCTAACTTATTAACTATAGACAAAACGCATAACAAGCGTTAGTACTCACTCGTAAACAGATTCCATAGTTTGTAGGAGCACCGAGATATTTCTTAGCCTGCTGGGCCTTGTATATTTCGACATCGGTTAGACTGCTGATGTGATTCAAATTGCCAACATCCTGTAATATTATCTACCACAATTAATACATAATTCCACTTATCTATCAACAGTTCATATTCAATGGAGCCACTTTCGATGATAATATAGTATTCGACTAGTCGTAAGAAAAATCTATCACGTTAAACTATGATTTAATCTATACGATTAAGCTCATCTAGGTTTAGCAACTAATTCATTCGTTTTAATATTAAATAGATAAAATATCACAAGCACCAGTAAATGATCAAGGATACATCATTAAGGTCTAAATTATAATTTTCTTAACACTGTACAATAATTTTAATTTACAATTAAACTGCCTTATTTCTATATTAACTCTTCCTTTCGTCTGCGCTATCGTCACTTACCAAAATGAATTATTTCAAAGACAATTTTATAAACATCAGCATGCATTGTTTGGCATTACCAAATAATGCCAAACAATGTCAAGTGGCTCGAGGGAATCTGCTCAGCGTATCGATTAGTTAATTATTAGTATGACCCTCTTCTCGAGTAAGGTCTTTGATAAATATACAAGTATGATCTAATCTAACTTAATCTCATTTACAATGATCTAATCTAACTTAATCTCATTTACAATGATCTAATCTAACTTAATCTCATTTACAATGATCTAATCTAACTTAATCTCATTTACAATGATCTAATCTAACTTAATCTCATTTACAATGATCTAATCTAACTTAATCTCATTTACAATGATCTAATCTAACTTAATCTCATTTACAATGATCTAATCTAACTTAATCTCATTTACAATGATCTAATCTAACTTAATCTTATTTACAATGATCTAATCGAGTATTATTAAATTTAATAAGATCTAGTTTACCCTGAACAAATCGAGCATAATCAAATCTAATAATCTAATTTACAATTATCTAATCGAGTATGGTAAAATCTAATACAGAAAAGCAATAGTAATTTCCTGTTATACTTTTCTAAATGAATTGTATATGTCAAATTTTCAAATGCAGAATTCTACATGAACTATGTCTTCCAGATTATGAATTTTATACGATCCATTTTATCTGGAGCAATTTCAGTCGCTGATTTCTTATTTACGTGCCATCCTAAACCGGAACTGGATTAACCTGGGATTTTCTGGAGTCATTGACTAAGCTGACTGAGAAATTAAAGACTATATATGAAAACTAAGTAATTCAAGAAAACAAGCAGCTTATAAATTATGCATAAATTATTTAATTAAGGTCTAAGTATTTAATTATACTATGCTTAATTATACTATGCTGAGCAGCACTGTGCGCGCGATACAATGCAGAAAAGCCATACAACTGCCAAAAGAAACTATTTCACACATACACAGAGGTATTAATGCTGCAAGAGCTGCATCCTTTCAATTATATCTACCAGAGGAAATAGACGCTAAACGTCTACAATTTATGTTACTATTATCCTACTATAGTTTTAGTGGCACGTTAAAAACACACAATATGCTGCTATTGAGATTATAGTACTATATCCTCACCTTAGGGTTTCCCTTTGGTGCATAGTAAAGTCCATATTTTGTAAGCATGAAGAAATATTTCTTCCACGAACGTTTTCCTTCTCGCATGTACATGTAGCCATGTATGTCTGGTATTCTATCTTCACCCAATAAATTCTAAAAAGTGAAAAAATTATAATATATATATATATATATATATATATATATATATATATATATCGACTTTGATGTTAATTCTTTATAATAATGTAGAGATGAAGTAAATCTAATATTCACTTTATAAAGGCCATACAGCAAGTGAAGTTATGGTTTATTTATTTTTACAAAATAATTTCGTTATCTCTTTAACTATCATTATCTTTCAGTTCGAAAATTCAATAGAAATGAAAATAAGAAATAAATCACATACAATATACAGTTCTAAACATATAACAAAACAAATCAAATATTGCAACATTGAAACCGTTATTACAAAGTCAAACAGCTAATATTGCCATAATTACCAAAATAATGATCATAGTCTAGTATTAGCCAGTTTTAACAGAAAGCATAAACATATCTTCTATATTCCTTAAATTTTAAAACATTTACTAAAGCCTTACATTATACCGGTAAACATTTTCTAAATTCGATCAAAGGGCTTTAATCTAGACCACTTGAACAATTTATTTAAAGACTGAGCGTAAAACTGGTTGAAGCCGAGACTTCAATGTCAATTGACTCGTAACGCTTCAATGTTAAACTGACCAGAAGTACGAAATGTCAACCGTTCAAGCAGTAGGCCTATATCTACCGTGCATCTAGATCAACTTATCATCTTAGTACTTAAAGCAACAACGTCATTTACCGGATATAGAAGTCCACGGGATGCATTACACGGACTTTACAAGGCTTCTTTAAATTTATTATTAAAAGTGGGTAAATTATAAAGAAAATTAACTGTAGTTGCAGAACAACAACAGGCTACTAGTAAAAATAGTTCTCAGTAACAAAAAAAGGTTTCGTGTACAATTCAATGGCAGACAAATCAGCAAAATTATTAGTCACATCATTCAATTGTTTGATATTTGTTTGAATGATAATTTCGCAAGTGAAAGACTTGCAAATAATTAAATTAAACGATTAATTAAGTGCCCAAAATTATCAACCATTGTTTGATTGAATTAAATATTTAAATCATTAATTAAATTATTTAATACCTGTAAGAGTATGTTCCTATAGAGTTCATATCTTGTTAATAACCCTGAACAATCTTCTCTTGGAATATTAACATCAGTCATTGACTCAGGAAAATATTGCTGAAAAATTACACAGATGATATTTTATTAATAACAGATTTCTAATAAAGCCACAAGAACACATTTATCAGTAGGCTTACAATTTCAACAAATTTTCAAGGAAAGTATTCCAATAAAACTAAAACTAAATAGCATTCGTCAACGACAGTGGACTAATCGACTACATACTTGTACAGAAGAAAAGTTTTATTTTAATAACATTTTCTCAACATTAAACTTAAAGTTTCACACGCTTCGATGAAGAGTAATAACGAGCACGTCTATACTTTAGAAAGATAGAGTATTCATTTTAATTCATAAAACGTGTCTAGAAAATTCGATCGAGACGATTGATAAACAATTTAACATAACAATTAACAATCATAACAATCTTCACACGGCTGAGAGCCCAGTGCCCGCGTCACGGACATAAACACGCCTGCCTCTCGAGTAAAAGCAGGAGTTTCAGTCACTTAGCTCCCTGACAGTAGCACTGGAAAGAAAACAAACGCTAAAATTGTTGGCTGGAGCCAGTGGCAATGTCGGTAAGATATTCGACTGCGGATCAGTATGTGCGGGGTTCAAATCCTGGGCTCGCCCGTCACTGACATCGCCTTCGAGTGAGGTAACTGACGTTAACATTAGCTTTACCAGCTTTAATAAAGCAGCTTTAAATTTAGGACATTACAGAATAAACTGCCTATAACATACGGTACAATACGGCAACTATTAACCGAGAGCTTACATTGGGATTATGGAAAAGCTCGTATTTGTTGAAGTCAGTTCTCAGGTAGAACCTGTTACCACTGTCCTCAGGCCAAGCTGTCACCACACTGTATACCAACTCGTGTTCTTCAACACTGCGTTCTACATCACACATGTTCAAACAAGCAGACGTTAGCTATGCTATCAAATACACGTTCAACCAAGCAAAGGTTAGCTATGCTACCAAATACACGTTCAAACACGCAGAGATTAGCTTTGCTATCAAATACACTTTCAAACAAGCAGATGTTAAATATGCTATCAAATATAGGCTAGGGAACATACAGATTTGCTCATGTTGTCAATACACGTTTACAAGTACAGATATTAGCTCATATTTGTCAATACACGGTTTAAAAAGTAGATATTAATATCATTGACTACTGCTTTCGATACAGGATAACGAGAGTATATGATATTTTACTCTAACAAATTTTACCAATTAGATAAGAACAATTACACCAATAAACGTGAAAATCTAAAACATTAATCCCTATAACTTCCGAAGCCGCGTGAAATACCCAAGTTGTTCGGATAATACTGCACGGAGAAATTTCACAAATCTACAATTTTTGAGAGGATTATACAGCTCTTTTCCAAGCAAAGCGTTTATTGTTAAAATTCAAGTTTAATGGGATTGGTATTCCTGCCAGCGTTTCTCTGACATCTACACAATATCATTGTAAGAAGACAAAGTTAGCCATAAAATCCATATTTCATACAATATTATACAATGCAATACAATGCATATATATAATATATATAATGTATATATTATATATATATATAAATAATATTAGATTATATATATTATATACTATATAAAATGTATATATATTATATATATATAAATAATATTATATTATATATATATAAATATATATATATATAAATATTATATATATACGTGTCTATATCTATACTACCTATATACCTATATATATATAATATATATAGATATATATATATATTTATATATATATATATATATATATATATATATATACAGTATATATCTAGATATATACATATATATAGATATATAATTATATATATTATATATATATATATATAATATATATATAGATCTAGATATACATATACAATGTGTATATATATATATATATATATATATATATACACGTATATATAATGCATACATATGTAGTATATGAACATACATACCCAGGTGACTCTTTCGGATGTACTCCACTATTGACCAGGAGGGCTCGTGTTTGATCATAGACTTCTGTATGGTCAGGTCCAGCAGCTCTGCCGCCGTGGTATGCGTGTAGATCTTGAACGAGGAATAGCGATCATCTTCCACGTACACCCTCACGCATATCATCTGCACATAAACACAAGAAATATTGCAAGATATGCACAATTTCTACATTTTATGACGTCCACTTGGGACGTAAGCGTTCATGGTGTGCCGTACATATCTATCTTTGACAACGTCAATCATTTGTATACATTTGATGCTCATCAAATCACAGTAGCATGTTCAAATGATTTGAAGTTAGATTGGTTAGAATTTTTAATTTTTCGTTTCTTAACTAGTCTCCTAAACTTAACTAGATTTAGACACAATTTGGTTTTGGGAAAGGATGCGGCACAAGAGAAGCAATAGGAGTAATGCGGGTTCTTTGCGAAAGAAGCTTAGAATATGGAAATGACGTTTTTGTATGCTTTGTAGACTTCGAGAAGGCCTTTGACAGGATTGATTGGATAGCGATGATGAATATCTTAAAAGGAATAGGAATTGACGGAGAGATAGAAGACTAATTTTGAACTTGTACATGAATAGTAATCAAAATCCAACAAGAATACTCGGAAGAGGTGAAATAGGACGTGGAGTAGAACAAGGTTGTAGCATTTCGCCGCTGCTGTTTAACATTTACGCTGAGGCAATGATGGAGGAAGCCATGGAAGAAGGAATAAAAGTAGGAGGGAATTTGTTACAAGACGTACGATTTGCAGATGACCAAGGAATGGTAGCGTGCAGCGAGATTGGATTGCAGAAGATAATGGATAGGCTGAATGATACGGCCCTAAGATATGGCATGAAGATTAATATAAAAAAGACCAAGGTTATGAGAGTGTCCAATAAATAAAGGTGAAGTTAATATTACAATAAATGGTATGAAATTGGAACAGGTATGGAGTTTCAAATATTTGGGTCATACTATAACCGATGATGGGAAATGTGAGACGGAAATATGCAGTAGGATTGCACAAGCAAAAGCGGCCTTTGGAGGTAGAAAAGAACTATTAATAAAAAGTCTAAAGAAAGACACAAAGATAAAGACAGTGAAAACTTTGGTTTGGACCACGCAATTGAATGGATGTGAAACATGGACCTTAAGGAAGGAAGATATTAGGAAACTGGAGACGTGACTCAAAAGGTTACAAATGAGGAAGTCCTGGAGACAGTTGGCACAGATAGACAGTTGATAAATGTATTACGAAATAGGAAGAAGAGATGGATAGGACACATTCTAAGGGGGGAAGGTCTGTTAAAAGAGGTCATAGAAGGTAGAATGGCAGGAAAAAGAGGCAGGGGCAGGCCGAGATTAGGTATGTTAGATGATTTAAAGACCCACTCATATGTGGAAATGAAGAGGAAGGCGGAAGACAGAGAAGAGTGGAGGCGTTATGTACCATGGACCTGCCAGTAGGCAGTGCACTAAGAGAGAACTAGTCTCCTTCGAACATATATCTGACTAATAATGTCAAAACGGCCAAAGCATCATTTGACAAGTTATTGGTTACTAATTAACATCGAGGCTAATGAACTAGTTAATGGAACTGCAGCGGTTTTTAGAATTGCTTCTATATTTAATTTAGGTCATCATATGTACCTCTAAACTTTAAACAACTCTATATTTCTAAACACCGGCATAGAATTTTGTCACGTGAACAAAACGTTCTGCAAAAGCTCTTGTAGAACTGATATGGTACCGATAGTATAATTAATTAGACCCTAGTTAAAATGGGACTCACAATAGATGTTAAAAAGCTGGTAAAGCTACTTAATTCAGTTTCCTTACTCGAAAGATGTGTCGGGCGCGCCCAGGATTTGAACCGAGCACATACTGATTCGCGGTCGAGTGTCTTATCGAGTTTAATGATGATGATTATGATGATGATGATGATGATGATGATGATGATGACGACGACGATGATGGTGATGATGACGACGACGATGATGGTGATGATGACGACGAAGTGTGATGATGATGATGCTGACAATGCTAACGATGATGATAATGATGTTAATGAAGATGATGGTGATGACGATGACGACGGTGATGAAGATTATGATGATGAAGATGATGCTGATGATGATGATGAAGACTACTATGATTATGATGATGATGATGATAATAATAATCATGATGATGATGATGATGAAGATGATGATGATAATGATGATGATGCTAATGACGACGATGATGATGATAATGATGATGATGATGATGACTACGATGATGATGAAGATGAAGATGTTGATGAAGAAGATGATTATGATGATGTTAAACAGTATGATAATGATGTTAACAGAACTCACCGACAAAGCATTATTCCTATCGCCCTGGAGGTCACAGTTGAGCGACTCCCTGCTGGTGCTGCTGTGGACGCTCAGGGCCGGTGAGCTCGTCTCGCTCCGTGGACTGACCGCCTCCAGGCCCCCGAGAGCCCTGCTGGACCGGTCCGTCCTCCAGCGAGACACCAGGGACATCAGCGTCCCGCCGTCAGGTGTGTTCTGCCGGGACCGAGAGCAGGACGAGAGACGCCCCTGCCGCTGGGCCGTGAAGCTCCCCGAGTGCGAGGAGCCTCCGAGAGAGGAGCAAGGGGAGGTGGAGCCCGGGGAGCGGGTGGGGGAGATCTGGGCCCCTTCCATGTTCAGCGGGTACGATGTACTTTTTGTCACCGATCCCGTACCTGTGATGAATCCATAACGACTTTTATAGTAATTAATCCGTCGAGAGAACTGGATTTCGTATAATCAATAATTGTCAATCAAATATGAAAGACTGGTATTAGTGTTGATTGTATATTGGATTTATAATATTGTTTTGATAACAACTGTTATATCAGTGAAATCAATTGAAATCAATGTTAATTGTTATAGTACGGAAGTGATACTTGAAGAAAACTGAAGATTACATCAAATAATTGTTTAAGGATAAATTACAGAACGAAATCTGTTGAAATTCGTTGAAACAAGTAAAGGTTACTACAAGTAAACAAGTAAAGGTTACTACAAGTAAACAAGGAAAGGTTACTACAAGTAAACAAGGAAAGGTTACTATAAGTAAACAAGGAAAGATTACTACAAGTAAACAAGGAAAGGTTACTATAAGTAAACAAGGTACGAGTAACAAGTAACACTTACTGAAAGTAAACAAGTAAGGCTTACAATTAGTAAACAAGTAAAGTTTACTAAACGTTAACAAGTAAAGCTTACTATTAGTAAACAAGTATGGCTTCTTACAGCTCAAAAGGCAATAAACTGACAAGGAAATTATTTCTTTAAATTTTACTTTAATATGGACGGGATCAATAAGTACAATTAAGCAATTAAAACTAAAATCGATAGATGTATCAGTGATACTCAAATATATTGTCATGAAATATTTATCTTCAATAAACAAATTGTGGAAAATAAATTTTTAAAAATTATCATCATCTTTCAATGATTCCTATTTAACTAGAGTTTTGATTAGAATTTTTATTGCAATTTTAGAGCCTAGACTCTCACAAACCCAATGCCCTTTCCGACGTTGGTTTGGATCTTAGAGCTTTGTTGTCTTTTACGACACGCGCAGTCCACTGTTGATCTAGTCTTCAGTGACCCGGACACAACACGGGTAAACAATATCTAACAAAATCCGATAATTCTATCAAGAGATTAAATTCAAGACTGATTATAACATTTATTTATTGATTGAAAAATACATATTTTGCTTTCACAAAGCAATTTAATGATCAAAACACTAAAAATTTACTAATTAAAACGGTGCTGTATAGCTCGTACGAAATACAAATACAATTTTCATAATTAAATTTACAATAATTAATCGAACTAAATAATTCAAAAACCGTTGTACTTTTCAATCTACTGAATAACCTATCTATAGATATTTCTAACTATTGAATGATCTATTGAAAAAACTACAGCGTATTTGATCTATTGATTATTGATCAACAGACTGATTTACATATTTTTTTAATATCTATCAACCGCTATTAACGATACATGGCTGCCTATAACTGCCTAGTAATACAGACCCTGTGTAACATTCAGCGGCTGAGAGTTTCTCCTCAGCAAATCAAATGCGTTCATCTCCTCCAATCTCTCATTATCGCTCACTTCTCTCGACTCCCGACACTTCTGTTGCTGCTGCTGTTGCAATAGCAACAGCTGCCGTTGTTGCAGTCGCTGCAGCTGTTGCTCCACGGTAATGCTGCTACAGCTACAGTCTGCTATTATGCTATTACGTTGCACGGAGATACTACAGCGTCCGTTGCATGCTGTGCCGTGCATGCATGCGCATTTATCTATAGCCATCATTGTTAAATGTTTATAGTATGCGATGATAAATATTCGTGCACTTATTCACTCGCTATCTGACTCTACAGCCGTTGAGTAATACAGTATCAGTCTGCAATAACAAACAGCAACTCTTCTTACACACAATGTGAAGATCATTTTATCAATATATCCAGTAGCAAATAGTTAAATCAATAAATCGTTAGCAAACTAATCGATGAATAAAGATGCAATTGAATCACTATGTTTTGTTTAATAAACATTCCAAGACAGATTCGGTATTAGACTAGGCCCTGCAGCTGCTAGAGCAATGTATTTGAACAAGTTCTATACATAAGATTTTATTTGCGCCGTATCGCACTTTATATGCACAATATACCCAACGTAAAAATCAAATGTCATCGAAGCAATTTGCTTATTATTTTTGTTCCTAATTTCTTAGCAATTTTGTCAAGCGACTGAAAAAAAGCTCAAAACGAAAAATTGATTCGATTTAAGTATCAGTTACGTTATTGTCTTTGAAAAAACAAGGATCTGGCAAACGAAAACACTTTTCTCCTCTAACAAGTTTGTTATCGTTATACGACATGGTGATTATATAATGTTTGGGCAATTAGTTGACTTTTGCGCAATTAGATGATAGAGCGACTTGATATATAATAGAGCCAATAACAAAACGTTCTATTGCAGCGATAAGCTGAAGTACAAGTGGACCGAGCAAAAAACCTCAAACTACTATCATTACAAACCATACGGTTATAGAACATCTGTAATAACAGCCTTAAACTGGATAAAAATAATTGCAACCATTTGACATTATAATAACGCCAAAAAAGCTCCAGTTAGTCGTCATTAAACTTCTGCTAGTCGTCGTTATGCTCCTGTTAGTCGTCGTTATGCTCCTGTTGTTGTCAAAAACGTCAACTGTTAGTCGTCGTTAAGCTCCGGTTAGTCGTCGTTAAGCTCCTGTTAGTCGTCGTTAAGCTCCTGTTAGTCGTCGTTAAGCTCCAGTTGTTGTCGTTAAGCTCCTGTTAGTCGTCGTTAAGCTCCTGTTAGTCGTCGTTAAGCTCCTGTTAGTCGTCGTTAAGCTCCAGTTGTTGTCGTTAAGCTCCTGTTAGTCGTCGTTAAGCTCCTGTTAGTCGTCGTTAAGCTCCTGTTAGTCGTCGTTAAGCTCCTGTTAGTCGTCGTTAAGCTCCCGTTAGTCGTCGTTAAGCTCCTGTTGGTCGTCGTTAAGCTCCTGTTAGTCGTCGTTAAGCTCCTGTTAGTCGTCTTTTACTTATTTTTTTACATTGCCGCGAGTTACTTGTTCTGATAAATGACTGATAATTACTTCGATTTGCTCGTTAATTTATGCTTACATAGGTTAATACTAACGTTGCGATACCCAGGTTACGTGTTACGCTACTGTTAGTTACTTGTTACCTTATTTCTGCAGTAAGTTACTTGGTAAAAATTGTGACGTATACTATATATCGTTTGCTACCTTAGCCGTTTCACACCTAGTGCAATATAAGCTAAAACCTTACAAGTTCTATTCGTATCCCGACCCTAGTAAAACTGGGATTCATGGGAGGGAGAAGAAGAAGATGATGATGGTGATGAATTATATGATGATACGCTTTATATTACAGTATTTACATTTTACGCCAGTAAATTTAAAATATTGCTATATTTTTATCTCGAGATATTATCTATAATTCCTCTCTCTCTCTCTCTCTCTCTCTCTCTCTCACTCTCACCCTCTCCCGAGTAAACGAAAAATAAACCCTCATTTCGCTGAACACCATCAGATTGGTCTCCTATCTCATTAACTTAATTCTTTTCTTACATGTCGGTACACTAACCACTTACAAAGCTACTATATTACAATTTACACAACATAGTAAAATCAACACTTTATGTTAGCAACATTTGTCAGCACGATTGATCTCGCAGCTTGCAGAGCTACATCATGCAACATATTATACTGAGTTTTCATTCTATCCTACTTTTCCAAGCACCAGTCTCTACAACTACTCCAGGGTTCTTGGACGATAGGGTCAACTTGTTTACAAGTTGTTCTGTCTCGTTGTTTACGACGAGACGGAGAACTTCCAACGATCACTTGTCAACTCTGCAGCGGTCAGCAGAAAAATTGTTGACGCTTTTGACCTCAACAGCAATTTTATATTAACAGTAATTTTAAATTGATAATTAATCAATTTAAAATTACTGTTAATAATGTTTTAATTAACTGATAGGTTATATAATTAACAAAATAAATCTAGCAGAGATGATTTCAGCAATATTTACCTCGCACGTGCTGCTGATCTGATCACATTTATTAAGTAAACAAAAACACCGTTATTTAGTACTTCTCAATAATAATTAGCGATACTAATAACGCAAATATAAAGTATAGAAGTGAAATGCAAACTGAACTAGCCTTCCTTCCTGCTCCGACAGGAAGAGAAAGCAAAAATTACGGTAACACAAATAAAACGCTAATACCTCTAGGCAAAATTAAATATTTTCTGTTATAAGACCAGCTGATTGTACCGCTACCATATGATGTGACGAACAGAATTGGGGATGAGAAGAAGAATAAGAAGAAGACGAAGAAGAGAGAGAGAGAGAGAGAGAGAGAGAGACAGTCAGAGATAGAGATAGATAGATAGCGAGAGAGAGAGATGGAGGGAGGGAGGGAGGGAGAGTAAACAATTTGGAAGAGCCAAATGTTTACCTGACAAACTCAAGGTGAACTTTCATTAAATTAATGTCATTTCACTCGTTAGCTTTGTGCCGTCACAATAGTATTCTGATAAACAAAATCTCGCCAGTCAACGCCAATATATACACATCAGCCGTGTAAACAATAACGGATTACAAATAATTTAGATTTAAAACTCAATAATTTTATACAGATGATAGATTAGATGAATATAGTAAACAAATTCGCCAAAAAGACGCTGCGTAATAATATAGACCTTAAGTTTACTAAATTATCATATCCATTCTCAAAGAAGTAAAATCATATACCTGTACATTTGAAAGTTTTAACTTCTCTTTTCAGAGTTTTTCTGAGTCATCTCCGAAACGACAAGTAAATATTAATTAAAGGCAATTAACAACCGGCATAAAGCTTGAAAACTTTCCTCTGACCTGAGCTTTGGGAAACTTTAACTTGGGATTGTTCAGTAATTAAAGAGATAAAGACACTCGGTTGCGCTCAGTATTTAACGTCATTCTTACCGCCGGACGACACATTGGCGACAGGTAACAAGAGATTAACGTATGATTATGTCTTCAGCCTCACAGAAAAGTCACACTTAGAACTTAAATCTAACGTCTCTTTTAAACATTTAAAATAGCGAGGTCGTTTAATCACTTAAATAAAAATAGAGAAGGCCTTCGGTGCACAGAAGGCATGTTGTTTACGAACAGCGCAATGCAGCGCGTAAACACGTCTATAAAAAGAACAGAGCAGAGAGGCTTGTGATTGGCTGCGCACGACAGAGCCATTGTTGGCCATGGATTCTGAAACCTACAACAAACGAAATAACAACTTTATCCTTTCATCGCACCTGCGACTACCATTGTGCCGTGGTCTTTATCTCGTCACGAGTTAAAAACAGTTCTTATTAAGAAGTTATTGAATTCTTTCCAAAAAAATATTTTGTTCATTTATACAACAAAGTGATGAAACAACAACACACTGCACAAATTTATAGAATATTGAACATCATTTCATCATCTACCAATTCAATCTGTTATTTTAAAATGAAGGCTGACAATTGTTTAAATAACAGGTGAGTAAAATTTGATTTCACAAACGGTAAGGCCAATGTAGCTTGCGCCGAAGCGTCATGAAGATAAAAGCTGATAAAGCTAATGTTAACGTCAGTTTCCTCACTCGAAAGCTATGTCAGTGACAGGCAAGCCCAGGATTTGAACCCTGCACATAATGATCCGCCGTCGAATATTTCACAGACATCACCATTACCTGCAGCCATCACTGAAGAATCAGATATCTAGATACATCTCGGCATAAACTATAAAATGTTATATAACTTAGCATAAAGGTATAAAGTATTGTATTCAAGCCCATTTCCATTATTTTAATATTCGTTTTTTTAAACTATCAAAATTTGATGCCGTTCTAAACTAGAACAATTAACAATTTAGAGTCAAGAAAAACTGCTTATATTTAATTAAAATCAATATTAAGTAAATTAACTCTATCAGAATTTATTTAACCACTATCATTCTACTGCTTTGCTTGGATATAAGAAGCAACAAAACTACTATCTGGTCTCAAAACCTTTAATAATGCACATCCATAGAATCGTTTCAACTGACCTACTGCATTTTCATTCAATCATTGAAGAAACAATCATTGAAGAATCATTCATTGTAGAATCACTTAATGTAGAATCTATCAGTTCATAATCAATCATTGTACAATCAATCACTCATTGTAGAATCAATCTTTGTAGAATCAATCATTGTAGAATCAATCATTTGTAGAATCAATCATTGTACAATAACTTCAGCTGCATCACTCAGCTGACTGGAATCTATCAGTAAGCTTAGGGTGGAAGAACTAAAGCAGAGATAAATTTGCTCTGATCAGCTTTCTATATTCCTCAAGAAACTCGCACGCACGCGCCACTTCACAGTCCACAAGTCTTACTGTAGCTGAAGGCGTAGCACTCTTCAACTCTATGACGGTGAAATTAGCACTAACATCGAAAATGTCAACTCCACCGAAAAACCTTGCGAACTTAAACTATGACCTATACCCGAAGATACAGATAAATATTATACAGTGGGCATAAACAAATAAAATGAGCAAGCTATGTCCTATATAGAGTAAACCGCGCACGAGCACTGATTGTCCTCAACGCACCACGTTGTCCAATAATTAAGCAAATATCTGAAACTGCTGGAAGGGTTTTGTCAGTATTGATATTTTAAGTGATGAAGGTAGTATACTTCCATTCATTAAACGGATTCACTGGCTGAGATCAATAACAATATACATATGATTATTCAGGTACAACGTTGCGAGATATATATATATATATATATATATATATATATATATATATATATATATATATAGAGAGAGAGAGAGAGAGAGAGAGAGAGAGAGAGAGAGATAAGGAGAAAGAGAGAGAGCGAGAGAGAGAAAGAGACGAAGAAGAAAGACTGGGTCATAAATATTATTATAGTGAAGTGGTTTTACTAAGAAACCAAGATTATTTAGAGAAGTCGCCGTAAGCTACTGCGTTGCCAATATTCCGTACGTTGTTCAACCTTTTTGCCACACAAAAATTTCTCGATAAAGAGTCTTTTGGAATTAGCTTAAAACTCTAATAATTCTAAACTGCAATAAATACTTAAGTTTACTTAAGTTAAAGTATTATTAGAATAAAAAAATTCTATATAGAGAGACTATAGGGTGTTGTTACAACGTGAATAAGCCAGAGTGATTTATTTGATAGAATAAATTGACCAAAAATGACAGATTGCTAGAATTGCTCGTAATTTTTGGCAACATTACAAAAATTCAAGATTAATATCTACTAAGACTACGTCGCTACTCAAATTAAATTACATTCAAGTAACCAATTAACTAATTAGCTGAGTAATTCGCGTTCTAGACACGCTCGGACATGGACTTCTAGATAATTATCATTACTATCATATAATGCTCTATATATATATATATATATATATATATATATATATATATATATATATATAACGGTGTCCATGGCTCAGACCACGGGTTGGACCACTCGCCACTGGGCGAGCCTACCTGAACACTCAGCCTATCAGGGCCATTCAGAGAATTCCTCGAGCAGATAGAGCTTCCTTCAAAATAACATTATTAATATGTTGTGGAACAACAACGTAATTAGCAACGACAACAGGGATTCCTCGTAATGAAGCTCTATCGCAATACGTTAAAGGTCATAATGACAAAAGGCAACGATTACTAATAACCATGGAGAGGAAGGAGGAAATGGGTCTTAAAACAAGCATCTGTGCTTCCTGACCCAGTGTGCCGTTATGTTTATGTTTATAATATATTTTCTTCAACTCCTATACCAATGAATTTCCAAATCAACCAGTTAGTAACAACGAATCAAGTTGATTTAGAATATAGTTACGTTGCGATGCTAAACATCGTGATTTATTAAAAATAAATATGATGTTAATTGACTATTTTTATATGATGATTGACGTATTTTTATATGATGACATATTTTTGACAATTAATTAATAATAAATTGACAATTGCTAATTGACATATTTTTATGATGTCAATATCCTTTTAGAAATCACACATCATCATCATCTTCCCTTGAATCCCAGTTTAACTACGAATAGACTGTCTCAAATCTTCTCCGTCGTACATCAATCATCAGTCAATCCGCTATTTGAGACTTTTCCATTCGTTTAAATTTTTGTAGAAAATTCTGGAGCCTAGGTGCTCCCCAACCGAATGCCTTTTCTAATCCTGGTATGGATCTTAGTGCTTTAGTCGCCTTATACGACACGTTTAGTCACTGGTTGGCCAATTCTTCAAACAACCCGGACACAACACGAGGAAAGGGATCACACAACTTATTTAATTCTTTAAAATACGTTAAATATTTTTAAGAATTAAATTAGTTATATATATATATATATATATATATATATATATATATATATATATATATATATATATATATATATATATGATCTTTATTCACCAAAATACATGGTAGCAAGAACAGAACAGAAATGAAAAAAAATACATAAAACTTGCTAGAAATTGTTGTGAACAAGCTCGCTTGTTTAATTATCATATCGACCACACCAGTATTGCTTAACTAAAAATACGTTGACGCTATCGTCTAAAAACTGTCCACAAATAGACATAGCTCTAATTAATTAAGACAGTTTTCTTAGTTGTTGTTATTTATATCAATTAGTCTCTCACTTCTAAAGCAGTATTATATAAGGGTCAATCAATCAAGCGATCATTATGTAAGATAACTTTTATAAATAACAAGTACACCCTACATCTATCTATACTTCTTATCTGCTGTCAATATTATTGTGGAGTTATAACTGTTATCTACATTCGAGAGTATATTGTAACATTAATTATAGTAATAGGTTAGAAATATTAAGAATAGGCACTAGTTTTCTCTTGTGTTCTAAAGTTGATTGGAATCACTTATTAATGGGGAATCTAATCGGCTAACAATCTCACTGTTAATTGTTATCATTATTTATGACAGTTCTAATCAAATCACACAGCAAATCCAAGAAGTGCCGAAGATACTACTGGCTAAGAAATATCCAGAATTTGATGAACTCATCTCTAATCTATTAATAGAATTAATTTCTGGCATATCAGCAATTACCATATTAATAAAGCTATAAAATGACATGGCGCTAAGTATAACGTCTGTTTCCGTCTCCCAAGGGATACTGTCAGAGACGGTCCAGCAGGGATTCGAACCGACGGCCTCTTGCAAACGTACTATCCATTCGGTCATCCAACCGGTGCATTGCGGTAATGCAACATATATCAGATGACTAGTTAAATGCACCCATGCTAATCTTCTTCAACATAGTTTGGTAACTTTTAATTTTGTTTCGTTCGAATTGGGGTTAGATCTGAAACTTTTTAAAGACTTTCCTACTTTAATTATTTACTGCTCACACATGTAAACGGATCTCAAAAGGTAAATTCAATTTAGTAACTGGCAATAGATTATTATTTTATTGTATTCATTTTATTTTATCTGAATTCTAGACATTATATGATCCGAATTTGATAACCATATATACACCCGATATAGAATTTTAAAATATTACTCTATTGATATCTGAATATCTGATAGTCAATTCGTATCCCGACCCTAGTTAAACTGGGATTCAAGGGAAGATGATGGTGACGATGATGCCATCTGAATAGGCCGACGGAGTGGAGAATTCTATTAAATTTGCTTGACTTTGTATTAGATCAGTGGCACTGTTAACATTACATTACTATCTTTGAACTAATCTTAATATTTATTTACTTATATTGCTCTAACATTAATATTGCTCATTCCTCATTTCCTAGTAAAAAATTTCCGACAATTTAAAATATTTATTGTGTCACTTGTGAACAACGCTATCTGCAGATCAGCACTAGGGATAACACTGCCTGACACCAAACAATGAATGGGCGTTTCATATAACTCAAGACCTGTATTTTTGCAGCCATTGTGTCAATGTGTACATTACAAGTATTTCGCTGACTGTGTTTCGATTCGTCACGTTTTCTTGCGTCGTTCCATAAGTATCCATACAAAAATAACCATGTACCGTGTTAACCCTATCCATGGACTTCTTATAAACTTTATATAGATCACAGATTGGTAACATGATGAATGTGAGTAATATATATATTAAGGAGTTCATGCACTGTCCTATAATTATAGCAACAAAGCTATAGCTGAGATTTAAAATGACAGTATTTTTATAGTCTTACTATCAGCGACCGATCATGAAAATCTCGAAATGTAAGATTCCGGCGACAATATTTGTTCAATTTATGTTACTGACTGATTAATCCTGTTATCCTGTTAATATTCTCTCGCAGTTAATTCGACGAACGCTTTATCGAGTCGCAATAAAATTGAGGCAATTGGGAAAATGGATGTTGAGAAAATTAATTAATTTCATTTATCACGTTACTATTTGTCAATTTTATCCCTAATAAGACGAGCAAGATTGTATTATTTTTCAAATTATTAGTTTTAACTTTTAATATTTGACAATTTATTCGTACAGGTTATTCTTCTTTTCTCTCTATTCTGCTATGATTATATTATAATCATATATTTTCATTTATGATTTCATTATGTTTTCGTCTATTCATCACTGATATTTTTTCAAATGCACCGTTAACAACTAACACGTCATTGCAGATATGTAGTACCTGTTGATCTAAACTCTTGCACTTCAAGACTCTCACATGATAGTATTTTTACTTTCCTGTATTTGACATCTGCTGCTGCACGAGATAAACTAGCGATAAGTCGCCTGAACGAAAACCTAGTAACCTGTCACCACACGCACGACAATAACAATTCGCCGCCATGTTGATTTAACGAAACATTGGGCCGTAATCAGTGTACAACTGCATTGTCTGCACTATGCACGCATATACATGCGCGAACGTGCACACCATAATACCACTGATACTAAAGCCACATTTAGCGTTAGATCCCGTCTTAAAAAGCACACCACGCGTCAAGTACTAAATCTGAATATGAAAACAGATTCGAAAGTAAACTCAAGAGAACAAATAGCCCTACAGACAGAAGAGATGAATTATTAGATAGGATTGACACTTCATGCACCCGTCAATGTATGTATTCGCTAGTGTGAAGGTCATTCTAAAGAAAAAGAAAAAAATAACTTTTAAACAAAATTATTGATATTTACAAGAATCTATATGACTGTAAATTGTTAAACGTTAAATACACTATATAGTTAAATCATCATCCAGGATGATATTTATCATTTTAATAGCACACGTTTTAATCGCCAGGCTGTTTAGTAAATTACCCCAAATTTAGTAAATTATGACAAAAATTAATTATATTAATAGATTGAGCACTAACATACAGGCTATTCCATTTTTCATACACATTACAATAACCTTTTTGATGTTCTCTTTCTAATAAATATAGCACTAACATATGTGCTATTCCATTTTTCATACACGTTACAACAACCTCTTTGATGTTCTCTTTTTAATAAAAAAAATTGCACTAACATATTGTTCTGAACTAGTAAATACTAAATATCAACGGAGCGGGGTGGGGTGGGAAGCAGCGGTGGTTTCCTTAACATGCAATTACATCAATAATTAATCCTCTGGAGTACACTACACCTCACAAAACTTTCTCTGGGATATTGATACATGCCAGATTTCCTGTTTTAAAAAGTAAGCGAGGACCCAATTCTCTCTCGTTCAATAGTTTCGTTCTTATAAGCGAACACTAAAAATTTTCCTTCCCATAAATTACTGCTCTTTTGCATTCAAGCATTCCACATATCCATTCATTTAAAGCGAGGCCTTCAATGAATTTAAATATAATACGACTTTTTGTCGTATCGCTTTTAAAATTAGCTAACAGCGCTACCAATCTAATCAATCAAAATAGCAGAATGACTAAATTAATACTCACAGATAAAAGCATGCATTAAATCAGTACACGCAATCTACGGATCTGCCTCTTATACTAATTACACTCCGTTAAGTTTAGATTCAATATTCACAGCTAGTATATAAATGATAACACAAACAAAATAATTTAGTAAATCTAGTGATTCTTACCTCTTAATCTGATAGCCTCTTATCTTTATAATTAAGCAGTCAAAAATAGTTTCTATTCTAACTTTTCCAGTCACTGTATAATCCTTCAAAGATTCATCCCAATTAACGATTCGATACGTACTAAATTCATAGCTAAATGAACTGAATCAATTTATCTAGGTATTATCTGGACATTTCGAGATTCTAAATGATCACTAATCCACGACGTGTTGTTATTGTTGTAGCATTCGACAACAATCACCCTACCTCGTCCTGTCCTACCCTGCTCTAGTGTTTAATTCCAAATAACAGCGAGTGGGATGGGATGTATCTTCTAAACCCGGCAACGAGTTCTACAAAATGGGCTGCTTCGCGCGTAGAAATGTTTAATTTAAGATAAAATTTAGGGAATTGATAATTTTTTTAATGTTTCTATTTCTATCTCATTAGTGCTGTATCTCATTGAAGTTGTGCGTCTAAGATATATATTCCTACACAGTTATCTTTGACGCTCAGTATGAGAACCCTGTTGATCAACTTGATCAACAAATTGATCCCGTCTTATAGTCTGTCTAATGCCATACCAAACCATATTGTAGCAATTAGTGTGGAAAATATGATTTCTTTTTTTCTTATCGTTAGCTTCCAGGATTTCAGCTTAGACTCCTCTTACAACACGTTCAGTTAAATTATCTTTCAGTTAAGATACATTCGGTAGGGCCCCGATATAACAAGGATTAGTGGATGTACTAATATTATGAAATATGAATATGAGAAATCAAGAGGATGAGCGAAAATTTTAATATTTAACATTGTAAATAATCTATATTTAATGTCATAATATGTATTGAATATGACTGTACTATAACTAGAGTAAGTTTTAATATCTACTCACAATAGAAAGATATACATTTTATTGCCTAGTCATAATACTATTCAATCATTTTAATGGAAGAACATGGGGGAGATAGGAAAATTTTATGATTCTAAGGATACGAATGATTAAAAATAGAAATACTTCATTGGGGTTTGCTCAATCTTCATTTCAAGTATTAGTTCCAATAATCTTTTCTATTTTAGAATATCAGTGATTTGAGTGAAGTGGATGTGAAGTGGTGAGAGATCTCCATATATCATCGAGTCATCGCTAATTGGAATACTCGTTAAGTCATATGCAGCATTCAGCCCATACACCATAGTCTGGAATTATAGCTACAGTTGAAGTCTGTTTCACGACCTCCAGGCTATAATGTAGTAAACTGTGAAAGCATATTGTTTCAAATAAATATAAATAAGATTAGTAATAATAAAAGTTTGACGTCCGTTTCCTCATACAAGGTTGATGTCATAGATGTTCCTCCATCACATGTCACTAAAAATCGATTCACTCAAATGACCTGAGAAACATGTGCCAAAGAGAAAGAAAGGTGACCCTACACGGTGCCGGTCCAGTGATCAAAAATCAGAAGAAGCAAGTTAATATAAATCGGTAGGGGAAAGAATTGTGCTTTTAGCCTACTCTTCAGCCAAAGAAATTAATCATTTATGCACTTCATTTTACATTGCACGGCAGAATCGGCAGTCACTATAGAAATTTAGAATTTTAAGTATAATTATTTATAATTATAAATGTTTAAATGTAATATTATTAAAAAATTTATTATTGGGTAGATTTATCTTTTCTATTTGATACAAAACTCCGAGTTGCTAAATATGCAAATAAACCGATAGATAGCCTCTTGCGTGTCATTATTTCGTAAGTATGTTTAAAGGTTCATTTGTTTGTCTTGCTAAAACGTCACAAGTACACAGTAATAACACATGAAAGAGCTAAAGCAGGGTAAACCTTAGGCACTTACAAGGACCTTCATAAAAAGTTCACAAAAAATAATTAAAACTATAATAAACAGTTAACTATTTTTCCTTTGACATGACAAATATTCAGTTAGAAAAATTACATAGGCATATTGCTGCATATTGGCCTCTTCTATAGATTTTTAAAAACTTCATAAATATACTAATTTCTTTATAATCTTGAACATTTGATCCCATCATTATAGGTTATTATTTTAATATGGAATTTAACCAATGTCTTATTATATCAAATGTACTGCCAATAAGTGCTTATTAAGCTCTATACCCAAATATAAAACTATGTAAGTCTAATTAGCCAACAACTGAGCACCTGTATTAAGCAAACCGAAGCGTGTACTCTGTAAAGTCTACATGAACTTACATAACAATCGCTTGAAGGTCAGAAGAAGATTCGGGTTTGACTGTATTGCTAAATTAGCAACACTGGGCTGCAGACGATTGTAGTAAACAAGTCTAACCCGGGTCACGCGGGCAGAAAGGAGTTGTTAGTGCAGCGATCAATAAACACATAGAAAGTAGAACAAAGTCTACTGTGTGGAATGTAGAGCATGAATAACATGCTTAATCACATGCACCACAGCATGCGAATACTGGAACACGATTAATATGTGCACGATGATTACATTTTATAGACGCACGTGAAGTGATGTATATTTTGAAATAATTGGATCAGTGTACTACTGAATAATAAATAGATTTAATTATATATAGAACATGCAACTGTTGGTCCTCCGAAGAATTACAAGTGTTATTTCCATCACTTGCTTGGTAGGGAAAACTGGTCTTCCCTCGTTTCCGGTGCTTCCTGATTCCTTCCATGTGTAACGCCTTCTCTTCTCATGTCTTGAACCAAGTGTTGGACACCACTAATCTCATTCTATTGCAAAAGTCAACCAATTTCTGTCCTCTCTCATTTCTCCTTCCTTGACCGTATTCCCCAACTTCATTTCCATCTCTCCCTTCTCCCACCACCGCGTTCCAATCCCCCATAACTGTCACTTGATCTGTGGCTTTTTCTCCTTTAATCAATCCTTCTATTTTTTCGACATCGCTTCAACTTCCTCATCCTCTGAGGCTGATGTAGGCATGTAGATTTGGATAAACACCAAATCTACTGGATCTGCTTTGATCCGCACTAACAACAGTCTGTCACTGCACTGAAGAATCTTTGTTACTCGTTCACTTAAATTTCTATCCAATATTATTGCCACACCCTACTCCCTTTTATCTCCTCCGGAGTATATAACCCTGTACCCATCACTTATAAAATCTCCAATTTCCAACCACCTTACTTGACTCATCCCTAGGACATCTATATTCCCTTTCTCCATTTCCCTCTTTACATTTTCTAACTTTCCCCTTTCACTCACATTCCATGTGCCCACACTTATCCTTTTAGGGCGCATGGAATATCCGCCTGATATATCTGTGGGGCACCCAAGGTGCTGTCTGGCCGTGGGATTCTTACCACCCCCTCCCCATTTAAGGGGTGCACGGGACTTGGGGCGCTTATTTTTTGTTGTGATATACTATTATTTTCCTGGGGGATGTGTTTTCTGACGAGGTGGGCCCCCTATGCCTTCCTCAGCTTTGACTGACATTTACCGGGCAGGGGGCGTCAATCCCTGAGAAAAGTATCCTGTGTACCCGACCTTTTAATTCTATAAAGGTTAAAATATTCAGTCGATCTGTGAAAATAATTGTTTGTTTTTTCCTTTCCAGCGAGCACGTCACGTGTTTACTATTAACCAGTAATGCTTGAAGCCACTGTCCACTGTGTCTAGTAACTTTTTTACATCGTTACGAGTAATTCTTTAGTCCATAAGAGTCATTCAAGATGGCAATATTGTATGATGACCTCGACGGCGATGATGATGATGATAGTGATAATGACGTATTGATGATTATAATATATATATATATATATATATATATATATATATATATATATATATATATATATATATATATATACAGACTGGGGAAAAAATCCCCTAGCGAGATCTCAATAACTTTAAGAAAACTCAAAATTTCTCTACGAAATTTGCGGAGCGTCTAGAAGAAGAATTTCTGCGTATATCCTAAAATTTTTATGAAAATCTATTGAGCAGGAAAAATATTACAGCGTTTCTACGAAAAAATAATTGCAAAATCAGTTTTAACAAGACTTTTTTTGCCAAAGTCTTAATAACTTGGACAAAACTCAAAATAGTTTTACAAAATTTTCAGAGCCTCCAGAGGAGGAATTTCTACACTTATCCTGCAAATTTGGTGAAAATATATCCAGAAGTAACAAAAATACAGCGTTTCTTCGAAAAAAATGTTAAAATCAATTTTAACAAGGCTTTTTTGAACAAAAGTACCGGACATTTTTTTCAAAATTTAGGAATAATTGTAACATAAGAACGAATTTTAAGCATAATTTATTGGAGCAGCTAACAAGGTAGTGCAAGCTTAAACTCCACCACTTAAGTAAACGGCCCTTTTAAGGCTCGTTATTTTCTTTAAAAGGAACGACTGACATTTCGAAAAGCCTTGTTAAAATTGATTTTAGCACTTTTCTCGTAGAAATGCTGTAATTTCGTAACTAGTGAAAATAGTTTCATCAAATTTGCAAGATATACGCAGAAATTCCTCCCCCGGGAAGCTCAGAAAATTTCGTAGAGATATTTTAAGTTTTCTTAAAGTTATTGAGATTTCGCTAGGGGATTATTTTTTTTGCCCCAGTCTGTATATATATATATATATATATATATATATATATATATATATATATATATATATATAAATTATTATTATTATATTAGTATTATTATCATTATTATTTATTTATCTATTGTTTTAATGCCGTAGGCTGAGCTATAATTTTAATTTTAGATTATTATATTTAGCATTATTTTTCTAAAATAATGCTAAACGACATTTTGTTTAATTAATGTAAGTCGAAATATAGCATTTATTATTCATATTATCAACACCATAATCGTCGTCAACATAATCGTCAATGATTTAGAAATTCTGCAGCGTTTTTTATGACATTTTAGACTTTTTTAACTAACAGGAAATTCCTGCCTACGACATAGATCTCTGAATCAGTAGCCTGCTCTTGTTTAATTCAGTGCCTTAGATTTGTGATCCTATCTGCAACAGCATAAAAACAGCACTTAGTACTTTTGTACTTGACATTTCATTTGTAGTGAAATGAATCCAGTCTTAAAACACGACTACGATCAGTGAATGTTATGTTAGATAACTTCTAGCCTCGTTGTGTCCAGGCCACCCAAGAATAGACCAACCGTAAATTAAATTAACTTTACGTGTCGCAACAGGCGATTGAGGAAGAACTGATGAATGAACGGTAAACCACCTTAGAAGTCATATTATTCCAAAGCTACAGGATACATTAAGGTGTGTACGTATAAACACAGCCGTTTGTGAAGGGAGCAATTCGTTATATATATATATATATATATATATATATATATATATATATATATATATATATATATATATATATATATATATATATATGTATATATATAATATATTATATATATATATATATATATATAGAGAGAGAGAGAGAGAGAGAGAGAGAGACACAGAGAGAGAGAGAGAGAGAGAGAGAGAGAGAGAGAGAGAGAAGAGATAAAGTAGACGATATCGTGGGAAAATTGTTTTACCAAATAAGTAAAATATTGTAATTCAACCCATCATCGCAATTTTGTAACAAAATACATTTTAATAAAATTGGGAACTTATAACCTGACTATTCCACCGGTTTCTTGCATCATACGCCATTTATTATATTATCATAATAAGTATAAATCATAAAATTAGATTAACTTCCAACAAGACGTTCAAACCAAGAATTAAAGTTAACGGAAGACCTGATGTGCACTGAACACTAGTGTGGGTCATTCAGGGGCTAGCGTTAGTGGGCTTTGGTATAATCATGATTACTAGGTTCAACGACCGATCAGTGGTAGACTTTGTGTAGATCTGAAGGGATAACTATCATCTTCATTGGCTATAAATAACTTGCAGGCTCTGTCAATGGAGGGCTTAGATCTCCGGCCGCTGATTGGTTGAGAGAGCCTGGCATCGTTCATAACATAACAACAACGTTAAACTTCCTCCCACGAGCGTTACGAACAAACAAACGTGCAGCAAAACAGGAAAATTGTAGAATGTGAAACAAACAAGCAGGATGTGTAGGAAATTTGACATATTGATGAGTGAAATGCGGGCGTAGACCAGCTAAAAGAGCTTACCTATGTAGAGCTTAAAATACGTATGATGATGTATACAATCATAAAAACACATAAATGCACATACAGACACATAAGGCACACATGACATAAAAACATTATAAATGACATTAACAAATGACATAAACATACAAACAACAAAAATGCGTAGCGCGTAAAGTATACATGATACGAAATTTGTCGGCCTGTTTATAACCTAATTTAACGTTGTGTTATTTCTGCTGGGACCAGAGTGCCATAACAGGGGGGGGGGAGGTGGGTCAGGCCCCACTTGTTATTTTAGCGTCCACAAAGACCTCCCAGGCTTCCCCCCACTGGCTTTGCCGCGTACGCCTAAAATGGTCGTCACTTTTATTCTGAGGAATAAGTTGATTGGATGTGTCATTTTTGCCTCCTAGTAAAAAATGTCAGAAGTGAGGCTATGCACGGGATAACGGGGGACACGTTCCCCCTTAGATTTCAGCGTCCCCCTTTGACCAGGAACCTCTTCTTTAGTTTCGTAGGCCTCCACTAAATTTCGTTCCCCTTGCTATAAATTTGCGGTTATGACCCTGGGCGTAACTGTAGGAATATCAGTAATGGGCTGGACTCGAATCAGCATTCTATATAATTCTACCAGGTGTCGATAAAGCAATAGTTAACTTCATAGAACTGAAGAAAGCTCCCGTGACTGATTGATCTCCTGTGTGTTCTACACAACGGATGAGTTGATCACAGAGAAAATATCACACACAAACATTACAGTGATAAACACTCAGGACTGGTTAATGGATGCTGCATCTCTCTCTCTCTCTCTCTCTCTCTCTCTCTCTCTGTGCCTCTTTCTTTCTTTCCCTGTCTCACACTAGTATTCTGCCAGGTGGCATGTCCAAGATACATAAAAGACTCACAAAGAGCACTTCATCGATCAACTAGTTAAATCCCTTCACAAAACTGTGGTATAAAAGACCGTGCTTTATCCATACCTTAATGTATCCTATGGTTTAGAAATGACATGGCTTTTTAGGTGATTTCCAGTTGCCTTCCTCAGTTCTTGCTCAGTCACCTCTAACAACACGTTCAATTTACGATTGGTCTATTCTTCACCTACACACACACACACACACATACATATATATCATATATATATATATATATATATATATATATATATATATATATATATATATATAATGTTAAACACTCATGGCAAGTAATTGAACAAAACAAGACAATGGGCTCAAAGTGTCTTAGGTTTGAACATATACGTGGTGTTAAACTTGAGAGACGTAATTGATGACTTCAGAATGTAATTATGAAGCGGCTCAGTCAATTTTTTTTAAATATCACTTATAAACCCATTTCAATTTTATCAAAGACGCACAACTAGAATGGATTGATATTGTTGTAATATCGCTTAATTCATATGATCATATCTGATTTTTAATTATAATATAGAGTAACATAGACTGCCCAAGTTGGAATTTGCTGGAACCATTTAAAACTTTTTTTATTAAAGCACAAAATAAAATTACTTAGAGCGCTACAGACTTTCATGACAATGTCTAGCCAATTAGGTCTATTAAGCGACACATATATAATGTTATAATAAATTATTTTATATAATCAATATATCAATTGACTAAAATAAATAAAGTTTTTAATCAGATCAATGGAAATTTTATTTAAGACAAATAAAAAAAATCAAGATCGATTTGACTGGAACAACTTTCAACTTTTGTGCTCGATTTTTATCTGATAAGAGTTGTAACGATGAGTTCCTTAGCAAATCTTCTTGGAATTGGTATCCGAAACTTTATTGATCTTTTTCTCTACTTATCGGCTTGGCTTCACATCAGATACTGAAATTTCTAGGAGTTCTAAACTTTCTCTCGGAGGATTCAGCATCTGTTACACTTGAAGCTTATAGCTCTCATACAGATCAAGCCTAATACATTAAGATATAGGAAGAAGAGTTGGATACGATGGATAGGACACATTCTAGTGGGGGAAAGTCTACTAAAAGAGATTATGGAAGGCAGAATGGTGATTAAATTAAAAAAATATTCAGTGATTATTTAACATATCCCTAAAATCCTACTAAGTTAAAATATTAAATATTTTTCCAGCATTTAGGCAAACAACGGCTGGAGCCAATGGCGAAGTTGGTAAGAAACTCGACCGCGGATCAGTATGTGCGGGGTTCAAATCCTGGGCTCGCCCGTCACTGACATCGCTTTCGAGTGAAGAAACTGACGTTAACCTTAGCTACTAGATTTACATAAATATATTAAATCGTTAAGTTTTCAAGATCAGCGTCACAACACTGTTTCGACGTTCATCATGGCACCTGCACTGATGGTCAGTTCCATCATCTCTGATGTTGCTTCTCCAGTATCCGCAGTGTGCTGCAGTCGTCATAAAATCTAGTGCCGTCATCAGTCTTCCTCGTGACGTCGCTTTCTTCTCTTCGTAACGCAATTAATTCACCTTGTGACGTAACTAACTTTCGTGATGACGCAATCAATTCACTTTATAACTTCAGGAAATAGAGAACGGAGGAAATAGAGTCAGAGGCAGGCCGAGATTAGGAATTGAGAAAAAGCAAAATCCATTCCATCCAAATGATTTCCTCGTCAGAGAGGAGTTCGTTCTCAGAGGCTGTTGACCCGGAGTCGTAGCGGAAGTAGCTCAGCACGTGCTTGTTTTTATTGTTAATTATCAAGAGTTAAGCTTTTAAACAGCTTCCCACGCAGTCATCTCTTCATAACATGCGTCAACAATCGCCGAGTCATATTGTTTATCAGATATTTGTAATAATTCTGTCTATATTTTGTGATTCTGAACACTGTTAAATGACACTTTTAATTCAATGTACTCTTCAAAAACAACTGCCTTCACGGTCAATCTAGAGTACTCTATTTATTCTGATTACATCTCAAACCAACACTTTTAGAAAATGTATTCCACTTTTTAAATTAATTTAACTAACTGCTTTGAGATGATTGCTGTTGTTTTTCTCGAATATAGTCTTTGTCTCTTTGCTTTGACACTTTTGGCTCTTCATCCAATCTACATGTAGTAAACAAGTACGGGTTTCGGCTATTCAAGTGTAAATTATGTAATACAATACCATACTATAATAATAATAAAGGTTTAAAGTCCGTTTCCTCATCCAGGGATGATGTCAGAGACTATGTATACTACGAGACAAAATCTATTATCTAGTTTTTGTATTGATTTCAACTACATGTATTTAATCGAGTCTAATTGTGCGTAGGGTTTAAATGGTTAGTAGAGTCATACTACAATGTAAGTGTTGTGAATTGAAAAAATAATTGAAAAATAATCGAAAACATCTCGATATATTTCGATGTCTTCCTAATTAACAGATTGCATGTTAAATACCCACGGTCACTCACAGAGTCTCACCCTATATTTAGAGATATCAGAATTGCTAACCCATTGCAGCTTGCTGAAGGTTGCAAGTCTACCTTGCTTGTTGTTTATTTACTCTACTGATAATGTAATGATTTGTTCAGCTTGGCTGCGTTACTCTGCTCTACTGCTTTACTCTGCTGTGTTACATGATCACCTCAGTGCTTATCTAACTGTCGTGCTTTACCCAGCTGTGCTACATGATCACCTCAGTGCTTATCTAACTGTCGTGCTTTACTCTGCTGTGCTACATGATCACCTCAGTGCTTATCTAGCTGTCGTGCTTTACTCTGCTGTGCTACATGGTCACCTCAGTGCTTATCTAGCTGTCGTGCTTTACTCTGCTGTGCTACATGATCACCTCAGTGCTTATCTAGCTGTCGTGCTTTACTCTGCTGTGCTACATGATCACCTCAGTGCTTATCTAGCTGTCGTGCTTTACTCTGCTGTGCTACATGATCACCTCAGTGCTTATCTAGCTGTCGTGCTTTACTCTGCTGTGCTACATGATCCCCTCAGTGCTTATCTAGCTGTCGTGCTTTACTCTGCTGTGCTACATGATCACCTCAGTGCTTATCTAGCTGTCGTGCTTTACTCTGCTGTGCTACATGATCACCTCAGTGCTTATCTAGCTGTCGTGCTTTACTCTGCTGTGCTACATGATCACCTCAGTGCTTATCTAGCTGTCGTGCTTTACTCTGCTGTGCTCTTCAGGACTAAAAGTACAGTCAAATACGCTAATCAACATATTGATTGATTGTTTGATTGTTGCAATTAGCCATATTCGAAATCGAATCTCAAATAGAAATGGAATTTCTTCCATGATGACAGAATCATAAGAGCCGACGAGGCACATAGCTCTACACATAGCTCTGCACATAGCTCTGCACATAACTCTGCACATAGCTCTTCACGTAGCTCTGCACATAACTTTTCACATAGCTTTGCAAATAGCTCTGCACATGGCTCTGCACATAGCTCTGCACATAGCTCTGCGCATAGCTCTACACATAGCTCTTCACATAGCTCTACACGTAGCTCTTCACATAGCTCTCCACATAGCTCTGCACATAACTCTGCACATAACTTTTCACATAGTTCTTCATATAGCTCTGCACATAGCTCTACACATAGCTCTGAAATTTTACTTGAGCTATAGATTTTACCAATGTTTATTCGAATACTATTAAAAAAGTATTTGTAAAATAGAAAGGTAAAATTGCTGTTAAGTTGTTGAAAACCGCGCACTGATTTGAAGAACTTCAGTTGCGAATAGATAGTTTAACAATTGAATGTTAACGTAGTGGTCGAAGAACAAATGTAATCTGCTGCCATCTGGAGGATGAGTCTGAAGGAGATTGAGAGAGAGAGAGAGAGAGAGAGAGAGAGAGAGAGAGAGTGAGAGGGAGAAAGAAAGAGAGATATGGAGAGAGAAAGAGAGAAAGAGAGAGAGGGAGATTGAGAGAGAGAGAGAGAGACGAGAGAGAGAGAGAGAGAGGGAGAGAGAGTGAGAGGGAGAAAGAAAGAGAGAGAGAAATGGAGGAGAGAGTGAGAGAGGAAGAGAGAAAGAGAGAGAGAGATATGAAGAGAGAAAGAGAGAAAGAGAGAGAGAGAGAGAGAGGGAGATTGAGAGAGAGGGAGATTGAGAGAGGAAGAGAGAAAGAGAGAGAGAGAGAGAGAGAGGGAGAAAGAGAGAGAGAGAGAGGGAGAGTGATGGAGGGAGAGAGGGAGTGAAGGGAGGGAGGCGAGTAGTGCGTAATGGAGGAAGAAGTTGATAGTTATCGTTTGGCTATAACGACAACATCGAGCTACCGGTCATTCTACTCCAATGCGCAATCCGAAACATATTGGAAATATTCAAGCAAATGCACAGTGCTTTTAACTGTATAATTGTCGGGTATTTTGTTATGTTTGTTATATGTTAAGAAAAATTACCTACAGTTTATGCATTTTTATAGCATCATAATAAAGGATTGTGAATATGTCTGATAGAAAATTTATTGGCTTCATCAACTGAAATCAGCGTCCAGTTGTATTGTTAACAAAGTCTAGCTTCTTGCACGGAGCTGTTTGCAGCAGCTGGTTACAGTAGCAGATAGTAGCCTGAAGCATTGTAGTGTTCTTTAGTTTTAGCTACAATCTCGTTGTTATTCCTTTATTAAACATTTTAATACGAGCCGCTGAGTCGATCGAATGATCTTTATTTTTAGTTAACCTTGAATTTGTAAATTAGTCACGTGACTAATGATTTAATTTTGACGATTAATTAATTAATTAATTAAACTAATGATTAATTCAATATCGCTCCATTGAATAATGTTGAAATCTCAAAGTAAAAATTCTGACTATTTATCTAATATACATTTTCAAACTAATTCTAAATAAGTCAAAACCATTGAGAATACTGAAATCGTCTCCATATTTGTATTTAGAGCTTTTCTTATTCGTATTTCTGTCGAAATTACTGAGACCCAAGACCGATATACCGAGATTCGGAACGCTAGGATTGGGAACACTAAGAAATGAGAAAGAGAAAGCATACTGTCTGACCCCGGTGAGAGTGTAAACATGTTTATCACTCGTTGTTTACTTCGTTTAGAATTATATTATTCCATTAGAATTCTATCGATGAAATGCGTTGATGAGAATATTCGATAATGGCACGAAGATGACTGAGAAAAGTTGACACGATTCGACAAGAAAATTTCGGAGGAAGTAGAGGGGAGTGAATTGATAAATATGGTCAATACCCTCTCTACCTTCCCTTTATTTAATATCTATTATCTAGGCTTCCAGTATAATATTGTGCAATAATAATAAGTCTTACAGAAGAGAATTTATAAAATTCAAAGAGTAGGTTACGTGTCTCCTAAAACCTATGCTAGAATTGCAACATCAGAAATATTTACTCGTAAAGTAAGGGAAATGTACCATAGTACTTCAAAACTAATTAACGATTTTGAATTTCCGTTCTAATCTGGAAATCATGTTTATTTGCGAAATATTTCTTGATAATGGCTTGCTAAAAGCTATTATGAACATTTCGATTCGGTAACGTAGCGGTTATTTAATTAAGAGTTTTTATTTTCCAGGTCTCTACTTAATAAATTTTGCCAATATGTAGGCCTCTCCTGAGAATGAATATAAGTGTTCCAAAAAGTATTTCAACTGCAAATTCATCAGAATCTACATATGCATGTGAACTACCGTCTTAATAACGAGAATTAATTTATGATTTAAATGCTATATACCAATTATCAGGCTTAAGGCTTAGCATAAGTCACATTGAAGGAGACATCTCTCTCTCTCTCTCTTAGTGCACTGCCTATTTAGCAGCTACGTGGCATATAACTCCTCCACATATTTCTATACTCTGACTTTCTGTTCATATCAACATATGAATTAGTTATAAAATTATGCAGCATCCGAAGTCTCGGTCTTCCTCTGAGCTTTTTTCTTTCCATTCTTCCCTCAATTATCTTTTTCAGAAAACCATTTCCTCTCATTACATGAACAATCCAGTTCTTCTTTCCATTCCTTATGGTATCTAAAAATTTTATCTTGGAAGGAGAAATAAGACTCGATATAACTTTTGAAGAATTGGATAGGGCACATTCTAAGGGAGGGGGAAGGTCTATTAAAGAGGTCATAGAAGGTATAATGGAAGCAAAAAGAAGCAGAGGCAGGGGCAGGCCGAGATTAGGTATGTTAGATGATTTAAAGACTCACTCATATGTGGAAATGAAGAGGAAGGCGGAAGACAGAGAAGAGTGGAGGCGTTATGTACCATGGACCTGCCAGTAGGCAGTGCACTAAGAGAGAGAGAGAGAGATAACATTTCTTTCCGTGTCGCCATTGTATTGTTAGACACGATCCTAGGATTATATCCGTACTTCTAAATGTGACCTAATACAATTTTCGCAATATGAAAATATCTATGGCTTAAATTGTCTAACAAGAGATTCTTAACTAAAAGAAATCATAAGTTGACTCATTGGTTAAGACATCCACATAAAATCAGTCATCCGAATAACTGGAGATTAATTTAGAGACTAGACACTACATATTTATTGTGGATATTATATAATTAGGAATTCATTAACCCTGTACTGGATATAGTAGATGGAATATACAATTTGATCTCGCTATCTTCATGTGATGTTGTTATAAACGAATGAAGGACACCGATATAAGATAATAAGATAAGTAATGAATAAGAATTTATGATAGAAAATGTGGAAGAGGTGGATGAGGTGAAGAATTACAGACTCGAGTCTAGAAAGGATCGGCACTTGAGAGGATCGGGATTTGTAAAAGTCTGGAATTGAGAAGATCGGGACTTGAGAAGATCTGGACTTGAGAAGATCTGGACTTAAGATGACTGGGACTGTGGAACTTGAAACAACTGAAACATGAGGGTGTGCCAGACTCGAGGAAGCGTGGGGGACAGTGGAGGAGGGGTGGGAAGGGTTGGTAGAGGTGGGGGTTAGAGATAAATCAAAAAGCTTTCTGAAGGGTCATTGTCATTAACAGCGACTCGATCTTTTTGTCGTTGATTGGATCTTTGAATAATTTTTTAAAATTTACTCAACAAATATGCAAATATCTTTAGTTTTAAGACTAAGGGAGCAACTATGAGCGTTCTTTTAAGTTATTAACTGGATTTTATTTGATCCTATTGTTATTCAGAAAATCGCTCATTTATAATGCTTGTTTGTTTCGGTTGCGCTATTACTAATGTCATAAAATTTGTCTAATCATGATGATTTTGTAACAAGTATTTGATAAATAACTGGGTAGTCAATTTGAGTCGTTTACTAATAAGAATTAATATTCGTGTTTACTCTATATTTACTTGTCAAACTTTACTCTAGGTTTACTTGTCAATCGATGGTGAAATAGATTTGATGATATGTCAGATTTCCACCGGATTGCTGTATTCAATGAAAGTACTATTGCATAATGGTTCATAATCCTGAATGGGAGTAGCTGACTGTGAATCATATAACTGGAGAATTTAACGACGTTCGCCGGCCTGGAGCCAGTGGCGACGTCGGTAAGATACTAAACCGCGGATCAGTATGTGCAGGGTTCAAATCCTGGGCTCACCCGTCACTGACATCGCTTTCGAGTGAGGAAACTGATGTTAACCATAGCTTTACAAGCTTTACTAAAAGCAAACAGAACACTTGCAATCATTTTGATAACAACAATTGTACAATTTTTCTGTAACAAAGGAAGTTTTGTGAGCATAGTTGTGTGCTACATTTTTATAAAAAAGTTGAGTTTACAATCGAAAATGAAATATTGAATGGATGTTTAGACGATGGATTTCAGATCTTGATACATTCTATCAGCAAAACGTTACTCCGATATTAAAAATTAGTTGAGCTAAGAAGATTTCTTCCTCGGATTCAAAATCCGTTCACTGATTTATCATTGGTTATTTTATTTGAGGAAGGCAACGGGAAACTATCTCAGAAGCCATACTTTTCCCAAGCTTTAGGCTACATAAGGCATGGATAAGGCGTAAACTTTGTGAAGGGATTAACTTTTTGATCTAAGGAGTGCTCTTATGGAGCGAGAAAACAGTCAGAGTAGGAATATGTACCTTGAACTTGGCCACGTGGCAGTGCACTGAAGAAGAAGAAGAAGAAAATTTTACGCAGAGCGTACACCTTAAATCTTAACACTTTTTACACTAATAAATTAAAACTAGACGAAAGAGCCCAAAGCTGATGATGCTAAACTTTTATTTTCGATAGTGTTGAGAGGTTTCAGCCTCGTCATCATCATCATCATCATCTCGCATGTTATTGAGAGGCTTAACCTTATCATCATCATCATCATCATCATAACGCTTATTGTTGAGAGGTTTTAATCTCCTCCTCCTCATCATCATCACGCAGTTGAGAGATTTTAACCTCCTCATCATCATCACGCAGTTGAGAGGTTTTAGCCTCCTCATCATCATCACACAGTTGAGAGGTTTTAACCTCCTCATCATCATCACGCAGTTGAGAGGTTTTAACCTCTTCATCATCATCATCGCGCATGTTGTTGATCATTTAATTGCGGGCGTGTGGCAGGATTTACGCCCTGCAATTAAATGCCGGTTGTTTTGAAAATAGTCGAGCTGGTTAGTAGTTAGAGTATTGCATCAGCGTGATGAAGTTGTTGTTTTCCATTTAAGCCGCTGTTTATTTCGCTGAAGACGCAAGCTATTTTTAGTGAGTTCGGTAATAGACTGTAGTTCCAATCCGTGATCAATAACAAGTAAATTTGAATCGATTTTTAGCCTACAAGTCGTGCCTAAGGACAGGCGTGAAATATATGATATTCTTATCACCAATTTTGCAAGTGGTTAAATAACATAAAATTCTTGTCTCCTCGCAAGCATTACAAGGGGTTGTCTTTATTTGAAATGTTTAGCGTCCGTTTCCTCATACAAGGATGATGTCAGGGACGTTCCTACATCACATATGTAAAGCGATTCATCCAAACGATTTTTAAAAAATTAGCTGAAGGAAAGAAAAAGACCCAAAACGGTGCCGCGGTTCGATTATCAAAAACATTAAGGGAGTATATCTAAATCGGTGGTCGGAGTAGATGTATAAAACTATTAAAGTGGAAGCAGTAAAGCAAGAACAATGATCTTGAGGCAGAGAGTTCCAAACGATACAAATACATAACGGGACGAGAATATAATGAATTTCATGCAGGTTGGAGCCGGATCTATCAGAAGAAAGAAGCGTAAGAGTAGGTTGATAGAGGATAAATATTTCACAAAGATAAGTTATTAAATTATTGGATCAGATACTAAATTATTAGATCAGTTATTAAAACAGTTGCTATCAACTCTCTTGTTCATTTCATTTAGAGCACGCATGACAAACCGCACACATATTTGCACATCTGAATAATTCTGAATGATTTTTAACATTATCTTCTCGCTCCATGGTCGATGGTAATTATTGGATTCTGACTAAAATTACTATTTAAAACTTAAACGGCTTTAATTTTTCATCCAAAAGTAGATTAACAAAATAATAGCAACATAGTGTCTGTTAATAGAAGACTTCGTAAATAAATTTTATATATATTTAAAATTGAGTTAAATTAATTTTCTATAATCTAATTTGTCAATATAAATATATATATATATACATATATATATATATATATATATATATATATATATATATATATATATATATATATATAGCGTTTATCCAAGTGGCAGAACCAAGGTACATATTCATACAGTGTACACAGAATCTGCTGTCACGCTTCATATAGAGCACTCCTTATATCAACCAACTATTCCCTTCTCAAAGGCTATACGTATACCATACGCTATGTAGCCTAAGCTTGGGATAAAATATGGATTCTGAAGAGGTTTCTCTTTGCCTTTCTCAATTTTTGTTTTGTCGACTCTTACATCACGTGCAGTTAACGGGTGGTCAATTCTTCGGAGTCTTGGACATATCGATAAGGACACGGGATATTATTTATTATTACAATTATAAAAATACGTTTAGTTAACTAATTAGCTAACTTTTTCATAAGTATCTTGAATGCTGCTTTCTTGTGATGAGTTGAGAAACTTTGAGAATTAACATAACATAACGGCACACTGGGTCAGGAAGCACAGATGCTTGTTTAAGACCCATTTCCTCTTTCCTCTCCATGGTTATTAGTAATCGTTGCCTTTTGATGGCGCATCAATTGCAGCCGGCGCTGATTTAAATAATAACCTTCCATCACACTGGGATTTTTTCCCTCCTCAGCCTTGACCAACACTCGGTCTTCCAAGATGGTCACCCACAGAGTACTAACCGAGGTCGATGCAGCTTAACTTCGATAATTGACGCGCAACTAAACCAAGTGCGCTATTCCCGCCGTCTTTGATGGCGCATGAATTGGAAATCACTGCCCTCGTTCGTAGAGCGACTAACTCATAGATTCAGGAAACAACCTCAAACTTATTAGTGTTCAAATTCATCATATGTAGGAGTAAAAGTTTCGTTAATGGTTTAATTTTTATCAATCAATATATTGTATATATTTTTTTATTTGTATCCCGATCCTAGTTAAACTGGGATTCAAGGGAAGATGCTGATGATGATGATGATGATGATATTGCTTTTTCTACTGACTATGCACTTTATTAGGATTACTGGTGGACTGGATCTGCTGGTATACTCCGTTCGAGTCGTCCCTGACATTGCTTTGGCTGAGAAATCGGATTAGAAATCATACTATACTACATTGTATCGCAATCATTAGTATGTCCTAATTAATGGCATGGCGTAATTAATGACGTATCCATAAAAGATCAAATACTACTGTTTTAGTCTCTGTAGAAATCTATACAGTGAACCAAACAATTGAGAGAGCACTGAACATAGACTTTGTAGCAGTCATTGGACATTGCCACTCTGGGAATTCTGATAGCAACAGTCACGATGATGATAATAATGATGATATATTAGCTCAAACTCACCATAGCTAGTTCTTAGACCTACATTCGAGTATTTCTACATTTTGCGTTTCTACATTTATTGGTGTTATTTGCATTCCCACCCGAGCTCTGCGCTACATTCACATTCGTTATGGACATGGGCGGCAGGGCTTGTGCGAGATCAACAAATGAGTCACTGGTGTCGTGTGTTTACGTGAAGAGTACAAAGGATATTGTTTACAAGTAATTACTTAAGTTAATGAGACAGGAATTGAGCTTTAATATTTAGATTAAGCTACATCAGCGCACATTTAAGATTTCTCTACACTACTATAACAAAACAATTTAAATAATAATAATAATAAAGGTTTAACGACCGTTTCCTTATCCAGGGATGATGTTATGGACGTCCCCACAGTACACATCACTACAGATAAATTCACCCAGACCAATCTGCAAGAGAAATGTGCTGAGGAGAAGTATGGTCCTAAACGAAAGCCAGTCCGGTGATCAAAAATGGTTTGGGTAGATTCATTATGTCTATGATGGGAAGAGGTAAGTCTTAAGCTTGCTGGAGAAAGTTGAAAGAGAAAAACAACAGCGAAGGTTACCAGGTAAAGAGTTCCAAAACACAAAAGTTAAAATAAGTTAAAAACACATAAGATTTATCTATAGGCCTACGGCTATAATTGCGGATAATAAAAAGGAACATTTTCAAACCCAATAGCACTTTTCGTGCAGCAAAGTCATTAAGCCATTGTGGAATTTATCAGTCACCGCGCGTGTTGAAGAGGCGACTAAGAAGAACATACAACTTATTAATGAGACCACTGAATATGTTTGGATTTGATATTTTAAATATTGAATGTAAAGGAAGACACACTGATTGAATTTACTTTCGCTTCGGGTTACGAAAAATAAGGATGGAACTACAAGCAGACGATTTCTCTCTTTCTCTCTCTCTCTCTCTCTCTTGGTGCACTGCCTACTGGCAGGTCCATGGTGTATAACGCCTCCACTCTTTTCTGTCTTCAGCTTTCATCTTCATGTCCACAATGTCATGTGAGTTGATTTATAAATAATCTAACAGGCCTAATCTCCGCCTGCCTCTGCCACCATTAAGCTGACATTAACATGTATTACGAAGAATATCATTAAGCTCTATAACTAATTTATTACTAAGATTTTAAAACCAGTATTTTTAATCTCCCTCTATATACTTGTACATCAGTATTGATCGTCAACTTAAAATGTTCGATCTGTTCGTATAACTTGTGTAATAATAACTTCATAAGCAAGGAGAATTTATTTAACTATTACATATATTTATTTGGTATTATTTCTCTCTCTCTCTGTCTCTCTATCTCTCTCTCTCTGTCTCTCTATCTCTCTCTCTCTGTCTCTCTATCTGTCTATCTCTCTCTCTCTATCTCTCTCTCTCTCTCTGCTTTATTTTACTTATTGGGACACTACTTAATATCAGAATCATGGAAAATGAAATTTCAACTTAATGCTAGTTTCTTTCATATAGTTTCATCGATGCATTGAAATAAGTAAATAGATAATCGTTCAAAGTAATATTCTTTGCCTCTGTATTCCCATCTATTAATTCTTTTCTTCCCTCCGTTTCCCTACCTTTCACTCTGCTAACGCTGTTACTAATAGGTGAAAAGATTTTTATGAGGAACTGACATCCCTTAATTAACGAACTACAAGAGAGAAACTATTTGTTAGTAACTTCATAGTTCATAGTGCAACTAAATACTAAATTCAAGTGATCTTTGAATTAATTCTTATTCCAGTAAAGAAAGCAGATATTAAACTAATCAGTTATCTTTAGTTTTTCTGTGTAATTAGAGTTTAATGCAGTTTTCATTATCGAATTTATCTTTACGTTGCATCTTCCAGCAGCATAGTGATGTTTATGACACATGTTTGTGATGCACGTTTATGACACATGTTTATGACACATGTTTATGACAGGAGATCGACCAATGTAACATACATCATCTAGTACTCTTTGTTGAAGCGTCTATCCAACGTTTACATAAACATATTTTTATTTTTCTCAATCAAGCTCCCCGCCTTGAAGCATTAATTCTTTCAATGTTGTTGACTTCTTTCAGGAATTAAGTCGTCAGAGTCTCATCTGTATAATGTCTTTAGGATTTAGAGTACGATATTATACACACTAAAATAAATACATAAAAACATTATAAAAATAAAGGAACTGGATAGCAAATTTTCTAATAAGGAATGGTTTCACTACTGCCAAGTAGTGAAAAATTGAACAGAGAGAACGAGATTTGATGTGATAGATAACTTACAAATGTATTCGTATGCGGCAATGTAAAGAAAAGCGGAAATATGTACAAGAATTATTAGAATCGACCACTAGTCAGTGCACTAATTAGATTGAGAGAGAGAGAGAGACAAAGAGAGAGAGATCCTTGAGCTATATCGCATCTTGGCTAGAAGCGCTAGTCTAGAAGTATTAATTATTTAACTTGTACGATGGTACATTTTTCCCTACTGATCAGAACTTGATTTGGGTATGACCAGCAGTATACTCAAAACATACCTCCTTTCAGAGCTTTCAAGTGCATATAGTAAAGATATAATCATAATAATGTAGTGTTAACTATAATCTCACGCAAAGCCGCTATCTTGATAGCCTGATATAAAGTGTAGATCTAAATGCAGTTCGAGTGCTGCAATGCATTTGGAAATGATGAATAGATGAAGATGCGGTGAAAGGTAAACAGACATGTTGTTGTAAACAGGACGTCCCATAAGCTGCAGAGCTTTTCCAGGAAAGCTTATTTGTCGCTGAGGTCCCGTGACGCTGTCACCATAAATCTAACCAGGACGCTCACGTCCCATCGGAGTTCTTTCCGCTATTCCCGTGGATGTGTGGCTTAATCGAAACTTGGAAAAATTGCAGATAAATTACAAACAAGAAGCCGCAAATAGTTCTTCGAGAAAACAACAAACGTAATCTACGTAGCAGAGCTGCGGCGAGAAAACAAATTGTCTGTCTCTGTACCGAACTGAGAAAATAAATAATTATAGAGAACAAACACTTTTTAGGTGAGTAGACCTCACAAATTTTCTGAGAAATTTACTGCATAGTTTGATATACGTGTTTCAGTCACAAGTACAAATTTTAGTATATACAATTCATGCAACAAAGAGCAAACATCTTATGACAGTGTGAACCATCGAACGTTCATAGAAGACAAAACAAACAAATATAACTATCACACTACATGTAGTTGACCAACTTGCTGTAGGCCTATTTGTCTGTTAGTATATGTAGAAACAGCAGAGTTGCAAGCAAGCTTTGGTGTAAAACGTATTTGCTTTACAATTTTTTTTCAAAAAACAAATTAGCATATGAGCTTGTATATACATGTATGACATCACAAAGTTTGCGTATATAAGCAAACTACTGGATAAATTGGACATGTCTCACACAGGTTTAATTCATGTACGCACGATTTTTCTATTGATTATTGTTTTGGTATTTACAACTATATATGATTACTATTCGGTTGGTGAAATTAAAAATAGTAAAGAATTGCTAAGAATTAAACATTTTCATTTTGTGTTAAGGAATATTTTCTGAACTTATTCACTACTTTGATACATGATTGATGCAAGTTTGTGAGCTTTCTCTGTAATTTATCAGCAAGTCAAGTGCCACAAGTCGTTGTCAAGCAAAATACGTTCACGTCTTATTATTGTTATATAGGGCACTATTTTATCTTCTTCAGCAATATGGCAATTGTTAGATTTTATAGCCATATGTTGGAAAACTTAATCAATTAATTGAATATTTGTTCTACAACTACCTGAAGTTATCTGTGACATCATGACAACAACAAAAGCATTTCAAAGTATAATGACCTGCATTAGTTACATTTTGAAACCAAAATAGACAGTAAGGTCTTAAGCAACACGAAGATTTATATTTACTAAAATTTCAGCTGCCGACGAATAATTATCCCAGATACACATGTGTATAAGGGACAACGGCTTAGGAGTACCGTTGCCTAGATTGTATCTAAATGATAGAGCAATTTGTTTTCTGATATGATTATTAATTACGGTTCTAACACACTCAACTGATACTCCAGCTTTCGGTATATTTCTTATTTTAATTAAGGTTATCCTGGATATTTTCTAAAAACTTTGAATGTTGTCAAATTTACTGACTTGTTACACTGGTTTTCACTAGTTAGTTGCATGATAGTCTATATGATTTCTAATTATGCTTGTACATGCAATTAATGTGAATCTGTAACAATTGCAATTGCGATTATATTATTGGTAGCATTTGCACATCTGATTTTTATTCGCTACAGAAGTACACACATTGTAGAGCTCTGAGCGTTGGGGAGTAGGTTCAAGCTACATATTCCTATTCATTGTCTCCTGTCTCACTCATCAGAAAAAATTTTATGGACCAACTTTCATAGATCAAGACACAAGGATTATGCCATCACTAAACCCTAATGTAACCCTTTTCTTGGGAAATACACATGTATGACATACAAAGTGGTTTTCCATTACCTTACTCAGGTAGTCACAAGTTATCATACTCGCCTCTTATTGCACATGCGTAGTGTACAGTGTACTGTGTACAGTGTACTGTGTACAGTGTACTGTGTACAGTGTACTGTGTACAGTGTACTGTGTACAGTGTTCAGTGTACTGTGTGCAGTGTTCAGTGTACAGTGTACTGTGTACTGTGTACAGTGTACAGTGTTCAGTGGACTGTGTACAGTGTTCATTGTTCAGTGTACAGTGTACTGTGTTCAGTGTACTGTGTACAGTGTACTGTGTAATGTGTACTGTATACAATGTACAGTGTACAGTATGCAGTATGCAGTGTACAGTGTTCAGTGTATAGTGTACAGTGTACAGTGTTCAGTGTACTGTGTACAGTGTACTGTGTACTGTGTACTATGTACAGTGTACAGTGTACAGTATGCAGTGTACAGTGTTCAGAGTATAGTGTGCAGTGTACTGTGTACAGTGTAGTATGCAGTGTACAGTGTACAGTGTATAGTGTAGTATGCAGTGTACAGTGTACAGTGTATAGTGTACAGTTTACAGTTTACAGTGTACTGTGTACTGTGTACTGTGTACAGTGTATAGTGTACAGTGTATAGTGTACAGTGTATAGTGTACAGTGTGCAGTGTACTGTGTACAGTGTACAGTGTATAGTGTAGTATGCAGTGTACAGTGTACAGTGTATAGTGTACAGTGTGCAGTGTATAGTGTACAGTGTAGTATGCAGTGTACAGTGTGCAGGGTAGTATGCAGTGTACTGTGTACAGTGTGCAGTGTAGTATGCAGTGTATAGTGTATAGTGTACAGTGTATAGTGTACAGTGTAGTATGCAGTGTACAGTGTACAGTGTGCAGTGTATAGTGTAGAGTGTACAGTGTATAGTGTATAGTGTACAGTGTAGTATGCAGTGTACAGTGTATAGTGTACAGTGTAGTATGCAGTGTACTGTGTACAGTGTACTGTGTAGTATGCAGTGTAACGGTTTACAGTGTACAGAATGCAGTGTACAGTGTGTAGTGAACAGATTACATTGTACAGTGCACAGCGTGCAGCGTGCTATGTGCAGGGTGCATTTTGCGAAGTGTGCACTGAATAAACACAATATTATAATATACATGTATTGTTAGAACTCTGCATAAACCTCCTAACTCCTAAAAAATTATACTAAAGTTTCGATAACAATTTCATGTATATTTTGATCAACCACTAAATGACCGCTTTGACCTTTGCCCATCATTGCCGGTGGCAGGGGAACTGTGGATATTTAACCAGTGATTGGTCACGTGCAAAAACAGTCATTGATTGAAACAAATTCCAAGGATTTACTGATGAAGTTAAATTGCGTTGCAAACTCAACTTCGCAATAAACCAAAATAATTTTATATGAAAAATATTTTCGTCCGAAGAGTTTCGGCTTGCTTCCTTCTCATTTCAAAATCAGCAAAGGTTTTAAATACTATTGCACTCAAGAATAAATAAAATCTAATTGCGCGTGCCGTGTGAGTCGTCTGTAGACATTTGAGCTGGGGGTGAAAATGAGAAACCACTTCAGAGTCATATTTTGCATAATTTTAACTATAGCCATTGGACCTGGAAAACATTCTTAAAAACGGAAAGAGAATTTCTTAGAATTTAATTGCTTTGTACTGACTGGAGCCAGTGGGGATGTCGGTAAGATATTCGACCGCGGATCAATATGTGCGGGGTTGTACTCTTGGGCTCGCTCGTCACTGACATCGCTTTCGATTGAGGAAACTGGCGTTAACATTAGCTTTACCAGCTTTTTACAAGTCGAAAGTAAATTAGACCAAGGGATAAAATATTGTAACGGCATACATCTTCAAAGTTGCACCAGGATTGATCAACAATTAGTGTGGTTGTATATTTGACAAGTCTTGATCAACTGTTTGTTAACTAGACCCTTGTTTTGTTTACGATAGGAATATAGCATGAAGTAGTAAAGAATTCTTCGAATAGGCATATTTTTATATTATGAACCAATTTTTTATTACACCATCTTGCCTGATACAAAAATGTGACAGCACGTGTGAACAAATTGTGTAATTTTATAAAAGGTTTAACTAAATTTTAAACAGTGAAGACTTAAAATTATTGAAGACTGCGCAGTGAGCACTAACTGTAATTATAGCAATAACTGTTATTAAAGCAATAACTGCTACTATAGCAATAACCGTTTTTATAGCAATACTTTTTACATTTTACTGTTACTACAGTACCAACTATTACTATGACACTAATTGTTACATTATAAATAACGGTTATTATAGTACTAACTGATAATATAACACTAACTGTTACTATTACACTAACTATTATTCAAACACTAACTATTATTATGTTTAATATAGGACTGACTGTTATTTTCACTAACTGTTTTTATGACACTAAATTGCTATTATTAAACTAGCTGCCACAATAACGCTAACTAGTATTATTGCACTATATCTTACTGTTATTATAGCACTAACTGTTACAAAAGCATTAACTGTTATTATAGCACTAACTATTACTAAACATTAACTATTATTATTACACTAACTGTTATTCTAAGGCTAACTGCTACTATATCTTTAACTGTTATTTTACGGCATCGTTGTAGAAATGTTTCTTATGAAACTCACTGCAATTAGTCAAGCCTCTATTTAGCTATGCACGGTGGATCATTAACATCTCGAGAGAGGTAGTAAAAGTCTTCTTTATGTCTTCCATCCAATGTTCATGAGTTGCAATCAGCAGGTAAACCTCTTTTAAGTTCCTTTTCTTTGAACTGGTTGTCTGGAGTTTGGATTTCACATTTTTGGACTTCTTTTACTGATCGGCTTTGATTTGTTTCAATAGTGCTAAATTATAACATTGACGACATTAGCACTCTAATTGTTGTAGTTGCCGTTGTTGTTAGTGTATATACAGAATTACTAGAAGCAATCCTTCGTCGAGAAGTCCATATAATCACGGAGTGCCTGTAATAGCTATTTATAAAGTGCATTAAATAAGATATTTAGCATACCATTAAAGAATTTGAATCACAATACCTGAGTTTCCTAATTGATCAGGATGGTAGAAAATTATTTTTAAATTAGCGCTAGCTTCAATGTTATCCGATAACTTCAAGGTAACCCGATAACTTCAAGGTAACCTGATAACTTCAAGGTTATCCGATAACTGCAACGTTATCCGATAACTTCAAGATAACCCGATAAGTTCGATTGGTCTATACCTTTCATTTCTAATGAATCAATACGATAAACTTAAAAATAAAAATAAAAATTTATTTTACGGGTATATTATAACAGTGCATCTGGTCTCTGATTAAGTCTGTGTGGTAGGTGGCGACGAGGTAAACAATGTCTGGAGTAAAGACCGTATAGCTTAAAAACACTGTAAACATTTTAATAATTCAATTTCTGCATGACCGTTTTCGAGTAGCAGGTAATGTGGACTGATAGTCTGAAGCTTTCATTGACAAAAAATAAAATTATAATTTTACGCTTGAGTAACGTAGAAGTCATCGACTTGCTTCGTAAACTTATTTACCTGAGCAGCGACATAACAACAAGCTCTATGGTCGCTTTATTATTTATATGTTGTCTTCGTGAATAATATAAAAATAACCAAGCCAATCTTCTTCTAATATAGATATAACTAATGTATAATATGCTGTATTAATAGTGTAGTCTGAACTCTCCAGTGTTGTAATTCTTCAAAAGTGATGAGTGGAGATACAAAACAGATTTTTAGAACGAATTGGGGAATGGTCGTTGCAAATAACAAGTAATAGAGTTAAATCAGTATAGAACTAGTGGTCATATAAGGTAGAATTGAAGGAAAAAAAGGCAGGGGCAGGCCGAGATTAGGTATGTTAGATGATTTAAAGACCCACTCATATGTGGCCATGAAGAGGAAGGCGGAAGACAGAGAAGAGTGGAGGCGCTATATACCATGGACCTGCCAGTAGTCAGTGCACTAAGATATATAGCCTATATATATACATGTATATATATATACATATATATATATATATATATATATATATATATATATATATATATATATATATATATATATATATATATATAGACCGACATCGCCACTGGCTCCAGTAATAATTGATGAAGTAAAGCTACTTAACTGAAACAATGTAACGTTCTTTATTCAGTGTAAAGGGTTATAATATTTTATTCATAAAACGTTATAACCTTTTATCCTATATACAGAACAATACATTATAATAGAGATTGCTGTAACGCATAAGAAATAGTAATTCAGTATAGGCCTAATCGATAAATTGTATTAAGGATAATTTAAGTCGATATCACTCAAAAGCTATATTATATGAATGTCAGCATATATACTATTGTCAACATTAAATCTAGTAGCAATCTATGTAAAGTATCCGCATGAGGAAGATACTGTCACTCATAGATTGTTTTAAGTGGGGGTGTAAAGAAAGGGCTCTTTCAAAAATTTACGTCTATAAGTTGACTTCATTGGTTGTAGAAGTGGAAACAAGGGAAAACGCCCTGACGGCATAATTTAGTGCCCTGGAGCATTGGTAAATGTGCCGTAAGGGATGTCACGTCATTGACACTATGGCTAACTCTTACCTGAGTCACTGCCGGTGGAGCTGCTGAATCAGCCGCCCTGAAGAAAATGGATCAGTACCCCGATCTGTCCTTAGCCTTAGGCTTACGGTATGAAGTTATTCCAGTGGCCTTTGAAACCCTGGGCCCTTTTAATCCCGATGGATTTGACTTCATTCATGGCATAGGCTGACTTATTGCAGAGTAAAGACTTAGCAAACTGACGACCAGGGATGCCTCTTTTCTTTAGAAAGGCTGTTGTATGATGTTGCAAAGATTTAATGCAGTCTGCTTCGACGTTTATTTTAAGAAGCTAGAAGACCTCATGCAGTCGGGCGGCGATTTAGCACGTATTGTTCGAATCTTTTATTTTGTCAAACATCGGTTTCTTACATCCGGGGTAATAAAAATCTAATAATAAAAATCTAGTGGATGTAGAATTCTAGATTCTGCAGCCAAGTGTTGACATCTCGTGAATGTAGAATTCTAAATGCTGTTGCCAAGTGCTCACAGCTGGCTGGAGCAAGTGGCTATGTCGGCAAGATACTCGACCGAGCAGGAGATATGCGGGGTTCAAATCCTGGGCTCGTCCGGCAGTGACATCGCTTTCGGGTGAGGAAACTGACGTTAACGTTAACTTTTAGTTTTTACTTCTGCTGAATGTAGAATTCTAGACGCTGCTGATATCTGGGGGACAGTGGATGTAAACCAATTAGATTGTCAGATGACACTTCCGGTCAATAAATCTTTTTACTTTCGTGAGGCGATGTGGACCGTAGTAGACCATGACTAGACTGAGTTCAAAGGAAATAGAACTTTGAGAAATAAATTCCAATCAGGAAATTAGATAAAAAATGTACTACTAAAGAGATACCATTTAGGCCTATTCTTATGCGAAATCAATGTTAGAGATTTAGTGGGACAGGTCATTTAATTTCTAAAATTTTGAATGTGTTGTATAATTCGACTCATATTTGATAAAGAATCCCTATGTAATATTTAAATTGTAAATTTACGTTCCTAACTCTTAAATGTTTTAATCAAAAATAGAGTTAGTGTCCATTACTGTATGTGATAATTTTGTTAAGCATTGAAGATGGTTACAATTCTGACAATCAAATTATTATTGAATGTCTTGAATACCGAAGTGTTAAGTACTTATAGTAATGAAGCAAGTATATTATATATATATATATATATATATATATATATATATATATATATATATATATATATATATACAATTCCCTAATATTATCGTATGGCCAGGAACCGGACGTTTAAGTCTTATTGATGTTATACAATATGTGTAGCAGGCAGACAGTGAACAAACAGGCCGACAGTCAGTGAACAGACAGTGAACAAACAAGCAGACAATTAGTGAACAAACAGGCAGACAGTTAGTGAACAAACAGGCAGACAGTCAGTGAACAAATAGGCAGACAGACAGTCAGTGAACATACAGGCAGACAGTCAGTGAACAAACAGTTAGTGAACAAACAGGCACATAGTTAGTGAACAAATTGGCAGACAGTCAGTGAACAAATAGGCAGACAGTCAGTGAACAAACAGGCAGACAGTTAGTGAACAAACAGCAGACAGTCAGTGAACAAACAGGCAGACAGTCAATTAACAAACAGGCAGACAGTCAATTAACAAACAGACAGACAGTCAGTGAACAAACAGGCAGACAGTTAGTGAACAAATAGGCAGACAGTCAGTGAACAAACAGACAGATATTTAGCGAATAAATAGACAGACAGTCAAATGGACAGACAAGCAGACAGACTAAGGACAGACAGGCAGACAGGCACTGAACAGACAGACAAACCTACAATCAGTTAACGAACAGCAGACAGTCCAGGAACAGACAGGCGAGACAGGCAGTGGTTACTTTCTGATAAACATTCTTCACTACATGTGAACAGGTAAACCTTTCACTAGTTAGACTAAAACAATGCACGCTCCGTGCCCAAGGCCATCCAGGGCATTAGCTGCTATGCCAAAGGAGCTCAGTTAAATGTTTAGGTCCATAGACTCCCTACATTGACTTCAAAATGCATTCCAATAAATAAATAATTTTTGTATCAGTCAATGAGCGATTTTATGTTCGTCGAGTTGTACACAAGACACAACGCACGTATTTACGGAATTTTATTGCGTCGTTGCTTTGTTTCTCTCTCTCTCTCTCTCCCTCTCTCTCTCCCTCTCTCTCTTTCTCATGCTCTCTCACTTTCTTTTCTCCCTATGATTGTTTGCTTATAATTTGTAATCGTTACTTTTTAATGATGCAGAATGCAGCTATAGTGCGAATTTATGAATAACCTTCAAACACACTGGGAGTTTTATTCATTGCACTCGGTCTACCTAGGTAATAGTCCATTCAAGTACTCACCAAGTCCGATTTTGCTTGGCAGATCGATTAATACATCGATCAATTAAGCAGCATCAGCTATTTTTGATCGAGTAATATGCCGCTTTCAACAGTGACTCGATATCTCGTGAAAATATACGAGTATTATGTACAATAACAGCTGTATATTCATGTATCGGTGTTATAGTAATTATACGGTAGTATGCCAGTAGCTTACTTTTCTTATCCAATCTTTCTGACGGTTGCTCGAGTGTTTCGAGTCGTCTTGAAGAAAGAGAAGATGTGTGGTACTCTGTTCCGTTCCTAAGCGTTAAATACACTACAACCTGCCTTCATGCATTAGTAGGCCATTTTGTTTGGCACTGTAAGTATTGTTGACAAACTCTAGCTATCTCTGGCTGTTGTTATCAGACTCAATTCAACAGCAAGGATGCAGTAGTGTTACTCACAAATTTTCTTCCAGTAAATAGTTTCTTGATTACTCGATAAAGCGGTGTCTTGTTTCTGATATTCCCGCACCTCTTCGGTTAGATGAGAGAGAGAGAGACAGAGAGAAAGACACTCAGAGAGAGAGAGAGAGAGAGAGAGAGAGAGAGAGAGAGAGAGAGAGAGAGAGAGAGAGAGAGAGAGAGATAGAGAGAGAGATAGATAGATAGATAGATAGATAGATAGAGAGAGAGAGAGAGAGGTTCAAGTAGAGAGCTTAACAAAGTACAGAAGCTTTATTAAAAATTACATCGCCATAGAGATTCTAACCATCATTGTAATGTAATTTGTCAAATTTACTGAAACTATCAATGAAATATTTAGATTTTCTTTAATCTTTTCTATGCCAATTACTTCAAAAACCCGTTGGCATTGCAAAAGTTCGAATTAAATTCCGCGCCACAATACCCACACAAAAATTTGATACATTGTCTATTATTCAAGCGTATCGAACTAACGAAACTTTGCAGACTATTTAATTTAGGATAAGTTAGCACTCCGGTGTTATGCAGGTCAAAGTACAGATTCCTACTCACAGTCTGCTTACACACCCAGTCAGAGACTTGTATACCCAGAATATGATCCTATCAATCTAATGGATCGTCTTGCATTAATGTGATCTGACTAAGATTTCTTGATCATCATAAAGGCTAAGTATGTACCGAACGTTAAGGTATCTTTAGCTTGGAAAAATTGTATTACGTGGCTTCCTATTGTCTTCTTAAGTTCATACTTTTGCCGTCTTATATGTCAAACGAAGTTCACGGTTGGTTTATCTTGTAGTAGCCTGGGCACCAATAGCAGTGCCTCCATCCTCATGGCACACACATTCCTTCTCATATGTGTGCTATATATATATATATATATATATATATATATATATATATATATATATATACAGTATATATATATATATATATATATATACAGTATATATATATATATATATATATATATATATATATATATATATATGGCACACATACACAAAGGCCTTCACATAGCTCATATACAAAGACCTTCACATAGCTCATATACAAAGACCTTCACATAGCATACATACTATACAAAGACCTTCACATAGCACACACACAAAGCCCTTCATATAACACACGTACACAAACACTTTCACAGCACATATACACAAACACCTTCACATAGCACATATACACAAACACCTTCACGTGGCACATATACACATACACCTCAAATAGATCCGAAATTCGTCAGTATGTTCCTACAAATTAATCCTGCTAACTGTATTTTTAATAAAGTTTCGGTTGCTTTGTTTTAATTAAATTTACTTGTAATTACTTATTAATTAATATAATTAATATTAATTAATATTAATTTACTTATTTATTATAATTTATATGTTCCATATTGTTTCTAGTATAATAATCTAATGTTTTTATCTATTATTATAATACTACTCTTTATTCTTAATGTGACACTGTATTTAATCTCCTAGTTATTCAATACACACACTGAATTCTTTAATTCATATTTTCTAAGTAATTTAATAATATATATCGAACACAGAAGTGACACATACAATAATACGATAATAATACAAGGTCCAAAAACAATATCAAGTCGCCCTGGTCTCCATTCAGCCAATCTACCAAGTACTCCTCTACATTTAACAAGTGTAGGCCGCTGAAAACTATATTTAGAGACTTTGGCTTTTGATATCCAATCAGCAAACTATCGCTTTCGATAGATGAAACTGACGTTAACATCGCCTTTATTCTTGTCAGTTTCGTTAACATCGCCTTTATTCTTCTTTAAATGACAAAATTAAATACTACACTTTCCATCATTTATATGTATTCTCTGAAATCTTCAAGGAAATGCTGCTCGCTATCAATCATGCAGCGCATTCCAGAGATAATATTATGTTTAATAACTTCAGTGTCAGGCCAAGTGTAACTCGTCCACGCAGATGATATAAACATCTCAGAGCTTCATATCGGCTTATCTTATCCTCGAGCCATTAACTGTTTATCAAATAAATCAGAGTTGATTTTATCAGCAGTTTATGTCTGATTCAGTAGGATGGGCTTACGATGTTATGAAGTACTTGGAAACTTAAGGGTTCTTCGTATGTTCCTCGGACAGCTTTAAAACTCTCTTTTGTCGAGTTTGGTTCACACCGCCATATCCTCACTAGTAACTCATATGTGAGAACTTTGAAACACTCAAAACACAATAAAAATGTACATCAGAACACAATTAGTGGCGGCAACAAACTGGCGAAATGAAACTTGTCACCGTTTATCAAGAAATTCTCAAAATATTTAGTCAGTATGGACGCCAATGAACTGCTTAGTCGCTCCTCCTCCTTTGCCTATATTATCCGCCTCTTTCGAATAGGTCTAATTGAAAAATTGGCAGTCTAAACCTAGTTTCTCTCTCTATAGCTCAGCGATGCGTAGTTTTATTTGTGCGTAGTTCAATGCCGACCTTGAGCTAGTTCTGTCTTAATCAGAGCTAATCCGATCGCCACTATCTCCCATTGATATATTTGATTCTTGATTGCTTAGAGGAAGGCTTTGCCTGCAGCAGATAAATCAGATATCGTCCTGGAGGCCTCGAGCTCGTCAGATATGCGAGCGTTATAGATGAAATAACGAGGTGTCGATAGCTCAACACTGATAACATCCTAAGCTTTCTCCTGCCGGGCTCGAACTGCGATCCGTCGATTTATTGCAAATGAATCTAATAGAGAAGCTGCGCACAGTTTGATATCTCAGCTGTAGTCAGCTTCGATAGGAAGTAGTATCGGATTACAAGCAACAAGAATCGTTTGGATTGATTATTTCTTCTTTTGTTCCTGACGTTTAGGAGTACAAACAAATTTAGATATTTTGACCTGTTTCAGTGTAGTAGAATTTTTATAATTGTCTAGTTCTTTCATGAGCGCGAGAGGTAGACATCCAAACACTGAACGTAAAGTAAGAGTCTCAGCCGGTCATCTGTATTTAGACTACTGCTCGAGACTATAATTTGATTTAGTCTAGTTGTCAAAACAACCGGCAACACTTGCTGTTTGATGCTGTTTCAACATGCTTCAGCATTTTGGCGAGAAAATATACTTTTTAAATTTGGCAAAGTTTATAAGAATATGCTTCATAACAGGCTGTTCTTTTTAAGAATATGCATCATCACAGACTGTTCTTCTCGCTGATTTGCGGAAATCCTTGAAATCAACTAAAGCTGTAAATTATGACATTAAGTCGCTAGGGATAAATGCGCTGCTGAATTGCTATTGAAAAAGTCTACCCAGAATTCTTGGATAATTGGCTGGTCTATTGAAATTCTAATCCAATCCTGGAAGCATAACGCAGTACCGGTGGTTAGTTATGCACGTAGGAATGAATCGCACTTACAGTACCGCTATCCAGAATTTCAGATAAATAGTTGAACTGTGAGTCCTATCCAGAATTTCAGATAAATAGTTGAACTGTGAGTCAGGCTTGCATTGTATTCTCATTAATATACTGCTAGACTATACTTTCAATACTATAAAGCCAAGTGTAATATTTATCAAGAGTAAGTTATTTGATTTAAATACTTTAGTGTGTAGATCGTTAGTTAACATAAAGAAAAGTTAATATGTTAATCTTGCGGTACATTGTAGTCTAATTTGATTACTTCCCGGGCGGGTCTCCTAGAGACAAAAACTTAGAACTTAGATAAACTTAAAACTTAGATAAACCAAAAACTTAGATATAACTGAAGCGGTAAATGGATAACAGAATGAGCGATTTGAATAGGTGCAATTAAAATCGATGAATATCATTATGGGTGATTCAAGATGTAATTAATTGATATGTACACTGCATTCGCAACAAAATGCAGGGTTGTGGGGCAAAAAGGGTATAACTCGACTTATGCAGAAAATATCGTTATGAAAATAGGAGGAAATACGTGCAATTACTCTAAGTTTGAACTCTGAAATTTACTTGACAGACAGACACCAGATATTAAAATTTTGGAAAATTTTCTTTATGGGTTAAATTTAATATAGCTCAAATCTCTCTCTCTCTCTCTCTCTCTTATTGACTGCCTATTGGCAGGTCCATAGATGAAAAAAACTTTTTTTTACGTTTTTTATATCTGTAAAAAACGCGTTTTTTACGTTTTTTATTTTTTATAAAATAAAAAACGTAAAAAAACGTCAACCGTAAACGTCAAACGTAAAAGTTGAGATAAACACTGTGATCTCACCTCTAATTATTTCAACAGTGAGCCAAAACAGGGAATTTTATGAACATTTATGTGGCTGTATGTGACCTGAAAGTATTTGTTTATATTTGTATGGAGTCTATGGACATACTTTAGAACCTTAGAACTTTAGATCAAGTCTAGTTGTAAAAAAATTGTTTAGTGTTGTGGAATGAAGGCATGGTAATGTATGCATATGCAAGCCTATGTGTACACTACTAACGTTTTTTTCAACGTTTTTTTACGTTTTTTATTTTTTTGGGAAAAAACGCGTTTTTAACGGCTTTTTATTTTTGGTAAGAACGTTTTTTTCATCTATGGACAGGTCCATGGCATATAATTTCTCAACAGAGTAAACAGACAGAATACGTCAACTAAGTAAGTTCAATGTAATTCTGCGCGATTTTTTACGTGTATATTAATGCCCAAAATAACATTAAAATTTTTTCAAGATGGACAATATCCGTAGAGAAACGCTATCGCTCAGTATATGTGACAAAATGCAAAGTGATGTGTTGTAAAAAGTCAAAATAGAGAGAGAAAATTATTGTTGTATGTGATTGGGGCAGCCCAATATCTGGGATGTTGATAATTGATACTATTTCTAATATTGTATAATTTATTTTTTAAAACAAATAATATGTGTATGATTTTTCCACTGATAAATTAATCGAAAGTGTGGCCTCGTAAGTCACAGAAGTTTGCTGACTATTGACAATAGTGAAGAGTATACATTGACGGCGGGATTTAGCCCACTTGGTTTAGTTGCGTGTCAATTATCGAAGTTAAGTTACATCGACCTCGGCTAGTACTTTGTGGGTGACCACTGTGGAAGACCGAATGTTGACAGATTAGGAAAGAAAAGTCCCAGATGTGGAAGATTGTTTTTAAATCCGCGCCGGCTGCAATTGATGCGCCATCAAAAGCAACGATTACTAAAAACCGTTGAGATGAAGGAGGAAATGGACCTTAAACAAGCATCTGTGCTTCCAGACCCAGTATGCCGTTATGTTATGTTTAATATCTTAATAGTGAATTAAATTTTCATAAAAATCAATATGATAATTGAGGATGAAAGTAGGCCTATATCTTATGTACTTAAATACTTAAATTTATCAATAGATGTTTAGACAATTATAATAAATTTAATCCACTACAATCAAAAGTATGCAATCCAAATTCAGAAATCAAATTTAGAATTTATAGCTAATAATTATGAATTGAGTTTGTGTCATATTCAGGCTAAGGCAGTACGATAATAACAGTTCAAATATTAATATATACGCAAAAACATTTCATTAATATAATAAGAGTCAAGTTTGGCGTTTGATGCCACACCGTCAGAGCTCTTGTGTCTTAGTTTGGTTCCAATGTTCTTCTGCTTATCGGATAAAGCTAAAGTTGTAAAGCTAATGTTAACGTCAGTTTCCTCACTCGAAAGCGATGTCAGTGACGGGCGAACCCAGGATTTCAAACCCACACATACTGATCTGCGGTCGAGTGTCTTAACGACTTCGCCACTGGCTCCAGCCAGAAGGGTTTATCACTCTGCAATCCAATCAGTACTGGATTCATTAGTCTCTGGTCTACATGTAAATCAGGTTAAAGAATTCATCAGAGGCGAACTTTTCTTTGCCCGTTATCATAGCATGTACAGTTAGCTGAACATATAAATCCAAATATGTATTTACTAATATCATCTTGTTATTTAAAATTTTAGGTGAAAGATATAAAAACAAAGAATCACTCGATAGTTTTAATTGCGTCATTTAATTAAGTTTTTCCTGTTGTTACTACTGTATATTATCGAAGAGTTAGAGAGTAAAGAATCAAAATGGCCGCCAGAAAACTACCGTAAGTACTTCTGTTTACTTATCGCTCTTAGGAGATGTAAATAAAGAAATTGAATATAGTTTTTATGTTTGCACTTCTTTGGGGGATTTTACATGTAGCAGTAGTTCTATGCAGACGTTATTATCAAGTCAAACGTTTAGAAAATACCTAGATAAAGTATTGGCTTAAATCATTAGCTTTGCGTGAAATGTGCTATTAGCTTGCTGAAATATAATTGTATGAATTGATCTTTGGACTGGTTTTCTGAATTTTTGAATGTGTATAGCTTGGGCATACTCCTTGGTCACCAGCTGGGATGTGTCCCAATAGTTCTCGATGTTTTTATAGACGACATGTTATGACATTTTCAATAATATTGTTATTATATTTATGGGCATAATATTTGCATTTTAGAGATGCCAATAACAAATCGAGTAGGCCTACTGTAGTATAATTTAGTAGTAAAAAAATACAAATAGTATAATTTATTATATATATTTCATTCTCTGACGTATGAGAGACTTAAGACATAAATTACATGCAATAATAATAATTATTGTAATGTCGAAGGTTTTCTTGACTTTTATGCTACAAGGAGTATAGATTTTGTTAGATCTGAAATTTTTAGTTGTTGGAATGCCCGATTAAATGAAATTGCCCTGAAAAGACATATACGCTGAAATGCAGATTATAGTCAAGATACACTTTATTTATATATGAAACATTGACCTTAAGGAAGGAAGATATTAGGAAACTGGAGGTATTGGAAATGTGGATTTGGAGAAGAATGGAGAGGATTAGTTGGACTCAAAAGGCTACAAATGAGGAAGTTCTAGAGAGAGTTGGCACAGATTGACAGTTGATAAATGTATTAAGAAATAGGAAGAAGAGTTAGATAGGACACATTCTAAGAGGGGAAGGTCTATTAAAAGAGGTCATAGAAGGTAGAATGGAAGGAACAAGAGGCAGGGGCAGGCCGAGATTAGGTATGTTAGATGATTTAAAGACCCACTCATATGTGGAAATGAAGAGGAAGGCGGAAGACAGAGAAGAGTGAAGGCGTTATATACCATGGACCTGCCAGTAGGCAGTGCACTGAGAGAGAGAGACACTTTATTTAGGCAGTCTGGTGTTGTGAAAAGAATAAAATAAGTTACAATGTTATTATCCTGTTAAGATTCTGGAAAGCCATTGATTCTTTGATTAATTCATTTGTGAATAAACTTATGTATTTTATATGCAATTTATTGGCTGACTGATTGAATAATAATTATGATTTCTTTCATAAAGTTTAGACAAAAATCGATTAGATTAGTTTTAAAATTTAAGCATAATGTGATATTCTAAGATGGTCTTCATTTATAGCACTAATGCACTGCCTGTTGAGGCCTGGTTAGAACTGTGATCAGTCGTCGCAAGCCGCTGATTGCAAGATATTTAACGCCCTTATGTCTTCAAATTAATGCTTTTAAACTAAATGAGTTATTTTTAAATCTAGTAGCTAAGGAACCATGATTATCCTAAATTGTTGGACCATAGGGACACATACTACACTATGGTATGATATTAAATAGCAGCGATATGAAATATTCATATTTAGAGACTTAAATCTAATGAGAACACCAGGGTGCCACACACAGATCAGAAATTTATTATCCAGATCTAAAAATTTAAACCGTTAAGACAGTATTAGTTAAAATATGCAAAAAATGAACCGTATCAGGATCGTTACCAAACATGATATTTGATATTTGATATGTTGTGTTCGTATGCCGCCTAGTGAAACGTTTATATGACGTATTGATAATTTATTGATTTAATTGGATGATAACAGGAAAGAGGTTCAGCAGATATTTGATCGCTACATACAGAACAATGTTAGGAGGTTAAAGAGAGAAGAAGCTATCAAGATGCTGCAGAATGAATTCAGCTTCACACCAGAGCAAGCTAACTCCATGTTCGACACCTTCGATAAAGATAAGAACGATATTATGAGCATCTGGGAATTCCAACAGTTCTACATGTGTGTCGGTAAAAAGTGAGTGAAGATTTTCACGACTAGCTGGTCCCTGGTTCTCTGTTGTTCCCTTTCTCTTTCTCACTCGCTCTCACTTTCTTCTTCCTAATTCCTAATCTCTCACTTTCTATCTTTCTCCTTTTGCACTGGTATCATGCTTGATGTTTTAAGATGCCAACACTGCACCATTCGCACAACTGTACATGTATATTTCGAACAAAATAAGTTAAGGCATTTGAAGCCAAGTGTAACCTCCTCTTCGGTACCCCTAGTGTATACTACTGAAGATGATCCAGCGGGGTTTCGAAACAGTGGTTGCTCTCTGCCAGACAAGCTTGTTACCCAAGGTAGATCGGCTATCAGCTCATTTCTTTATATATTTACATACCTGTACTTCTTGTGATAAAGCTGGTAAAGCTAAGGTAAACGTCAGTTTCCTCACTCGAAAGCGATGTCAGTGAAGGGCGAGCCCAGGATTTGAACACCTCACATACTGATCCGCGGTCAAGTATCTTACCGATGTCGCCACTGGCTCCAGCCAGGGTCATAGACAATCACTTTAGCCGTCTAGTATTCAAGACCGATGCTGATTCTTATGTCATTTGCTTGCAAGAATTCAATCAGTTATTGCTCTTACAACTAATTATATTTATCCTTAACCAAAACATTATTGTGTTCAAATTGACATTCAAATTAATCACTCGCTATTGTGCAAAATGTACAACACCCTTTGTGGAATGTATGCCTTGAATCAGCCATTTGGCTGGTAGCAGCTACATGAATGTGAATTTATCATCCTTTTGTTCGTTCTCAAATGCTAGTATGTACTCTAATTTGATCTGCTTTAAGTTAATGCTGTCAATTTAATTTTTGTGTACTCATTCGTCATCGTGTGGTGCTTTGGCGCCTGTTTGTGTAGAGTCTGCAAGAGGCATCCCTGACATTGCCCTATGGCGAAGAACCGGATGTTAAATTCTTACTGATTGATTGATTGATTAGCGACTTAGCTTAGAAAGCAAGTTGATCCAGCCGTACTAGTTGTTGTTGTTGCAGTGCGCAAGACATGGTGAACAAGTTCAAAACCCTGGACAAGGACGGAAGTGGAAAGCTGGACGTGGAAGAGGCAGCAGTGGGTCTGAAGGAGCACAACATGGGAGAGAAAGAGATAGAGTTCTTCCTCAACTCCTGCAAGGGTGAGGATGGACTGATAGACATCGGTCATTTCGCTGGACTTCTGCTTAAACTGAAGGTGTACGATGATCGACACAAAAAGAACGCATAAGCATTGCCTGTCTTAAACCATCTTAAACCATTCTCTCTGACATTTCATAATCGTCTAGAGTATTTATAAACTGCAGTGTGTATAGGGTTACGTTACTTGACGCCTCTAACCACAGCGCTATTGATAGGGTCTGATGCCATCAGTATTATCATTCAAAAGTTATAATGCTTCTAAGAGTTTGTACTTAGTAGATTTTCTCGAGATAGAGTATAATATTTGACTGGCTGGCCAAGAAATAAAATTGTCATAAATTTTGACGGAAACCTTGCAAAATACATAAGAATCTATTAGAAATGATAATTTAAAGCTCTTTTTTGTAGACGCAAATCTAGGGATGTCGAATGAATTCGTGAATGAAAGTTAAGTTAAGGCTATGGAAGATAAACTCTGATTGGTGGGTATTCAAGAAGTTTGCTCTATAGGGAAAAAACGATTATCTGTTAAACAACTATCCCTGCCATAAATTAGAGGTACTGTAGAATTGAATTTTAAAATAAGGCATTGGAACTATTGATGTGTTGTTGAATTACGATATTCTTAAAATTGGCATCTGAATATTGACCTAATTATTTAAAAATTTTATTTCATTGGTTATACCCGCGCAATTATAAACCATTAAAACAAAATATATCACTAACACCGTAGATAAGAGTTATTTGAGATCAATTCTGCTATTAAATTTAGCAATGCATACCCCGATACTACTTAAATATCCATTGTCGAGGCTGGCGAGATTTTTCTGTTATCACCGTAGGATTCATATCTACGTCAATTTTTACGTAATTTTTGCTCGTTCGATTTGAAGGCAATTGTTTGTGAAATGCTGTATATATGCCTGAAATTTTGCTAATTGTATCGTATTTTAACCGCTTTGTTTCAATATCACAATCAGTATTCTTTTATGATGCCAAAGGCTAATAAATTATTAGAATTACTGTAAGACTGGAAGATAAACTTATTTTCTGATTTACCTGACTTTAAGTCATATCATTTCTATATGTTAATTAATCTCTGTTTAAACATTACTCAATAAATCACTTCTATAGACATTTTTATGTAGTTTTGTGTAGGAGGGGCGGGGGTACAACTTCCAAATCCTATATCCTGTCCGTCTTAAAAATGTAAAAAAATTAGTAACTCATGTAAAATGAAATCTAAAGTACTACAGCCGTTCATCTCACTTTAGATGAATTCTACAATTGATTAAGAATTTACTGTGCTGCAGATTTGTAGGCATCTGAGAAGAGATTACTTTAAGCGTAGACTGCTTTAAGTAGAGATGATTTGAAGTAGAGATTGCTTCATGCTTTAAGCCTGCATTTAATCACTCGTATATTCCCCTTTGATTTGGTAAGACGCTCGCAACGAGTCTTCGACTTTCTTCGAGGAGAGAGAACACCGTTTAAATTAAGGCCTAATTAAGGCCCAATTAAAGAAGGCATAATTAAACAACGCTGTTAACAATGCGATGAGGTCGAAGTTAGGTCTCTAAACTTCGAATGCAAAATTCTGCTATACATCTAAGCGGCCGTTTTTCCTGGACCCTTAGTATACTTTAAAATATTAGGCATATTTCTTTGCAGGTGACACCTGTGGAGCAATTGCAAGGGAAGTAATGAAATGGAGCAATTAGTATGAAAAATGAAATAAGTGTTAAACAATGTTACACAATGCTCGGCTCATCGCGTAAAATCTCTCAACTTCTGCCAGTATATCTGAAAAATGGTAGAGCCCCAAAATTAGAATTTATTTACTTCCCAAAAGTAAATAAATTTTATGCGAACCTTACACAAAGTTAACAGACAGAGAAATCTAAAATATTGATGTTTATAAATTCAACAAAATGTCTCCTGCTTAAATCATCTTGGCCACAATACACTCTCATTTAGTCTCCATCTCCCGTCCCCTTCAACAAATGCTGAAATGTTAGTAAAGCTGTTGATTGCAATAATCTTAATTTGTATTTAATTTATTTATTACATGTATAACATCGTAGACATTTAAATATGACCAGACGTTTTACAGGAATAAAAACACATATCAGTACGGGTGGGCTTCAAAACCTGGGCTCGCCCGACGCTGACATCATTTTCGAGTAAGGAAACTGCGGTTAACAATTGCTTTAGCTTTTTTACGCAAGTATGAGTGAAACGGTTAATAATGGCTTCGGATGGCACTTACATGTTCATCGGTTGTACAATAATATTATGGCACTGACGATATTTAAAGTTTGGATAATTTTTCAAATTTCATTCTTCTTGACTAGTCATTCTTTACTAGTCATTCGTTCATAATTGTTTTGCAAAATATAAATTAGTGTCTCTCCAACTTTTAACTTATATACTGGAAACTTTTTAAACTTTCATAGGCTCTGTTTCAAGAGTTTATTAGCTTCCCAAGACGTGAAAAAAAATTTGGAATTTGTTCACTGAAATATCAAATATAAATTTTTTTGGAGGAAAATTTAAAATTTAATTTGCACAAGCAATCACATTTGCACTCTTTGTACACTACAGGTTTATGTATGGTTTTTAATAATAGTTTTGAGCAAATTATGAATATGTCCTTAGAATGCTCCTTCAGTCCCTCTATGTTTATCCGGAAGGAAAACATGCCTGAACTGTATATGTTTATTATTCACAAAAGTACGTACTAAAATGTCAATTTAAATTTTCCTTAAAGCTAGTCTATTGCTTTAAATGTTATTTACATTGTAGCCTATGTCTGCCTAAGCGTAAAAGCAGAAAACATTATTATTATTATTATTTAAATTATTGTTATAATAATAATAATAATTGTTGTTATTATTATTATTATTATTATTATTATTATATATGCTATTTTGGTTTACATCCTTTTTTGGACCCCAAACTCTGCTCATCGGATTGTATTTAGCATAGTGTTCAGTATTGTCATGGCCGACAGTAGCATTCTAATTACGTGGTTGTTGTTGTTATATATGCAATCAGGATTTTTACTGTGGCAGGTCCAAGGCAAATATTCCTACTGACATGCTGCTTCTCACGCTCAATATTGAGCATCCCATCGATCAACGAATTTTCCCTTCAGGCTATACCTTATCCACACCTTAATATAGCCTATAGCTTGGCAATAATATGGCTTCTGAGGTGTTTTCCCATTGCATTTCTTAGTTCTTAATCAGTTGCCTCTTAACATGTAGCTTACGACTGGTCTTTTCTTCAGTGTCCCGGACACAGCACGGGATTATAATGCATGTAATATACGAATATACAATATAACTCATGATTAATGACTTAATCAGCCGAAAATACAATTATTAAATATAAACTCTATTAAGAGTTGAATTGATGCTTCATCTGCAGTTACCACTATATTGCTCATGTTGTCACTGCATGCATGTAGCAATGCAACCAGCTATACATAAACTGCTCCGAGTGAAGCTCCTTACTGACAGATTTATTAGGGTGAGAAACAAGTTTAAAATTACAGTAATATTTTAAAGGATAAAGCTGGTAGTCCATTTAAGTAAAGTATTTACCTAAATAGATTATATAGTATATAAAGTCAAAATTGTTATTTTAGTTTATAAGGACACTGTTGCTAAAATGTTTTTGAAATATATGGACCTACAACTATGATGAGCTAGTTAGACGATTCAATTTACTGGTTTTATTCAAGCTTATGAAATACTAACACGTTTGCGGTGTCTTTAATGCTTTATTCTGTTTAATTCTTTAATTGAGATTTCTTCTCCAAATAAATAGTTTCGTTGTTCTGTTAAAGAGAGCTCAACAGGCTGTTAACTTAGTCTGGCTCAGACTAATGCATAGTGCCGATGATTCTAGAGTGAATTATAGATTCACTGACTTGTGATTCGAACTCAAGCCCTTTCTTTTAAACCCATTCAAAATGTCCCTCCTCTCAAGCACATTCTCTCAAACCCAGGCCTCATCTCAAATCCTTCCTCTCAAAACCTTCTCCTAAGTCCTTCCTCTCAAAACCTCCTCTCAAGTCCCTCCTCTCAAAACCTTCTCTCAAGTCCCTCCTCTCAAAACCTTCTCATAGGTCCTTCCTCTCGAAACCTTCTCCTAAGTCCTTCCTCTCAAAACCTTCTCTCAAATCCCACCTCTCAAAACCTTCTCCTAAGTCCTTCCTCTCAAAACCTTCTCTTAAGTCCCTCCTCTCAAAACCTTCTCTCAATTCAGAAAAAGTCTCGCTACACTAGCACACATTTATAACGACTACAAAAGTTTGCTGTGAATACAGGTTACATACTATATAAAGCTGGTTAAAGCTAAGGTTAACGTCATTTTCCTCACTCGAAAGCGATGTCAGTGACGGGCGAGCCCAGGATTTGATCCCCGCACCTACTGATCCGCGGACGAGTATCTTACCGACTTCCATATGTTACATAAGTGGCCATATGTTACATTAAGACAAGCTTTATAGCAGGGCAGGCGCTATTGTTCTTTTATAATAAAGTTACAGATTTCGCTACCGGGTAAAATGTCTCCTCACTACAGCATCAGACTCTCTGTGATGATCTCCCTACTGAAGATCTCTATTTATCTTATGTGTGGATCTGAGGTCACTGATGCTGTCAGTCTAAGGTCGATCACGAGTGAAGGACCTCCAACCCGACCTATGACCTTCAAGAACGTAGACGAGCTCAACCAGTACATCGCCGCTCTTACTGAGTACTACACAATACTAGGACGACCTAGGTAAGATTTGTTAGTACTTGTAATAGCTCAGTAATACGTGTTACTGGAAAGACTCAGATATGATTTGGCAGTACTTGTAATAGCTCAGTACTACGTGATACTGGGGTGATTCATGTAAGATTTGTAACATCGTTTGTTAGTACTTATAATAGCTTAGTAATACGTGATACTCGAATGACTCGGGTAAGATTTGTTAGTACTTGTAATAGCTCAGTACTACGTACACTTGGGTGACCCAGGTCTGATTTCAAGTGATATGTTATTACTTGTACTTGTAGTTGAAACGCTATCACCGAATTTTCTAAATGCTTGACAAAATGTTTGATTTTGACCAGTTGCCCAGCAGGACTACAGTGTGTCCAATTGTTGTTTATGTGAAACGAAAAGCTTCATTCAGTACTCTATACCAACTTGAGGCTTAATTCTAGTCTTTAGAATACTTGCATTTAATTAACTAAGCTTAGCAACGACCCTAATTGCTCAATGTGGGCTGTTGTCAACGACAACCTGAAGTCAAAGGTTTCACCCACAAATATATTTGGGATGTGAAAAATAAAGTTCTGTATTCTCTTACCATGGTATTTTGATAAACGACAGATTCAAGATATATGATATTAATTGCTGTCCGCATAACAGCACACTAATGATTACGTTAACAGTAAAAAACTGACGCTCGTGGTAATATATAAGTTTCATCCCATGAAATAATATCACTGCCGGACGGGCCCAGAATTCAGACCCCCAATATATTAAACAGTAGAAAATGTAAATACAGATCATGTCTACACACGTCCTTAGCTGCCAAACAGAATGAGCGGTTAAAACCTTAGCTGGGAAACAATTAACACTTAAAAACTTTATGCGGCCTTTAACTAAAAACAAATATACCTACTGATGCGAACTTTTAATGCATTCCTCTGTGTCTGCTTTGACATCTCTTGAAACGCATTCGGTATGCCTATAATTAAGTTTTTATGTCCTGGGCATCGGGGTGAAAAGTCTGTTTACATTTCCTTCTCTCTCTCTCTCTCTCTGTAGTATTCTTCCAAGCTTCAGGTCCAATGAACATATTTCTACTCACAAGCTGCTTTTCAAACTCCATAAAGAGCACAACATCGATTAACGAGTTTATCTCTTCACAAATGGCTATGCCTTATCCACACCTTTTTGCAGACTATAGCTTGGTAATAATATGGCTTCTGAGGTGGTTTCCAGTTGCCTTCCTCAGTTCTAAAATGGATTAACTGCCACTGAATCCTGGGGAAATTTCATGGTGAGGTGGGTGCCCTCTGCCTTCCTCAGCTCCTGCCTTAGTCGTCTCTTACGTACACGCGACAGATTGCTTGCGGTTGCCCAATTCTGCGGTGGTTCCAACCACACCCAGGCTCAATATGTGGTGACTGGTAACATCGATTCAGAATAACGTGCATATCTAAGAGTTTGTTTCCTGCCATGTAGACTCAATTGGGTTTCAAATTCATGTGAATTCTATGATCTTATAGATATTGCATGACGTTAGTTGACGAGCTAGAGAATATAATTTATCTCTCCGTCTAATTCCTGGAACAGACTTTGGATTCCGCTTTAAAGTAGATATCAATGTCATCTTCGATTACCTGGAATATTCTGCGGGTTTCTTTAAACAGTTTCAGTCTAATTTACTATTGAATTTAAACTCAACGAACTTAAACTAATAGTATAAAGTATCTCGTTCTAGTGTTCTGCAAAGTGGCAGGTTCAAGGCACATATTTCTACTCAAATGCTGCTTTTCACTATCAATAAAGAGCACTCCATCGATAAGCGATCGATTATTCCTTCACAAACGGATATGCCTTATACACACCTTAATGTAGTCTATAGCTTTGAAATAACATGGCTTCTGAGGTTGTTTCCGGCTGCCTTACTCAGTTCATGCTCAGTCGCCGCATAAGATACGTGCAATTTACTGTTGGTCTATTCTTCAGCGTCCCGAAAACAAGCGGGAAAATATTTGAAATACAATAAAAATCTAAAAGTTTAAACTATAAATATGCAATCAACAAATTCATTATAAATGCATCAGGTTTGTACATATATATCGGTTCAATGTTCATTGATTTAGATTCGGGAAGCGAAGCAAGGAAGAAATATTCGAAAAACTTGCAGATTTGTTAAGAATCTCCAGCAACGCTATCAAAGAGGGTCGTGTTGCGGTGTCTAGCCTAGACACGAAGCCTCATCTGTCCCTAGCCACTCTGGGTCGACCAACCACGAGCTTCTATGATGTCAGCTAAAGGGAAATCTAATCGAACTGCAACATATAGAATCCTTGCTTTAGGTCTGATTCTGCTGGATCTAGTGGCTGATCATGCTGGATCTAAGGTCTGATCATGCTAAATCTAAGGTCTGATCATACTGGATCTAAGGTCTGATCATGCTTGATCGAAGGACTGATCATGCTTGATCTAAGGTCTGATCATGCTTGATCTAAGGACTGATCATGCTTGATCTAAGGACTGATCATACTGGATCTAAGGTCTGATCATGCTTGATCTAAGGACTGATCATGCTGTATCTAAGAACTGATCATGCTAGATCGAAGGACTGGATCAACTGGATCTCAGTTCATCCCTGGAGCTGAAAATCTGAGAAGAAGACCCTGAGTTCAAAAACCTAAAGTCTTATTGTAATAAAACAAGTCTAACTACCAATAGCTCCGACTCTTCCCTTCTTTGTTCACCTGGAATATAAAGATCAGGGACTAAGATATGATCGCCCTGGTCTCTGGGCTCTACTAGTCGCGCCTAATTTTTGAATAGGCTAACTTTTGACCGCACTGAATTTAATTTAAGGACTACGCTTTTAGTTCTCTCAAATACATGTACAAGTGTTCTCGGACACAATGGTCTAACATGTTTGCATCTGTGTATGATTTTATATTCAAATATAGACAGTCTTTTGTTTGTTGCTTGCTGCTATATTTTACTCAAATTTAATGAAAACCGTAATTTTGGATAACTTCTGGCAATTAATTTGAGTTAATGCTTCAGGAACATTAGCTAAGCGACAATACTATAATGTTTGATATAAAATTTTATCTCACTTTTGTTGAAGGCATCTGGTAGTGTCAGATAAGAATTCTATTGGCAGCATTGATTATAAATCATTGAACTATGCTGGTGTATTATTAAGAAAGAAAATAGAATAACAAATTTTAAAATCTGACTTGATTTATTAACTAATATTCTTCCATTTATTGAATTCATTAGTTAATTACTAGTATAGCCGAGTACAAGAAGAAGGAGCAAGAAAGTCGTTCCTCTATTGCAATAATAATTAAATTAACTGTACCGGGTACAGAAAGGACTTAGATACTTGTTAAGACATTTTGACTGCTTTACAGGTTCTACAACTTATTATCAATTTTTACCATCGTTAATCATATCACTGGCTGGAGCCAGTGGCGAAGTCGGTAAGACACGCGACCGCGGATCAGTATGTGAGGGGTTCAAATCCTGGGCTCGCCCGTTACTGACATCGCTATCGAGTGAGGAAACTGACGTTAAATTTAGCTTTAACCAGCTCTTTATATCTTTGCTATTGATATCGTCAACTAGTAGCAAGCTCCGATACATGATTAACCTTCCACGGGACCAAGAGGATATCCATCAAATGCTGACTGACCTTGGCTTTGAACCCAGGCCACTTGCAGCCGAGGAGAATACTCTATCCGTTACACTATATTCACTCGCAACACGACGCATGACTCAAGCTTAACAGGCAGAATTTAACTAAGTGCTATCGGACAAAATTCGGGAATAATATGCAATTATCGATCACTTATGACCTTAATCGAAGTTGTCATATTTTGTGTAGATCGCAAAGAATTTGATAGTTTTTGCGTTTGTTTTTGTTTGTTTACTTGTATATGCAGGCTATATTTTTCCCATGTTGTGTCCTGGTTGTTTGAGGAATTGACCAACCGGTGACTGCAGGTGTCGTAGAAGGCGACTAAAGCACTAAGATCCACACCAACGAAGAAAGGGCATTCGGTTGGTGAGCCCCTGGGCTCCAGAAATTGCTACAAAACTTTTAGCGAATGGAAAAGCCTCAAATATGGAATTGACTGATGGATGATATGATGTAGGACAAAGATGATTTGAGACAGTCTATTCGTATCCCGACCCTAGTTAACTGGGATTCAAGGGAAGTTGATGAAGATGATGACATGTAGGCTATATTTATCTAGAACACCAAGACTGGCACGACAACCGGGTATAGATCGTACGAATGTAGATACATTTCAATTACATGCAAATATCAATCAGAATTGAAATCCATGGTATTGAAGTAACGGAAACGAAACAGAACTAAATAAATTTGAAAAATCATAACGTTTGAGAAAAGGAAAGACTTAAAAATTCAGACATTTATAACTGAAATAAACGTCTTGTAAATGTTCTGAAGAAAACTTATCAGTAATATGATGAACAATTGAATAGTTGAACAGCTGAACAAGCTGCACGAATGAAAGATAGAACAGTTGAACAGTTGAACAATTGAACAATTGAACAGCAGTACAGCTAAACGGTTGAACAATTGAACAGTAGTACAGCTAAACAGTTGAACAATTGAACAGCAGTGCAGCTACGCCGATGATTGAGATTCGCAGTGAAGATTTTTTATCCGTCACAGGAAGCATTAACCTCATTATATATTACATAATCTCCTTATATTTCACTTTTTGAGCAATTTTTATAGAACGCCTATTAATAAATCGGAAGCCAAAGTAAATACTAAGTTAAATCCAGTCAGTGAGGATAGAAGGTAACGAAGATCTTTACAGAAATTACATATTTTTTTGATCGCAACCGTAACCTTGTATCTCGAAAATTAATGCAGATTTGATTGCATCTATACTCATTGCATTTATTAAAGCTAAATCGGCTAATACAGTACTGTTTATGGGCTCAGATCCTATACATGTATGAGATATTAAGTTCTAGTAGATCTCTATACTAAATTCCAACAAGCAATTCTACAACTGATATTTTTCCAATAAAAGCAATAAATTCGTTTTATATATAAAATGCAGCAAGTAATATAAATTGATAGTAGAAATAGAATAACAGATTCAGTGCCTGTTTTCTTATTCACAGGTAGCAGACAAAGATGATTTTTGCCATACACATATTATTCGGACACTGTAACTACAGAATCTTCATTTTTTAAATGAGAACAGTTGTAGAAATGCGAAACACAGTCACGCACGTAAAAATACGAATACAACGTTGACTGCACGAGAAATTTATTCCAGAATTAATGAGGCGAAAATTTTGTTAATTAAAGTCGTGAAGTAAAACTTTTGCAACAAAATATCAGACAAAATAAAGCTTTCGAAACCTATGCCTTAAGGCTTACTCAAGAAATTTTATAGAAGCGAGTGTCTAGTGTAAATAATAATATACACGAAAGAAAATATTTTGATATATTTCTAGCAATATGTATTTATATGTATAATTTGATTCAATTTGCTGAATAAACTAAATTTTCCCCATCAATCGATATGCAAATTATAAAAATATTAATATTCCGTTTGAAATATTTATTTGCAAGTAAGCCGTCAAAAAGGAAGTCTTTGCAGCCTACTACTGTTGTTAAGTTATAAATATTTTTTTTCATTTTTATTTCCAATTATTTATTCAAATTCAATTATTCAATCAAATGCAAAATTACTTCGTTAAAAATATAATTTTTATCGACCGATTGAGTGAATGATTAGTTTTTTTTATAGTGCTTCATTTATTTATTTCATTGTAGAGAAGCCCACACATACACCACGAGACAAAAAAGTGTAAAAGAGGGAGAATAATTTTTATTTCTGACTGTAGAGCCAAAGCTAAAGACGAAGTCAAAGACGAAGATAACTATAAAGTTAAAAACCAAGTTTAATATCATGAAGATTTTATTCATGAAGTAATTTAATTATTAAGCAGATTAACTGAAAATAGGTATCCAACTATCATCATTATTGAACTTTTCCATATATTCATATTTAAAAATTGTAAAAAATTATTGTTATTCACAAATTTCATAATTTCATTTCTGTAAATATCTTCAAGAATATATGGGATGTCAAAATATATACTTGAGAACAAAATTTCAGATTAGTTACACGGTTCAATTTTAAGCTTATCAGTTTCACTAACTATAAGTGCACTAAGAGAGAGCGAGATAGAGAGAAGTGGCTTCATTTTGTGTGTATATTTTCGATTTTTATTTATTTATTGCTAAAAAAGTTGAGGAATAAGTGCACGCTTCCCTAAGTCTTTTAATTTAAGTTGCCTTTAAAAGGCAAGTTAGATTAATGGGAATATTTGCTGCCGTTATACCATTAACGACATGTTTTTACATCTGTTGTGTCACTTCGCTATTTGCGCTGCGACTCTGCTACTTTTAGTTTTCTCTGTCCATTTTGTGCACCTCTGATACTTTACGTAGATTGAGGAGCGTTTTATAAACACTCACTCATGACTGATAGCTATATAGTTAATAATTATGGTAAAGAAACAACAAATTGTGAAAGTATTTTAAGAATGTTTATAGACCATTTCTCATGAGCCCACCTTTACACATTCTCTAATCTATCTAATCTATCTACTTATTTACTCTAATCTATCCAAGAAACTGGGTTTCTACTAATGAATCTAATTGACACAATCAAAGATAAAGCAAACTGGATGTAACTCTTAACCATCTAAAGGTGTATAAAAAGTGATTGAATTAATTTAAAACAAAAAAGTGTTGAATACATCACATTTAAATGATGTATACAGGACACTAAATATTGAATTCATCACATTTGAATGATGTACATGTCTATCTGACACTAAATGTTGAATATGCACATATAAATGTTGCATACATGGCACTAAATGTGAAATAGATAACATATAAATAATTCATATATCAAAATGTGAACGTTACATGTTACATTTGAACGCTCTACGTACACTACGGCCTTACCCACACCTCATCATCTTCTACTGCCGCTGTATAACACAAGCAGGAAGGTGTTTTCTGGTATCAGGATGAACCTTGCAATCATCTATAACTGTACCCGGGATGCAGCCTGTGCGGCAGGGTTTGCGATTAGACATGGGACTCCCGGGGGTTCGGCTACTTTTTGCTGTACAGTTGCGAGTCCACGGGCGGGGATCGGCTCCACTCACGCCGTCACGTGCCGGGAGTTGAACAAACCCCGCACCGTCATCACTTGTCACAAATACTCTAAATAAAGACTGACGCAGACCGTCGTAGATTCATTATGCAGTGCTGTGCAAAGAAACGTCAATAAGTCGAGCCCGGGCACAACAAACCAATCTAATTTTTATTTTTACTTGATTCTACTTTATCCGTTCTTCCTGCGTCTGTCTCCGACCTCTTCACGGGCAGGATCTTCATGCTTGGAGCAGCAGGGCAATGGCAATAGAGTCCTGTGCAGTCCAATCTACTTCCGTCAACCACGTCCTACATCTTTACAAATTGTTTCTCATAGCTCTTTAGTATTCAGCAGATACTCAGGGTAGTCTTTAGTGTGTTTAACGTCAATTTCTTGAATTGCATGTATTCAGGTCAGGACCACTTGTTATTAGAGCTCTGTCGTAAATATTAGATTAAAACAGATAAAAAATAATGCCTAAAATATGCTAAGTAAAGCATAAAAAAATAATAAAAATTCTAGATAATGCGTAAATAACGGCCTATAATTCAATCCATGATTAATAAGAATTTAGCGCCAGGTTCCTCGCCATACCCAATGTCATCGACAAATTATGACAGCTTACTGCAAGTGAAACAACTTCATGTAGTGGTCAATAGTCGTTCCGTTAAGTTGGTTGAATGAATTGTGTGTACAGCTAAATAACCTTTAAAGAACTACTGTGGGTTATCTTTTCTCGTATATCTTGAGGAGATATCCGTTATCTGAATTTCTATGAGTTCTTCACGTAAGGTTGATGAAGATTTAATAAGGTTATATACACGTACATGTATGTTTATTAAGATACTAAAAAGATGTATTGTTGTTTTTATTTTCTCTGTTTTTATTTTACTGGCGGTTTATGAACTCATCTTTCAAGCTCATGTGATGTACAAGTATACATAAATTGAAGGCTATAAATAACTATAGGAATAATATACCGTAGTATAATATATCATGGCAATCTGCGTCATAGCATAATACCATAATAACTATGATGGTAGAATTATAGTTTCAAATGAAAATGTGCAAAATCGCATAAGAATATATCTAGTGTATATTTGTGATGTTTCAGTTAGTAGCTTGCTATAGTTAGCAGCTTCTTGGTATCTTGCTATACCTGTACCACAAGAGACCGTGAGTTCAAAAAATATAATTATGCAGTAATCACTCTGACTACATATAGCTACCAAATTCAGTATAATTATCCTATAAACTTGAATAGCTACCACTTAACGGTATAACCACCATTTATTGAAAGAGGACTATAGAGTTGTGATTGATGAGCTGTACATACCAATTCGTACAATATCATGCATTCAATGTTAAATTGGTGAAGTTTATCCCAAAAACTGGAATAGAGTTCGAACCCTTTCTGAGGAAGATGGGGGTTGCTGCTTATAGGTCTAGTGATTGTAACCTATAAGCATACATGTATATACGACGAGACTTTCTACACGACAATATATAATTCATTTACACCAAACATATCTCAAACATACAATTAATCATGCAAACCAAGGCATGATCACTGTTTCTGTAAATAAACATTCTTAAAAGGTCGACTTGTAATTCAAAGTTGCACGAATAACATAATAAAAGTTACAAGTATGGATTCATTACAGTTCTTGCCACAGCATACCCTATGCACCTGCTGTTATCAACGTAGCGACAACCAAACTCTCACGAGAAGTGACTTTACTTACAAATGTAATACTAATAATAATAACACACATTATAGTGAAATGATCAACTACGTTGATATCTATCACTTTTAATACCACATATTTAAACCGTCAGGCAATTTAGTCAATTTTCCGTATAACCAGTCCAGTAAATGTCCGAGATATTACTCTGAGATCAGCGCGGCTAGGATTCGAACCCACGAGGGTTCAATTCACCTCAGGAATAACTCATGCAAGCAGTGATAAGAAGGTATAAAAGGAGGGTTTTACCCTAATGATATAAAGGCACTGTTACATGACAGGTAATTCAAAAAAAGTAATGAGATGAAGAGGGTTTTACCCTCTTAGTGGTTAGACGTGTAGATATCTTTATGAAGTTTTAAATGTCAGATCCTGAGATGAATTGAACTCACCTATGTTTGAATCCTGGCCGCGCTGATCTGAGAGTAAAATCTCGGTCTTTCACTTGACTGGTTACACGGAAAATTGAATGAATTCCTTATCGGATTTAACATGTGGTATTAAAAGTTATAGATAAAACGTTGTTGATCGTTTCACTATAATGTGTGTTATGATTATGAGCTTACTAATAATATGATATTAAAAATGACGCCACTAGCTCCAGCCAGTGGCACATCGGTACGATACTTGACCGCGGATCAGTATATTAGGGGTTCAAATCATGGGCTCGCCCGTCACTGACATCGCATTCGAGTGAGGAATCTGACGTTAATCTTAGCTTTAGCTTTTTAAAAAGAAGCACAAAATTAAGAATAAGCATGAGAACAAGTAGGGAAGGGTTTATATAATCACATACAGTAACAAGTATAAACAGATGCGCTGTACAACATGGAACCCTGTACCTTCCACACCGCCAGAACACCCTTCTACACCACCAGAACACCCTTCTACACCACCAGAATACCCTTCTACACCACCAGAACACCCTTCCACACCACCAGAACACCCTTCTACACCACCAGATCATCCTTCTACACCACCAGAACACCCTTCCACACCACCAGAACACCCTTCCACATCAGCAGAACACCCTTCCACACCACCAGAACACCCTTCCACACCACCAGAACACTGAGAACACTCTTGCATACCACCTGAGTACCCTTCCACACCACAGAACACCTTTCAACACCACCAGAACACCCTTGGCAATTCAATGCCTGCAGAGAAGAGAGATCCTAAGTAGCGCATTCGATTCATCAGACCAAAAGGGGGAGATGTATGATTTTGAATTTAAGCCTATTAACCTAGGCTATTTAAGCCTATTAACCTTCATATATAATTTGAATTACACACACTTTGAACTTCCTCATCTACCAGTTCAACAGGCGGACACTGTTTCACCTTCATTAATTTTATTAGTTTGTAAGTGATTGCTAGTGGTAGGAAACATACGCTGTGGATCGTAACTGATATCGTCTGCGTGTGCGATAATAGACGTCAAATTGTCGTTATATTGAATGATATTTGATGAAGAATGCTTGCAAATAGTACTATAGTGTTAATAAATGGCTAAAGCTTAACATTAGCATTAATTTTGTTAATATTTCTAAAAGATGTTGTAACTTTTCAGGAGCGTTTGATTTTTGCTTGTCGGCAGATAGCAACACTACAGAAAGTGGTTCGTGAGAGCCTAGGATCCAGAAATTTGCTTCAGAATTTTCTAGTAACAAGACCCTAACTCAACTGCGATTTAAGGGAGAAAGACGAAGATGATGATGATGTAGATAGCACAGTTGTGCATTTGTCATGCTGAATTTATGAAAACGTCATTCAATCGATTTTTCATTAGAATTACCATATGGAACGTTAAGTTGGAAAATTCAACAGTTTAAGCTTAAAGTGCATAATTTCAATGCTTCCATCCTACATGGATGTCATACATGAATATCTCGTCAGTCACATATTTCTTGAATTATAATTAAATGTCAAACGGGATTGCAGAAAATACAAGTTGTAGTCAGAAACAAGAGATACAATGTACTTTAGCAAACACAAAGCGATTTGAAAGAGGTTAACGCCCGCAAAATATCTATTTCCTAATGGATATTTCTTTCACCTGGCTTCTTCTATTTAATGAGAAGAGCTTAACCTGATAATATGCTGCAGTAAACAGTCATCACTGTCGCAAATAACAACTTGTCGAATAGTTAAAAAATATTTTGTACAGATATGATTTGGCACATTTCTCAAATGAAAGATATACATGTAAAGAATAAATTAGAAGTCCACTTTAAAAAATACGAGGACACCCGAGTCTTAAGGGTGTTGTAGTTAAAAGTAATTTCAGCAACAACTTTCTTGCTAGGAAAGGTGAAGTTTGTTCGGCGCCTTTAGCTTAGCAATCAAATGCACTGTACAGATTTAAAGACGAGCTCTGGCTAAAAGAAGAGCACTGACTGGAAGAAGAACTCTGACTAAAGAAGAACTTTGGCTATAATAAGAACTTCAACTCTGGCTATAAGAAGAACTCTGACTAGAAGAAAAAGTCTGGCTATAGAAAGAACTCTGGCTAGAATAAGAACTCTGGCTAAAAGAACTCTGGCTTAAAGAAGAACTCTGATTAGAAGAAAAACTCTGGCTAGAAGAAGAACTCTGGTTAGAAGAAAAATTCTGCTTAGACGAACTCTAGCTGGCTAGAAGAAGAACTTCTGCTTAATGAATAACTCTGGCTAGATGAAGAACTCTTTCTTCTTCTGACTAGAAAAAAAACTGCTTAGAAGAACTCTTCCTAGAAGAATTCTAGCCAGAAGTAGAACTTTGGCTAAAAGAACTCTGACTAGAAGAACTTTGGTTAGAAGAACTCTGGCTAGAAGTAGAACTTTGGCTAGAAGAACTCTGGCTAGAAGTAGAACTTAGGCTTGATGAAAACTCTGGCTAGAAAGTCCGGCCTTACCATTTTATTTTACTGCCTCAGAAAAGTCATTACGTTACATGACGCTACAGCTGACAGTCGTTTGTTGATAAACAATGTATTGAACACAATGATAAATATAGGCAAAATTATAAAATGGTCCTTAACTACTTGTGACCCATTGCATTGAGTCGAATTTGGTACATAGCGTTTACACGCCAATATTTTTTAAACTGGTTACATTTTCAGCCTTAAGACCCATTGCGTTGAATGTAGGACATGCTGTTTAGTCTATAGGCCTACTGGTCGTAAAGTGATTTTATTTTACTCACAGTCAGTCATTGTGATGCTCCTACTTTCAAAAACAAGTAAACATTGTCTTTGTTCCACGAGAGCGATTTTCACTCGACGTTACAGGATGAAGCTACGGGCCTTTCTGGTAAGTAAAATTTATTTGTTATACTAAAATAATATGTTTTATGGAATATGCATTGATTTTTATCACAATTTGCACATTTAGCCATATATTCAACCGTAGGACGGTTTGAGTCAAATTTGACTCATCGGGATTTTGGTCGTTCTTATTTCATAGGTTTTCTTCAATATACATTCCTCAATAACAACAATAATTACAGTGCTACCTACACCTAGGATGACATCAAGCACTATTTGATAAAAGCCTAATTTAAAGACCTGAATTTAAATGTCCACAAACGGTGCAAGGCCATTGTCAGGTAAATCAGTAATTGAAAAGTCAATATATAGCCTGATTTTTGGATGCAAAGTTAAATGTATACTAACATTGTGTATAATTATAGTCTAAACGTGAACGATTATTATAATACAAATATTGCTGTTTGATAAAATTAAGAAATAGTCTGAAAAATAAAATATGTTTGGTAGAAATGTCTAAAGGCTAATATAAACAATAAATATAATTACAAATATACTTTCTTATAATGTTTACAATTATATATTTTAACTACTGAATATTTGTTTGTCAGTACGAATAACAAATTTGGTTGTGTTTATTTTAGACGATTTCTCGAAATACTTGGTTCCTGTATGGAAAAAGTCACTGGACAATTATAAGCCAATCAAGACTTATTGGCCTCCGGAAAAAGTGATGACAGTGAACACAAGCCTCTTTGGCCACCCATCTTTTCGTCTTTTATCCAGTAAACCGGTCTGGCTTCAACCACTCAAGCAGTGCCCAGTCGAAATGAGATGGAGAACATTGTGGGCAAAGTCAGATGTGACCATTGATTATTTAATATCTACAGCTAAACAAGCTGGCTTCACATTTCTTTGTCGTAACTGGGTTCTTCTGAATCAGTTTTTCACCAAGGTCAAGGTTGATGTGCAGCGTGCAAACCTAAGTGGGTTCTGACAAGAAATACTGGGTGCCTGTGTGGTGCTCTGCTGCAAACTATGCATCACATTGTCAATGAGTGCCCTACGTCAAAGCTCGATGGTGATTTTGGTCGTCTACACACTGCCGATAAGTTGCTAAACAACAGTTTATCGAGTGCAACAAACGCTATAAGAAGAAGAACATTGGCTCTCTGTTGGACAGTAGCAGATGTGTGAACTGCCTAGATGCTAGCTATAATTAATCAGCGTATGCCTGTGATAAATGCAAAGTAAACTTTTGTTTGCAAAATAATATAAATTTCTTTGTGGAATTTTATGGTAACTAATACTCAAGTTTACTATGGCTTGTGATGCCCGTGTGACAATGGCTACATGCGTCATTTTTAGTAATGTTGTTCTCTTAATTTAATGTGTATAACCTGTAATAAAATAATTTATTTGCATTTATAGTTCTGGAAGGATATAAGTTATTGCTATATTCTATACTGTTAAGTCCCGTTGAGTCAAATTTGGGACATAGCAAGAACTCGCAGGAAGAATAAATTTTTCGTAATTTTCAAATTGATTTTGCTTATTGGGGTCCCTATAAAGCTAAAATATGTATATTTAATTTTTTTTGAATTGTTGATCATAATTTGGGTCACAAGGGGTTAAATTAACATTTATGTTGGTATTTACCCCGTAAAAGCTGGTGATTTCATACGGCTGCAAAGCATTTTGCCAGTTCTTTTCTTCTAATAAGAAAGAAACACATTGAAACGACTATTGTGTGCTTTTAAGATCAAACTGCTAGGATCGACAATGAAAAAACTGCACTTGTGTGTCAACAAACTGCGTCCGGCCTTCACCTTCTAGTGTCTATTTATTTTTGACTATGTCGTTCAACCTTGACATTCAATAGTCACGCTTTTATGAGTAGTTTTAACATTCTAGGCTTTTTCGTGAAGCTATGAAATCCTCTACTAGTTCTCTCGGAGAATATCAGAATTTTCCTAGTTGTGACATCTGTTGAATGAAAGCTGAGTAATAAAATTAATATTAATACTCAGAGAACTGGTAAAGATATCTCGACGAAAAGTATCCAATTCTGTTACCAGCCTACTAGGGGAATAGTTAAAGCTGAGCCGATAGCACTGCGGTAAGTTGTTCGGTTGCGCATCAGTAGGTGCATTGTTCTAATCCAGTGCTTACCTCATAACTGACACGCTTGCTAGACAGAATACAGACTTTAAGCCTGAATCAATAGTCCGTAGTGCAGTTAATTAGTATGCCATGTGTGAGTAAAGTTCAAGATGGTACACTGCATACGAACAATATTAATATGCACCGTATAAGTTTTTATCGAATTGATTGGTAAGATGGACTAGAACCCAGAGCCTCTATCGGGTCAGTTTAATTAATCAGTTAATCACACATTTGTAAAAATGCAGCTTAAGTTTAGGCTTAAACAGGGGCTGTACTTTTGAGTTAAGTTTGTGGTCATGATCAGGAAATTATAGAAATTATCTTAACAATAAATTATAAAAAGCTACTTTAAAATTATATCTATTACACAAATGTATGATTTGCAAAATAATTCTCGATGTATTGGCTATAATGTGACACGATATATTGGCTATAATCAGCCTATGCAATAGTATACGTAATTTGCCATCATAAATATATGGCTACATTTGTCTTCACAGTTCTCAAATCGGATAGTTAGGCTTGCTACGAATGTACTATCTAGAATAAAAGTTCGCAACTGCTATGATATGTTATAATATTCTCTATAATATTAGCAGGGCCTCTAAAACTACTATAGACTAATTAGTAAAATTAGTATTTTGCTATAAATTTCCTTTTTAAAATAAAATCTAGCATAAAAATTGCATTCGTTTGAGTGACTTGCATTCATTAACAGTTAACGATTTCGAAATGAGAGGGTATGACTTGAGACCGTTAGCCAAATCTTAAATGCAATTTAATTGAAGTCCAAATAACAGTCATATAAATACGGTGTATTAATATTTTAACGAAATTGTGTAACTATAGAATTGTAGCAAAGGTTCAAGGGTGTAGAGAATTTTGAAATCTGGAGCTCATGATGCACTTAAAGTATCAAGTGGTTGTAACAGCTTAGCACTGGCACTCCTGGTTAAGTGATCAGATTTTGATTTAGAGTTTTTTTTAAGTAGAACTACTCATTTAAAATCAAATCGACTGACTCGTAAAAACGTTGAGGCGTATCCTGCAATGTCTCATCAGTGAATCTATGAAAAGTCTGAAGAAAGACAACAATTTCTTCTGACTTTCAGCAATTCACTATGCAGTATATGCCAATGTAAGTATTGCGTAAGTTAACAATGCCTACAAGCACTTGATGTAGCTTCTTCTTAACGACCTCTACAAGTAAGAGTGTCATAGTGGCTTAACTGAGAGGCTTTATGGTGCTCTAAGCAAATCTCACTAGATCTCTGTAATATTATTAGTTAAGTAGTTTGGATGTATCATTCTGTAGTCATAAATGGACTAGCTACAATACTACATAGTTTAGCTATTAAGTTAATTCTAACCTCTATGTGAAATCGGGCCGCATTGGGTAATACTACATATACATCAATAGTGACATCAAATACTTATTATATAAAAGTTAGATAATTTGAGAAAATCTTTATCTGCAGCATTGGTGTGTAGGAAATTTGAAATGGATATAAAGTTATAACGTACTAACTTATTATAAGTACAACTTTAAGTTATAACGTAGAGGCTTCTTTACTAAATGATGATTGTACGTTGTGCAGTTCATGCGCGTAGATACGTACTAGATGCTGTTCATTTATTTGAGCAAGAGTTTCATTAATTGTATTTGCATTAAGCATAAAATCTGTACCTTTATGCTTAATTTTAGTCAATACTAATTTACGGTTGCAATTTTGTAACGTAATAATTAACCTAATGTAGCCTAATAAATATAATTGACGGTTGCAATGTTGGGGCCCAGTTGCAGAGCTTGGTTTAGGCGTCAGTGTACTCGTAAATTGTGATAGAGTAGGCCAGTGTCACACAATCACTCAAAGTTGAAATACTACTTAACTACTGCATGCAAATTACACGTTCTGCGTCAAACATATACTGTTACTTGTATTTTTGATAGATCAGACCCAAACTTGCATGCATTTTAAAAGTTTACACAATACGGTAATTGTAATTTGTAGAAAAAGTTAACTACTAACTGGACTAACTACTAAATTAAAGTTAAATACTAACTGTACTATGCGCAGGTAGTATTTCTAGTGCATAGTAAATTAAGCTGGAAATAAAAGTATCTAGTTTTCAAAGGTGGTAAGCTTGATAAATGCTGCTTAATTAAAAACAACATCATTCAAGCAATACAATTCCCAATTTATTTCTACCTGACCTTTGATCAATATCTTACGCCTAAATCAGAGCATACAGACATAATTACTATGCAGCTCCCACTTCTCCATTTCAAGACCTCTTATGTTTTGCTGGATATGTTCCTGATTTTAATTCCTGAAGAAAAGCCACTACGTAGTCGGAGTACATCAGCACTCAACCAAAACAAACATTTTGTACTGAATTGCTAGCAATTTGTTCAGCTTTCTTTATAACAGTTCACTTATCTCTAATTATTTCTTTACGATTAACAGATGGACTGATAACATTCATAAATAATTAGTGAAAGTTATCAATAATAGTAATTTAGTGTTTCAAATTATGACTATAATTATAAATATCCGACCGCGGATCTTTACTTGTGTGTTCAAATCCTGGGCTCACCCATTACTGATATCGATTTTGAGAGATGAAACTGACGCCAACATTGGCTTTACAGCTTTTAAATTATAGAAAAGTTAAATAATTGACAATAAAATAAAATAATCTAATATTCAAATAAAGGAATTTATTTATCATATTGTTTTAAAAAATTAAGTGACTATAATTTTAGTCTGCTATAATAGAGAGTTCAGCTGAGCAAATAATATCATCAATAACCTACATTACTTCAGTAATAATTACATGAATTGCAAGTGAATGTCTTAATATCGTAGGGGTAACGTCATGAAGTTTTAAATGACAGATCCTGAGGTGAATTGAACCCTCGTGGTTTCGAATCTCAGCCGCGCTGATCTGAGAGTAAAATCTCGGACATTCACTGAACTGGTTGTACGGAAAATGGACTAAATTGCCTAACGGTTTAAACATGTGGCATTAAAAGCGATAGATATCAACATAGTTGACAATTTCACTATAATGCGTGTTTATTTTTTACAGCAGTGGAATCACAGTCTTACAGTAGCCAGTCACACCTCGAACATCGAGTATGTACACAGTTCCAGTCAAGGTCACGGTACAGGCCAGAACTCTCATAGACGCGTTTGAGAAAGGTGAACTGAAGACTCTGAGCACACTTGCGGAGGAAGAAGATGAGCAGCCTGTGAAGCCGGTCCATCCAGAGCTTTACGAGGATGAGCTAGCTGAACCTGGCACAGCGAGAAAACTTCTGCTTGCCTTCGAGGTCAAGCGCCAACAAACCCTACGATCATCTCCAACAACGTCGGCGGCAGAATTTTCCAGAGATTCTAGAAGGTTGTCTGTCAGTCGGTATGTCGGTTTTGAAGAGAGCTCACAGCTGGAGAAGAGAAGAATTGCTAAAGCGCTGTTGTTGAAGGGGAATGGATTGGCTGCCCAAGGTCAAGGAGTAGAGGTGAAAGTGGAGCAGGTGAATGGATTGAGTGGTGGAACAAGTGGAACGATTGATTCGATTGAAGTAGGTGCAATGATACGACGAAAAGTTTTCATCAGTTATGATTAAGTTCTTTTTTAAACAGATATAGTTTAAGTTTACTTCTTACATTTGTACATAGCTCACGAATTCTTAACTTTTCTCTATGTTTGATACATCATAGTGACATTTTTATTATGTTCACTATAATGTATGTTGTCAATAGTGTTTTGATAAAAACAGAAACTGAAACGGTTCAAATATAATTGACTGAATTTAGTAATTTCAGATTAAGCTAATTGTCAATATAATTAATATAGGGTGTTTTCTACTATTTGTAAATAAAATAATATTAGCTTTCAGTTATTAATTTAACATAATTTTTATCTTTTCAGATACTTTTGCCCTGGTTTATGGTAGATTATTTTGATAAGAAATTCTTGCGGCTGCATGTAATTGCCATCGCTTCGGGAGCGTTTAATCATTATTTAATTCTCTCTCTTTCTTTCTTTCTCTCTCTCTCTCTCCATCGTTCTGCCAAGCGGCAGGTCCATGGTACATATTCATACTTTTGAGTCTGCTTTCACGCTCCATCTAGGCAAAAGGTTATACCTTACCCATACCTTGTGCAGCCAATAGCTTGAGAAAAATATGGTTTATGAGGCTGTTTCCCGTTGTCATCTCAGTTTATGCTTCATAGCCTCTTACGGCATGTGCAGTTAGCGGTTGACAGTCATTTAACTACATTCTAGTAATTAATTAACTTTGGTAATATTTCAGATAAACGGTGATACCGTTGTGCTTGTAAGTGACTCTATTCCAAAACATGATGGACAAAATTCTGATTTCAATGAACACGAAGCGCTATCGGTAAATGAACACAAAATCGAAGTGCTTCCAGAAGAAGATTTATTGCAAAAGGTAGATCAGAAAATCAGTGAGAGAGTCGATGAAAAGGTTGTAGACAAACTCGAGGAGAAAATTGAAGCTAAGGCCGCAGAAGCGATTGAACTGAAAACTGAAGAAAATGTCGAGACCAAAGTTTTGGAGTCCAGTGCAGAAGTATCTAAATCAGTGACTGAAGTAACTGTAGTTGTGACAGAGACAGTGGACACGGCTGTCACACATTCTGAATCTGTGTCAGAGGCTGCTGTAGAAGCAATCAATAATAGCACCGAAGAACACAAAGGAGAGGTAACAGAGTCAATTTCAGGAGGATTTCAAGATGGAACAGATCGTCCGATTGTAGAAAATCTTCAGGTTAAAGTTGAAGAAAAACTTGAGGATCGCCTGAAAGAAAGAGTTGAAGAAAAAGTTGAGGAGAAAATTGACGAGAAAGTCATTGAACTAGTTGTTGAAAACAAAGATCATGTTCGCACTGATGATGAGGTAAAACAAGGCCCAGTCGTGGAAATAGAGGAAAAAGTGGAAGCAAGAATTTTGACGGAGGCCAATGCAGATCTACAAGCAGACATAGCTCTTGTGGAAATAACAGACGACGTGAAGGATGATTTAGCTGAAAGAAATGTTCAAGAGTTACACAGGAGAAATCTTCTGCTAATCTCTGCCGTCAAACCGGAGAATGACCTTGACATAGCCCTCAGAGAAGTTACCAAGAAGGTTCTCGAAGCGTCTGGCCACTCTCTCGACGTGGAAGACGTCTTTCATAGTACCTCGCTAGGTAACTAGTATTGTATTTAGAGACTGCCTAGTTTTCATAAATTTAGTAAAATAAGTACAATTATATGGCGTGCTGTTAATTTTAAGAAGTATTTTTAAAATTTAATTCTTGAATATGTTTAATAAATTGTGTTTATAAACGTGTTGAGTCGGTATAGCTGGGATATGGGCATGGGAAATAAATATATGGTATAGACATGGGATATAGCCGTAGACTATAGCATGGGATATAGATATGGGATATAGTAAAAAAGTAAACACGCATTATAGTGAATAATCAACTATGTCGATATCTATCACTTTTTAAGACCACATGTTTAATCCGTTAGGCAAATTAGACCATTTTCCGTATAGCCAGTCCAGTGAATGTCCGAGATTTTACTCTCAGATCAGCGCGGCCGGGATTCGAACCCACGAGGGTTCAATTCACCTCAGGATTTGTCATTTAAAACTTCATGACTATAAAATATAAAACTATATATAAACTATATATAAACTATATATTTATAAACTATATAAAACTATATATAAAACTTCATAACCCCTACGCTATTTAGACATTCTTCAGAATTATTCTATAGACATGGGATATAGACGTGAGATATAAATATATACCCAGTTTATCGTCAGTGCAACTACCTAACAGCCGAGGAACTGGCTGGATGGATGAATGGATAGCTCGTTGGCCTGAGAAGCAGTAGGCCATCGATTCTAGTACCAGACTGGGTCGTCTTTGTCAGAATCTTTTGTGATACAGAAGCAGTCATTAATTTAAGCTGTATGGTTTTTTGTTTTATTTTAGAAGAACAGTGAGCAATAACCTCATCAGTTTGTGATATTGAAATGCTTTTGTTTAAGCTTCATATTGTCGGTTGAGTGACAGCTCATAAGTATGAGCGATAGCAGATTTACAAGAAATATATATTTTGAAGCAGCCCTTTTGGAAGAATATTTGTCAGAGAGAGACTGAGAGAGATAGAGAAAGAGAGAGATATTGAGAAAGAGAGAGAGAAATAGAGAGAGAGTGAGAGAGAAATAGAGAGAAAGAGATAGACATAGACAGAGAGAGAGAAAGCGAAATGTAGAGCTTAAGAGAGATAACAAATTAATTAGTAATTCTATAAATTGTATAGATTACGAAGAAGAAAGAAGAAAGCTCGTGGGGGCGGATTTGCTAGTATTTCACTATCGACCAATCCTCAACAGCCCCCCGGCTCTGCTCAAATCTTGGTTGGAAGGGGCTCTGATACAAGCTGATGGAACCCCGGTGGATAAATCAGCTCTCCAGGTATATAAAGGGGTTCCTAGTATTCACACGCAGTAATTGTTCATTTGAGAGATTTCGTGTATTTAGGAATTTTAGGTATCGATCTATTCAGGATTGTCTCGAATTCTCTTTAGAGGGCGTGAAAACAGATATTATGTAGAGATCACCTGCCAAACACATTTAAAATGTCTCTGAAAATGCACTACAATTTTTGTAAGAATTTCCAATTAAGAAGCCATCATACTTAGTCTGTCTATATTTTAAAAACTGTAAACCTTTTGACCTAAGTTAATCAGACTGTTTCCGTATCGCAAGGAATACTGTAAGGAAATGGTGCGGCTTTGATTCGAACCACTACTTCTCAGCAAGCCTGCTGTCGATTCGGCCATCCAAAGAGTCCATTATTATATTTATTGTAACTTTTATGTTGATTATGAAACTATTGGAAGCGTGTTTGATACTTCTAAATGGCGAAAATCCGACATTTAAAGAATGGATTTCGCTAAACTACTAAGCTAAAATCCGTATTACTAAGTTTAGAAAAAAAAAGTTGCGATCGTGTTAAAATTACTTGGTATTCTAATTATTGCTATCATGCTAAAATTAGTAGCAATTATAGTTAGATTAAATGAAATTTAATATCCACTTATATATTAATTTACTTCTGACGATAAAAAGTAATTATGTCAACTTGAATAGTAGTCTAAAGCTGTTTAAGTTCTAAGTGTGCATTCATAATTTCAAGTGACAAGTTGAAAAGTAAAAAATATAATATTTTACAATAAAATCAGATCTACGTACGTACTGCGAATATTTAATACGAAATATGAGCAGAATACATCAACAAAAACTATAGCCTACGTGTATTTTAAGGTTATAATCATAATTACACTCTACTGGTTGACATATTCACGTTGTTTTCATTACTCATGGTGTTCATAAATTATACATGTACATTGTGTATAATACATTTATATAATGCTACTCTCATTTAAGATTTCATCAACAATATATGTTGAAGGTAAGGTCTAGCCGTAATAAGCACAATCCAACTATTTATGTCCTAAAGGGCACAGACACATTTGCTTGTTAAGTAGGTGTTAATTCAGTTTTTTATTTTGTTAATATTCTATGATGTGGCAGGGAAAGAAGGCCGTACTGTTGGTAACCTGCGCTGATGGAGCCGTTGACGAGGATACGGCTGAGGAATTACCTTTCATCTCCTCCATTCAGGTAGATGATAATTACCTTAACAAAGTTTTATGGATTTAACTAATTATAACTCTTACTGTCTGATTACTGAGGTTAGTGAGGAGACTGCAGTATAGACCATTAGTTTACTATGCGAATAAGGAGGACGACAATCATCTAAAGTTAAGTAAATGCTGAAGTTTGAATATGACGTGGTTGAAATGAAGAAGGAATACTCTTTATCGAAAACGTCATAGCAAGCGAGTAAGAATTTTAACCCAAAACCCGTCACTTAGAGATTAGAGAGAGAGAGAGAGAGAGAGGGAAAGAGAGATAGAGATAGAGAGAGAGAGAGAGAGAGAGGTGGAGGGACCGAGAGGGAGACATTATCTGTTTGTTTCATATTAATATATTTTTCTAAAATTATATTTTTTAGGATTCGGTTCTGCGGTCCTATGACATGGACATATTCAAGCCGTATATCATAGTCCATGCCGTATCCGAACTAACAGAAGACTTCAAAGCCGCTAAGGTGGAAGAGTGGAGTAAAAGACTTTCGGCTTTCATGGAGTTGTGATAGAGATATTGCTTGATAATTATTAGTAATTAAAGAGTAATTATTCACAAGCACAATCATTATTTAATACTGCTACTACTAATTACTATCGGTTGATCTCTGAAGTGCTACTATATATACAGCGTGAAAGCAGTCTTGAGTAGGAATATTCACATTGAACCTGCCACTTGGAAAAAATGCTAGAGTGATACACAAGTAAACAATAGTGGAATAGACGTGAAGATTAAATAGTGAAAATGAATCTTAAGGAATTTAGTTGTATAAGTCTTATTGCATAATATGTAAAATTAATTGAGAGTAGGACTTAAATATTATTTTTTACTATTTATCCATTGTTAAACTGCAATAAACATTGATAAAACTTATAATTGGTCTAGAATAGTTAGTCATTAATATTTGAAAGTAGATTGTATGTTTGGCCCCGCTTCAGGCCAATGTTGAGCTACGCTATCATTTGTTACATCCGCATAATATTATGTCATCTAATAGTGTAGACGTTTAAGCCTTCCTGAGAACCTTTAAATAGATATCTACGAAGCCTATCATTTTGATATCTCCTAACCCTTCAGTCTCCATAGATTGTTATCATTGAGTAACACTCTTTTCATAGAGTATCTTATGTCTGCATTTATGTCTGAAATGAACCTTTTAGTTTTCATTCATCGTCTGGGCTCTAATTTCATAGTGCTTAATGTTGTCATGAATAACATTAGTCTTTATTTTGTGGTCTTCGTGAAACATTAGTCAATGTCGACTATATATTTATATATAAAGACGTCATCAAAGACCTGAGGTACCATTTCAAGACCCGAAGTCCTACATAATGATATCAAGATTTCTCGCCGCGATCCCATATCAGCAAATGTAACGAGATATCTAACCACACACAGGCATGTTGTAATGTATGACTAACCATTTCAATATTAACAATGAAAGCAAAACATTGAAGTGGTTGTAACGGGTTCGCAGCTAATTAGAGACAGGTATTGGTTAACTTTAAACTCTCATTTGAATAATATTCATGAACAAATTCATTATAATCTATCATAATTTACTTATTTTAGAGAGGGCATACATGAATTTTGAATATAATGAATATACAGTAGGTACAGGAAGTAGATTTGCTAATAGTAAATAAATAGAATAAATAATACTCAACCGAAGAATAGAAGATTGACACAACTGTCCATAATGTTAACACAGTACAAACTTTTTACAAGACCCTTTAGCAGAATAATTAAATGAAATAGAAAAAAATACAAACTTTATTTCGCAAGAAAAGTGATTTGAGATCTCATCATAATGAAATAAGAGTTATTGCCCGAATTAATAAGTTTTTTTAGAATATAATTACATATTTATATTATACTGTACACTACCATTTCAGAAACATTAAACTTTAATTAAAAAATTACGCTTTATCATCGATAATTACTATACAAAGAGTTCGATTGTTAATTGCGTTTTCCAGCGTAAGTTTAACGCTAGATTTTATTATAATTTGGATTTCCCTTTTGTTAGGTTTAACTAAATTGAGTACCATCGACAGATTTTCTTAGATTATTAAATTAAAAATGTTACATCGATGTAAACATGATAGTACCAATAAGGTACTGATAGTCTACAACGAATATCTTCCGTAAGTAACATTAAGAAGGAATCAGATGAAAGTTTCTGGACCTGCCAGCTGATGGTACATACTATCATATTCAAATAAACTGTATAAAGTACACTAGCAAATAGAGAAAACCGTTCAGATAAATATCATCAACCATTAATGTATATAGTTCTATATCTTTACGTCAGAAGTAGATATACCCATGGGCATATTTCTAAAACAAGTTTACTATCTGACCCACTGCCGTCAGCACAGTCGACTTCCACTTAACTACTCCTTCAGAAGCTCAATGAGGAATCGATCCTGATCTACTGATTGATTATCGAAATCTTCCTGATCAGCGTAGTTGCGAAGTTCCGGCACCGGTCCTTCGTCGAACTTAAACGGGTCATCGATAGGCGCCTTAAACTCGTCTCCCTTCTACAAGAACAGAGACAAGAAATAAATGAGAGTCCACGATAATATCGAACGTAGATATTAGTAGTTCTCTTTTATGGAGCCAGTGACGAAGTCGGTAATATACTCGACCGCGGAATCAGTATGTGCGAGGTTCAAATCCTGGGTTCACCCGTCACTGATATCGGTTTCGAGCGAGGAATTGACGTTACCTTAGCTTTTTTAGTTTTTTTATCGATAAATTTATCTAGCAGTTACAACAACATCAACAACTCTTCCATGTTCATATCGAGAGTAGAAATCTGACAGACTATTTAATGATAGAGCCAGCTTCCACGATGCCTTCAAAACGACTAAAAGGAGGGGTTCTTAACTGAACCGAAAATATTTATTAAGTTCTTTATTTGGTTCATTTATTTCATAGTTAAAAGTCAAGCTACGTGTAAGTTACAATATGCTGTTTAAGTGACGAAGAAATGAAATGGCATTACTCTTTTTGTAATCAACTTATTTGATTGATCTTGGGTTTGCTAACTCTTAAGCAGAAAGTAAATATTACATATTAGCCAATTTTCCAATATAAATTTGTGCCTAGTAGGATACCATAAAGCTGTAGCGATTACTCCAATAAAGCATCTTGAGCGACCTTTTTAAATTCAAACATCCTGCAATATTTAAGAGACAGGCAAATTTATGCGGGGCTGCTGGTTACTAGCGCTTAATTCAGCAGTGTGCATGATTTCAGTTTTGCTTCATATTACAATTTTACGAATAATGGAATTAATAATTTGCAGTTAATTTTCTAAAACGAAGGGAAAAGAAGGTCTACTCGTATCCCGACCCTAGTTAAACTGGGATTCAAGAGAAGGTGAAGATGATGACGGTAATGATGATGATGATGATGATGATGATAATGATGACGATGGTGATGATGGTAATGGTGGAGGTGGTGATGGTGGTGATGATGATGATGATAATAATGATGATTTTGATGATGATGATGATGATGATAATCGTGGTGGCGGTGGCAGTGGTGGCGGCGATGATGATGATGATTATGATAAGGATGCTGATGACGATACTGATGATGATGATGATGCTGATGATGATTATGATGATGATGATGATGATAATTTACATTCACTACCATTCTGACTCTGCCGAACTGTTCAGCTCTCCAGATGCACTTGCTGCGCTTGTCCTGGTAGTCACGCAGACTTCTGAAGGTAACGTAGAGGTTGACGTTCCTCGAGGCCTTGCCGGTGAACCACGTGTGCTTGAGCAGGTCATAGGCCCGCGGTCTAGCGTCCGGCTCCCTCACCAGCATCGACTTCACCAGGTCCTAAGCGTAAAAGTGGAATCATGATCGGGTCAGCTATATGAGGAATTAATATGAGTATTGACGTCCTATTCGTCAACATGTAATCATCTGGCGAGTGCATGGACGAAGTGAAGCCTAATGTAAAGCAGGAGGAGGAAGAGCACGTGATAAGATCACTGCACTGATACTAAAAGAACGGGTCATGAACAGCTACTGAATCGCAGTGTGGGATTGGGGTCATGGATGCTTTCTCGGACGAAACGAGGATGCAAAGTAATGGCAACACAGGATGTCCTAGCAACCAACATAATCTCCTCTCTCTCAGTGCACTGCCTACTGCAGGTCCATGGTATATAACGCCTCCACTCTTCTCTGTCTTCCGGTTTCCTCTTCATTTCCACATATGCGCGGGTCTTTAAATCATCTAACATACCTAATCTCGGCCTTCCCCTGCCTCTTTTCCCTTCCTTTCTACCTTCTATGACCTCTATTAATAGACCTTCCCCCCTAAGACCTATGTAATATGAAACACAAAAATGCAAAATATTTTGAGCATTGTATTGTAATAATTTCAGTTGCGTAGAGTTGATTTCCCGTCATATAAATGATGGTTGTTGCAACCAGGTAAAGAAATTCAAGGCATTATGCATATCCTGTGTGAAGATTGGAATATGAGCGGCTAGTAAAAGTTAATTGGCAGCTAATTAAATTAATGAGCTTACAATGTAGTCAGCTTTATGTGTAACTGAATTATTGAGACATTTACCCTTTCTAAATTTTAAGAAATTACCGAGCAATATTATTATTAAAATAAAGAGGTTTTCAGATCAACGTACATCCTAGTTATTCTACACTTTTTATACTTTAAGCAACTGCAGTCTTGAACGCAGTCTTTGTACAATCTCTTCAAAATGAGATCACTCGAAGATTTCAAAGAAAACCTTAAAGATAAATGGTTGAGCCGATGGCATATCGGCAAGTTAGCCGACCCCGAATCATGTAGTTGAAGGGTTTAAATCCATTGATCACTCGTCGTTGACATGCTTATGAATAATATCAAATGTCAAATGACTTTTTAGTAAAACCAGAATAATTAGAAAACACATCTGATTTTTGAAACGAATATGATTATAATAATGACTTGAAAAAGTTCAAAGTGTTCAAAGGTCCAGACCACAACTTATCAAGTCGTACGTCAAAAAAGAACAACTAATCACTAAACAAAGAACAACTAATCACTAAACAAAGAACAACTAATCACTAAACAAAGAACAACTAATCACTAAACAAAGAACAAGTAGTCACTAAACAAAGAACAACCTTGGCATTGAATGAGATGATGTCCCAGGATTTAGTGGAATACGTTGCATCAGCTTTCAAAATTCTCTTGTAAACTTCTTCCACATCCACTGCATAGAAAGGTTCATCTCCACACAATCTGACGAACAAGTAAACGTGTTTAGTTTAACGATCTTTAGAGTGGTTAATTAAATACTAAATTAATAACTGCAATTAACCCATGAGTCGTTAGGCCACTGTAGAACAGAACAGCCGCTCATAGCAGGAGACAGTAACTGAAGAAGGCAATGTACAACCACTTCAGACTTGAAAGTTAAAAAAATTAATAAAGGCTTCATTGAGATGTGGTAAGGGCAGACCTTTAGAAGAGAGTAAAGTGTTGGTAGATGGAGTGCTCGTTAAAGAGCGAGAAAGCGACACTGAACAGGAATGCAATCTGATATTTAGCTCACCGGTAGAGAAATTATTACCGAATAACTCTACAAAGCTAATTACTACGAGCAAAATAATTAGCGTGAATTGAGCAGCTGAATATCTTAACTAAATACTAACACTCAAGCTTGGTTATTAATTAGTTTATATCAGATTAATTAATTCTCTACTGAGTTATTGAAGGACTTGATCTTGAATCAGTGGACATTATTTTCAAGATTTACAAAAAATATTCATCAATCACGTTTTTCAATCAATTTTTTTAAAATCAGCTAAATTCAACCATTTCTCAACCAATAATTAATTAAACTAATAACTACATTATTATTATTGCGTAATTACATGCATTAATGCAATTATTTGTAATTCCACAAATCCAAAGTAATTGCAGCGCTATCAATAAGCTTTCAAAATCATTTTTCAACTTACTAAAAATGAAATAAATATGTAGACTGCAAAAAATGGGCGATTCAATAAGAACCTCATTGACTATTCAAAAGCTTTCCACGTAAAGAAAGAAGCCTATTTTATTGGCAGTTTCCACTATCTAGAAAAATTCTCTTCTAATTTTCGCTTCTTATCCCCTGTTGCTCATTCCATTGAATGACTTGATTACTACTTTCTTCATCATAAACCGTATCAGAACCGGTTTGGGATCTCCTTTTACTTTTTCATAACCATCAAAACACATATTTTTGTCAACAATTATAAATGAGTCAGTTGTTAGAATATTCTGCTGAAATCCCCGAGTCACCATGCTGGGATGAAACACGGATGAAAAATTTGTATTACTAGAAGTTGGCTCGGCCAGTGGCTTATGGGTATGTTGTTTGATAGCTGATGAGTAGAAGCGGGGTTCAAATATAGTATTCTCCCCATCGTGGCTGGAGCCAGTGGCGATGTTGGTAAGATACTCGACTGCGGATCAGTATGTGTGGGGTTCAAATCCTGGGCTCGCCCGTCACTGACATCGCTTCCGAGTGGGGAAACTGACGTTAACATTAGCCTTATCAGCCTTACTGACAGTCTGACATGCTATGGAGAAGGAAACTGACGTTAACATGGCTTCGGCTTAGTAATAACCTTGCTCGTAGTGATTGAATACCTAACCTTCAAAATGAAGGAATTAAATCGTACACAGTAATTAATTATCAGAATTTAAAACCAACAAAACTTTGACTTTAATAGTTGACTAACATGGTGTAGGCCAGGACCCCGGCGCTCCAGATATCAGCTGCTGTGGACGGCTGAGCTGATCTCAGGACTTCCGGTGCTGCACAGGATTGACATCAACAACAACAACCATCATGGATAGTGTCTGCTTCATCGTCATTTTTATATTATTTTAAGAAAGAAGAAAATATTACTTAAACGAAAGGAAAAGTCTCAAATAGGTATACTGCATAGAGGATTTGAGACAGTCTATTTGTATCCCGACCCTGGTTAAACTAGGATTCAAGGGAAGATGATGATGATGATGAAGAAAGAGGAAAATATGTTTTCTTTCACAAAATTTAAAAAAATTCCCAGATTAATCACATCAATGAACGTGTGACAAATAAAATTAAATAAGCATTATCAGAATCTTAGTAATAAGTGCAATACGCCCTGTAAGTGAAAAATAAAACAAAAATGTGAATAAGAAATTAAGTAAAACTAGGCCATCAAAGAGGACGCTAGGCGCGCTATCCGGTTGAACACCCAGTGTTCATTCCAGTGTAGTTTTCCGTCAAGGGACTCTGAGAGAGCCCAAATCGTTTACAAGTTATTATACACAACCATTTTTATAGATTGACAAAATTCAAAATAATTTACATTAAGTTTATTATTATACTAGTTTTATATGATGAGTTATCCATTCAGTCGAAGCCGACTCTTGGACACTTTATGAATTATCTGTCTCCATGTAACACGATTTCTTACTGCCTCCCTCAAATCCGCTATGCTTGTGTTGAGGTCAAATTCTACAGTATCAAGCCAACGCGTTCTTTGACGACCTTCCTCCTTTTTCCACTGATCTGTCCTAGCATAATTGATTTCTCAATTGAACTCGCTCGCATGACATGTCCAAAGTATGACAACCTTTGCTCTGTGATCTTCCCTTCAAGAGAAATACTTGGTTTTATGCGATCTAGCACATCTCTATTGTTAACTTTAGCCGTCCACGGGACTCGTAACACGCGTCTCCAACACCAAAGCTCGAAAGTGTCGATTCTCCTTCTATCCGCCTTTTTTAGCGTCGAACTTTCGCATCCATATGTGGCAATTGGGAAGACTATCGCATTGACTATCCTGCATTTGGTAACGAGGCTTATGTCCTTACTCTTCCAAATTTTCATCATGCCAGTCATCGCAGTGCGCCCCATTGCTATCCGCCGTTTTATCTCTGGTCCTGATTCTCCGTCACGGACGATTTTAGACCCAAGAAAGACGAAATCGTTGACTGTCTCAATATCTTCATCGTCAATTCTGATTCTGGTTTCAGCAATATCAGTTGTCATGATCTTGGTTTTCTTAATGTTGAGGAACAAGACAGCTTTTTCGCTTTCTTCTTTAACCTTTAACATGAACTGTTCCAGACCTTCCCTGCTCTCCGCGAGGAGAGTGGTATCATCCGCATACCTCAGGTTGTTGATGTTTCTCCCACCAATTTTCACACCTACAGTTGATTCAATCATATCTACCCTCCGCAATACTGTATACATATTAAATAAAGACGGCGACAAAATACAGCCCTGATGCACACCTCTATTGATTCCAAACCAATCTGTGTCTCCGCAAGAAGTCCTTACTGTTGCCTCTTGATTTTCATACAGTGCTTTTATTAAGCGAATTATGTGTGATGGTATATCCATTTGTGATAGACATACCCACAGTTTGTTGTGTTCAACGCAATCGAAAGCCTTAGTGCAATCAATGAAACAATGGTAAATTTTCTTTTGATATTCCCGCGAATTTTCCAAGATCCACCGCAAATTTGCAATGTGATCACGAGTGCCTCTCCCACGACGGAAAACCGCCTGCACATCTGGCATTTCACGTTCTATGATTGTACTCATGCGTTGCTGAATAATTTTTAGAAGGTTTGTTGATCTTGCAAATCTTCCCCATTGCGACCTTTTACAACTGCAATGCGCGACACAAATGAAGTGCGAACTTTCTTCACGTGCGCAAACAAATCTCTCGTGTGCCCAAACTTATTAGCTTCTTCCAACTTCCGGCACTCGTCATCCCACTGCTTTTCTTTATCTTTCCTAACTTCTCGCTGAAACTCTGCATTTAGCCATCTTACCTCCTCTCTTTTCCCGGTTGCTTTCGCCCGCCTCCTCCTTTCCGCAATTTTTATAGTGTTCTCCGACAACCAATTGGGCAAATTTGTAGGTTTCCTGCGCGGTACAAACTCTTGTGCAGCCTCGGTCATGATCTTTTTCATTTCTTCCTATGTTTCATTGGGATTTTCATCCAAGAGGTTAAGCGATTCAAATCTGCTTTTATCTCTACTGCATACTGTGGCGCGATATTGTTAGTATCGAATCTTAGCGTGCCTGACGGTTTCTTAATTTTACAGTATTATTACGGTATTATTAATATGTTGTTCCATAAAACATGCCACTATGATATCAAACTGACCTTATGAAAACGACGTCAAAGTTTTACGAATGCAACATTTTACAATTAAACTATAAATATACGTTTATGACCTACAACTTACAATTGAATGTTTTCAACATATTGCTAGTTATTCTGGGCCACAGATACCTGCTTTGAGTCTTCTTTCTGTACAACGACGATAATATCAGAGACCATGATGATTTGATAGACCATGATGATGTGATAGACCACGATGATGTTAGAGACCATGATGATGTGAGAGACCATGATGATGTGAGACCATGATGATGTCAGAGACCATGATGATGTAAGAGACCATGATGATGTGATAGACCATGATGATGTGATAGACCATGATGATGTGAGAGACCACGATGATGTGATAGACCATGATGATGTGAGAGACCAAGATGATGTAAGAGACCATGATGATGAGAGAGACCACGATGATATGATAGACCATTATGATGATAGAGACCATGATGGTATGAGAGATCATGATGATGTGAGAGACCATGATGATGTGATAGACCATGATGATGTAAGAGACCATGATGATGTGATAGACCATGATGTTAGACCATGATGATGTGAGAGACCATGATGCTGTGAGACCATGATGATGTTAGAGACCATGATGATGTAAGAGACCATGATGATGTGAGAGACCACGATGATGTGATAGACCATGATGATGTGAGACCATGATGATGTGAGAGACCATGATGATGTGATAGACCATGATGATATGAGAAACCATGATGATGTGAGAGGCCATGATGATGTGATAGACCACGATGATTCAGAACAGTGATTGTTATATTTACCGCAGAATCCGAGACAAGCCGTGAAGCACTTGGACTGAACGTTACTACCGATCAAACTCGAAATACCAAAATCAGCTGCGACAAACGAATAATTACAAAAAAGTAAACACGCATTATAGTGAAATGATCAACTACGTTGATATCTATCACTTTTAATACCACATGTTTAAACCGTTGGGCAATTTAGACCCTTTTCCGTATAACCAGTCCAGTGAATGTCCGAGATTTTACTCTCAGATCAGCGCGGCTGGGATTCGAGCCCACGAGGGTTCAATTCATCTCAGGATCAGTCATTTAAAACTTCATGACGTTACCCCTACGCTATTGAGACATTCAATCTAGTGCTTATACAATGCTTAATAATTTAATATAGAATAAATATATAATTACAGTTATACTGTTACCATCGTCCTAAAAGAGGAATTTCAATCTAGGCAGTTATATTTTAAAATTTCCTCTTACGTCCAACGCCTACAAACAGCAATTGAGTTAGTTTCCTATTAATTAATTAACTCCAAATTAGTCAGTGGTTGCGTACTTAGGCTACTTCAAGTTGTTGCATAAATAAGTAGCTTCTATTAGTTAAAGTAGTTAATTAATAAATAATTAATACTATAGTTACACACACAAGTAAGATATTGTAATGGAGAGCGTGAAGTTTAAGTTCACAACAATAATATTATATAGATTCTGGAAAGTGAAAATTTCTCAATGTCCTACAGGCTAGATCCACGTATTATCAGTCAGTTTCTTTCTCGAAAAACATCAGTGACGGAGAGAGCACTGGATTTAATCCTTTAAATTTGATTTGTTCTCAATAGCCAAGCCTTTTATAATGAAAACATACGCGGATCTCCTACTTAAATATTCATAGTTAATTAAATTTGTGAAACAAGTATCGCTGATTGTGATAATTGTTTGCTTTGATTACATGAGAATTTAAAGTGTAATTTTGAATTTATATATTACAAGAATAAATTAATTTTAACGACAACTAAATTGCAGTTCAAATAATTTCTTCTAACATTTTACACTATATTCATTCAGGTGTATTTTATTGTGGTACGATGTGGTCTTCAGGACGAAGCCTGTGAATAATAAAATAGAGAATTCAAGTCAAGATGCAGCCAACCTATTACAACTCGAGCGTCGCTCTCCCATCCTTTTATCAGCACATTGGACGGCTGTGGGATCAAATACGAACAATATATACTGTAATATACTGTAATATACAAAAGTAGTATATATATATATATATAAATATATATATATATATATATATTTGTATTTATATATATAATATGCATATATATATATATATATATATATATATATAAATACAATTATGCGGAATATACAATAAGTACTAAGCGAGCTCCACTAAACCTCCGTATCATGCGAGAAATCTAACGCTACATAGGGACTACTCGTTAAATGATTAGTCACATTGGTTGATCATTTAGGTGCTCGGATATAAATCAAAGGATTCACCGATTTTGATTTAGAACTCAACAAACAGAAACTGACATTAAATTTACTTAATTTTGGAACTGAAGAGCAATGTCGTTTTTTAGTATTTTAACCTTATATTTATTAAGTTTTCCGAGTTGTGCCCGGGCCACTATCGAATAGAAAAACTGACAACTGCAGATGCGTAAGAGGCGAATGAGCAAGAACTGAGGAAGACAAAAGAAAAACAACCAGAGAAGCCATATTATTCCCATGCTATATGCTACTTGAAGGTGTCGTTAAAGCATAACATTTTGTGAAGGGATTAACTACGAGACACTCGGTAGTGTGCTCTGCAAGGAGCGTATAAGCAGTATGCGAGTAGGAATATGCACCTTGGTGTTGCCAATCGTAGAACATTTGAGAGAGAAGATAATGAGGAAAAACTAAATGAATGTCTGGCCTAAGTATTAGTTTAAAGCAAAATGACATCATCCCTGATATCATCATAGCATGAGAAAACGGACGTTAAACCTTTAAATTATTATTGAAACTGGCAGAGTAGGCCTACTAATGGATTTCTTTAATACTTAAAAGTTAAGAATGGATAACTATAGAATACCTACAACTAGAAACACAGAAAGTATGAAAATGTTATATTTGAAAGTATCCATGAAGATGAGAAGTGCCGTTAGACAGTTAACTGAAGAGAGAGATCGATTTACAGATAGAGAGGAGAGAGAGAGAGAGAGAAAGAGAGAGAGAGAGAGAGAGAGGGGGGGGGGGGAAGGTTGAGTCATGCCTGGAGTTTCATATGAGCTATTCCTCTATCGTGCAGATACTGAAACAGAAAATGAAACTCAAATAAACGAGCGAAATTATTTAAAGAATAAAAAGCGCAAATTATTCTTCATCTAAAAATGTATGATTAGGCAGCGTTGCAAATTTTGGCAAAGAAAGTACTCGAGAGTTAGCCTTTAATTTATGCAAACACATAAATTGATTAAGAAATATGAATTGAAATGAATATAATTGCGCTTATAGGAAAATTTTAATTTTTCAAATCAAGTGGCTCTAAGTATTTCAAGTTACTTGAAAGAAAATTGTCTTAAAGAAAGTTTTTATTCACAAGTATAATTATGTTTTTATATAAAAATAGGTAAGCTATAAACAAAGCGTTCGTGTACTTTGAAACGACCAGGCAATAAATATAACTCCACGTTATATTTGTTGGCTGAGGAATGCAATGCAACCAACTCATCAACTAACTCAGAAGACGTATATTTCCAAGCTAAATTCAACATTGAATTAAATAAAATTAACTTTTGAAGAAGGAATCACCTTTCTTTTGAATCAACTAGATGATCGATAGAGCGATCAACAAATAGCATTTTACATATAGTGAGTAGGAATAAGCACATTGGACCTGCAAATATAGGCCTAATACCATAGGTTGTACAGTATTCTGTAGCATAGTCATTAATTAGTAAAAGAATTTTTAATTCTTATTTGCTGCTACTCACTGTATTATCACACAGGGTCTTTTGTGGTACCCTTCTACTTCTTCTTGATTATTTGTTTATATGCTAGTAAAGTGTGCTTTTATTTACTATAATTGTGACAAGAAAAACAAATGAAAAGTTTGCAGGTAGACACTGACAGATCACAAGAGAAGAATAAAAGAGTCTTACATCCAGGCCGGTGAGGACCTGAGTCATGATGTCGATTGCTTGAAATTCAGTGTAGTAGTCGTCAGCAAGAATGCTGCAGATAAATAAAAAAATCTTGCTTATACAGACTGGGGCAAAAAAAAATAATCCTCTAGCGAAATCTCAATAACTTGAACAAAAATCAAACTATTTGTACAAAATTTTTGGAGCTTTTAGAAGAGAAATTTATGCTAATAAACAGCCATTTTAGTGAAAATCTATTAAGTAGTAACCAAATTACACCGTTTTTAAGAAAAAAAGTGCCAAAATCAATTTTTACAAGGTTTTTTGGATCAAAAGTCTTAATAACTTCGACAAAACTCAAAATAATTTTACAAAATTTTCAGAATTGCTAGAGGAAGACGTTCTGCACATATCCTGCAAATTTGGTGAAAATATATTTAGTAGCAACAAAAATAGGACATTTTTACTGGAAAATTTTCAAAATCAATTATAAGAAGCCTTATTTAAGCAAAAGGACGAAAACTTTTCTTCAAAATTTTGGAATAATTTTAAGAGAAGAACGAATTTTAAACATCTTCTATTTGAGCAGCTAAATAGGTAGTGTATACTTATACTCCACCATATAAGTAAACTATCCTTTTCAGGGTCGTTAATTTCCTAAGATGGAACTACTCACATTTAAAAAAAGTCTTGTTAAAATTGATTTTAGCACTTTTCTCGTAGAAACGCTGTAATTTCTTTACCACGGAATATATTTTCACCAAATTTGCAGAATATACGCAGAAATTCCTCCTCTAGAAGATCCGAAAATTTAGTATAAATATTTGGAGTTTCGTTGAAGTCATTGAGAATTCGCTAGGGGATTATTTTTTATGCCACAGTCTGTAGTATCTTAGTTATTAAAATTAAAGTGTATAAAAATTCAGGCTGGATAGATTTCATTTTACAATAAAATCGAGTGATTGCTATAACTTACGTAAATGCAGGTAACCTGAAATCATCTGGTAACTGAAATTTTAATAAATTGAATATATATTTAGAATTTGGCACCTTGAAGACGCACATATAATAGATGTCACTAAACTATTTACCGCTTCAATGGTCAAACATTTGTTTAATTGGTTTTCTTATGTTAAGCTTCCAATTAAATAATTACTTGATGCAGATAATTGTTACATAGGTTTCAATAATATCAGAACTACAACACATACAGTATCATCATAAATTACAAAAGAAAATTAACATAAAAAACATATAAAATGCCTCCCACTTACCCTTGAATGAGAGAGAGAGAGAGATAGAGATAGAGTGAGAGAGGGAGAGAGAGAAAGAGAGAGAGAAGGAAAGAGAGATGGAGAAATAGAGATAGAAAATGAGAGAGAGTAAGAAGGAAAGAAGGAAAGAATGAAAGAGATTTGATATTAGATGATGGAAATGAACATAGGCATGTAGTCAGTAGCTACCTGTCAATGATCTCTAGGCCCTCAGCTAGTTCAGTGACAACGTAAAATACTTCCTTCGTTTCGAATATTTCACGTACTCTCAACTGAAAATAATTTAACATTATATCACTGTCTAGAATTAGATTCATATAATTTGATGATTAAAAACAACATAACATTTGCAAACACCTAAACATACACCCATGCACCCAGACGTACACCCATACAGATTAAATTGTCAGCATTCTATCTTCAAATACCATGTCCTTTAAACAGTAAGAACTTAATGGTCCATTAAATTAAAATATCTGGAGTAAAATTAAATCTGTGTCTTGATGTATAAAATTTACTTCAACCATGATAATAATCATGGTTATGACAAACATGTTCAAAATGGGTTATGGTAAATATACTTAAAAATTCATTAAGTCAAAATAGCTGCCACATTTTTTCACCGGGGTAAAAATATGACAATGAAAAAAGGAGAGAAGTGATATTTATTGCTGTACATTTCCTAAAATATTGTAAGGTTCGGGTTCGGCCAGAGTCTGGGTTCTGGTTCGGTTCGGTTCGGTTCGGCCAGAGTCTGGGTTCGGTTCGATTCAGTCAAATTCTAGATTTTAGGGCTCGGTTCGGTTCGGGTTCGGTTCGATTCCCATCTCTAATAATAAGGCAGCTTGTTGATTGTGGAATGCTCTTAAGACAATGATTATGATTCAATACTTTTTGTAAGTGAAATGGCCAGCTCATTAAATTTATAGAATTATCAAACTTATCGCTTAGGCTATATATTTGGAAGGGTAATACTGAGTAAGCCTAGATTTTACAATATTTGAATAGGTACTTACTATATTTTGATAGATGAAACTAAATCGTGTAATACTTGGTACATGTACATTAGGGTGGCTGATGCTAAGTAGAACTTACTATAATAGGATGGGTGATATTAGTAGTACTTACTACATTAGGATGGGTGATACTAGCAGTACTTACTACATTAGGATGGCTGATACTAGCAGTACTTACTACATTAGGATGGGTGATGCTAGTAGTACTTACTACATTAGGATGGCTGATACTAGCAGTACTTACTACATTAGGATGGGTGATACTAGTAGTACTTACTACATTAGGATGGCTGATACTAGCAGTACTTACTACATTAGGATGGGTGATACTAGTAGTACTTACTACATTAGGATGGCTGATACTAGCAGTACTTACTATATTAGGATGGGTGATGCTAGTAGTACTTCCTACATTAGGATGGGTGAGACTACAGTACTTACTACCTTAGGATGGGTGAATCCGAGCAGTACTTACTGCATTAGGATGCTTGATATGAGTAGACTTACTATATTGGATGGGTGATGCTACGTACTTACTATATTAGGATGGGTGACACAGCGTAACTTACTATATTAGGATGGGTGAACTAGCATTACTTACTATATTAGGATGGCTGATCCTGAGTGTACTTACTTAATAGGGATGGGTGATGCTGTAGTACACTACATGTAGGTGCTGATACTAGCAGTACTTACTATATTAGAGGATGGCTGATACTAGCATACTTCCTATATTAGGATGGGTGATACTATAGTACTTACTATATAGGATGGGTTATACCTAGCAAGTACTTACTACATTAGGGGATACTAGCAGTACTTACTAGGATGGCTACTAGCAGTACTTACTATATTAGGATGGGTGATGCTAGTAGTACTTACTACATTAGGATGGCTGATACTAGCAGTACTTACTATATTAGGATGGCTGATACTAGCAGTACTTACTATATTAGGATGGGTGATACTAGTAGTACTAGTACTTACTATTAGGATGGGTGATACTAGCAGTACTTACTACATTAGGATGGCTGATACTAGCAGTACTTACTATATTAGGATGGCTGATACTAGCAGTACTTACTATATTAGGATGGGTGATACTAGCAGTACTTACTATATTAAGATGGGTGACTAGTAGTACTTACTATATTAGGATGGCTGATACTAGATACTGAGTAGTATGGCTGATACTATATTAGGATGGGTGATGCTAGTAGTACTTACTATATTAGGATGGCTGATACTAGCAGTACTTACTACATTAGGATGGCTGATACTAGTAGTACTTACTACATTAGGATGGCTGATACTAGTAGTACTTACTATATTAGGATGGCTGATACTGAGTAGAAGTTGTAAATCTCCTGGCTTGTGCAGGTTCTTCTTCTAAACAAAGAAAATGGTGAAAACTCATAATTAGACTAAATTCCTTTGTTAATGAAACGCCTATTGTTACATTACTAATTTGGTATCAAAATAAAACATTTGCACTTTGTACAAAATGACTTCTCTAACCTGATTAAAAATTAGCCATTTTATCAGCGTTAATTCTCTTCAGATTTACACATTAATTTTATTTATGCACTGTATTTGTAATTATTGTTTACATCATGACTTCATTACTTGCTCATTCGAAGATCTAAAGTCTTTATTGGTAATGATGATCAACAACAATCAATTAAGTGAAAGAAAATTCAAAAGTTCCGGTCCTCATATCTATGCACTAGTTTCCATATTGTTCTCTCTTTCTTATTGCATTGCCTACTGGCAGGTTCATGGTATATAATGCCTCTACTCTCCTCTGTTTTCCCCTTTTCTCTTCATGTTCACATATGAGTGGATCTTTAAATCATCTAACATACCTAATCTCGGCCTGCCTCTGCCTCTATTTCATTCTAAATTCTTAGCTTCGTTTACAAAGGACTCGCATTTCTATTTCTTCTCTAGTGCCGCAGCCTTTGCTAAAACCAAATGTTGTCTTGCTCAATATCACGACGAGATTCAAGTGAAAGATTTATTATTAGTCATTGACTACACTGATAAAGTACGTTAATCATATCCATTGTGATCTTCACTACTACAAGTTTTCTAAAGAGAATCTGATTTAAATTACAGTATCAAAATTAGCAACTTAGCTCGCTGATAATAATTAATAAAAACGTTGCTGAAAAATAGTAATACAAATGGGCCTATTTAAGAAAATATTTACACGCATGCAGGCCAATTCCACAGAAAACTAGAAGTAATATCTGTATAAAACACAACGACAATGAAGACATATATCTTCGCCGCTTTACATGTCTGCACTGAAAACAAGAGCCCATCATGTGACACAACCTCTTTAACAAGTCTGCGAACAGCCCAAATCTTGTCAGTTCTCTTATCCCTACATCCCATCAGACTACTACCCATCTGACCAGGGTGCTTCTTTCTGCTCCTCTCTTGTTTGCCTGTCACAGTGGTGCCCGAAGCTGGTTTAGCAGATGAGGCTACTTCAGGGTGCTGCCTGGAAACATCAATGTTCAAACAGTATACATGGCTCGCTTTAGATAGCAAGTCACTGTATAATACTATATCTTGAAATATTGGTAAGAGCGTGTGTGTGGATTGTGGTTGTATGACACTGCTTACTTGTGTGTGTATGTGCTAACATGTGTGTGGATTGTGGTTGTATGACACTGCTTACTTGTGTATGTATGTGCTAATATGTGTGTGGATTGTGGTTGTGTGGTAGTGCTTACAAGTGTGACAGTGCTTACAAGTGTGACAGTGCTTACATGTGTGACAGTGCTTACAAGTGTGACAGTGCTTACAAGTGTGACAGTGCTTACATGTGTGACAGTGCTTACATGTGTGACAGTGCTTGCATGTGCGACAGTGCTTACAAGTATGACAGTACTTACATGTGTGACAGTGCTTACATGTGTGACAGTGCTTACATGTGTGACAGTGCTTACAAGTGTGACAGTGCTTACAAGTGTGACAGTGCTTACATGTGTGACAGTGCTTACATGTGTGACAGTGCTTGCATGTACGACAGTGCTTACATGTGTGACAGTGCTTACATGTGTGACAGTGCTTACATGTGTGACAGTGCTTGCATGTGCGACAGTGCTTACATGTGTGACAGTGCTTACATGTGTGACAGTGCTTATATGTGTGACAGTGCTTACATGTGTGACAGTGCTTACAAGTGTGACAGCGATTACATGTGTCCACAGTTTATCAGCCTGATATCGCACTTGGGTGTGAAGTTGTCTGACTTTTTGCATTATTCTGAACCTTGACGCATAAAATCCAAGGAAATCCAGGACAGAGACTATAAGGTCTCTGTGACCTAATTAGATTATTGAAAGCCGATCGTAAGATAAACGGCGATTTTAGTTTAAATTTCTCTAATTGTAGACTCTTTGATGGTAAAACATTGGTTTCTATTGCTCGGTTCGTGCATTATTTTTCATTTCTTGTTCTGTTTATACTTCCACGTATTTTGGTGAAATAAACATCATATATAAAGTCAAAGAGTACAATAATCCAGCTTATCTTAATAATAACCTTATCTTTGTAAGGTTATTTATTTAGCATATATCACCACATTTGGATAATTCTAGAATGTATAATTGCATGGGTATAGTATATACTCTCACCCCCCCTCCCCCCATAGTCAACCACAACTTGAAGAATTCTGCTCTTACCCGGCTCTTTTCTTCAGTCTCGGCAGTTCGAAGACTTGATACAAATTGTAGAAGGACTTGTTCTTGACGGTGCCGTGGAGGGGAGAGGCGGGGTCGTGGGGGGAGAGGGGGGAGACGTCCTGAACCCCGGGGGTCATGATCCCAGAGATCTGTGACAGACATCCGGCTATCTGCCCCCGTGGCTGGGTGCGAAATTCTGGGACAGTTTTTGCGTGGGAGGTCTTATCGTTCTCTTTCATTCTTTCTCCCTGTATATGTATGATAATTTTTTCCTTGTTTCTCTCTCTCTGTCTCTTTGTCTCTCTCTCTCTCTCTCTCTCTCTCACTCTGTCTCTCTATCTGTCTTGCTATCTAAGTGAATCTATATCCTTTCGTACCTTATATATTATCTCTATATCTTCTATACTTTAAACTCTCTCTCTCTCTCTCTCTCTCTCTCTCTCTCTCTCCCTGTTCTATTAAAAATAGTTTGTTTCTGGAATCATTAGCAAAGGTTTATAAGAAAGTTCACAGGGCTTCTCTATACGATTGACTGGCTCTAATGACGCTACGGCACTGGTGTTATACACGTACTATAAGCTTTTAATTACTAGCGTGTAATGCAGGATTAATTTTCTAATTTAAAGGGGATATATGGCATTCATATTCAAGCAATATGAAAATTCAGTCTACTTCTTCGCTGTCAATTATATTGCCTAGCATATAAAGAACTTTAAACTACTGCTAATAATAGTAATAATATAAAAATACAAAAATATAATAATAAACGACTTCAAGCTAGTCTAGGTTCATTGGCTCATCAGCAAAAGACGTGGGACGCTCGCATGACACACTCAATGCACTCCGATCTCCTCAGTGACTCCCTGGACCCACACGATAAGTCAAGACTACTCGCCGTTTCAGCTCCTCACAGTGGCCACTGGCTTAAAGCCTTACCGATAGCTTCTTGCGGTCTTCGTCTTAATGATGAGGCGGTGAGTGTGGCAGTTTGATCTCCGTTTGGGCACTAGCGCTATAGCCTGTGCGAACTAACTGCACACTGTTGTCTGTAGCGCAGCAATTAACGTTTCGGGGACTCACGGGTTATCTTGCAGACGTAGCGCTTGTAGAGTTGGACGTTATCAATTTCTAAATGGCATAATGTGGCGCGCTCGCAACAAAGCTAATATCCCCGCTATCAAAGGACCTCTGGGCCTGCTCAGATCTAATGGGAAGCGATCTGATGGAGTAACTCAAATTCCCTGATCGGAGGGCAAATGTCTTACATAGGACGTCACTGTCACTGACACTCTTGCAGCAAGTAACATCAGATTCTGCATTTAAAGCTGCGCTGATGGTTCTGCGGCCGAAACAGCTGCTAGCAGGAAACTCATTAATTCGTCAGGCGCAGACTTCATTGATGTGATAGGCAAGAGGACTACTGCTGTTACCGGAGATCTACGTGAGAAATATTTCTTGTGGCAACGTTTTTCAATGGCTCTGCAGCGATACAATGCAGTTTTTTTCCGTAATACGTTTGGTGTCATGGCATTTCGGAGTGGAGAGCAAGTTTTAAAAAAGAATCCCCTCTTAATTAAATGGTTAAAAAATATTTAAAAAAATAAAAATAATTACAATAATAATAACCTCAGACAATTTCTATAGCGGTGTCATGGCCGGTGTCCGGTCTTCGAGACCGCTTTACAAGTTTCTGGCAGGTTATTATTAATCCTTTCCATGGTTAATCATATCGATCTTTGCTATTGAGAAGTCAATCGGCAGCATCCACGCTCCGGTACAAGATAAACCTTTCAAGGGTCCAATTGAGGGGATATCCATCATTTTGTTGAACACATGACCACTTGAATCCGAGACGAACACTCTAACCGTTGCGCCATATCCCGTCCGCGCTACTAGCCTAGATTTAGGCTACTCGATTTAGAACTACTGAAACGGCCGATAAAGGCACAAAGTTTGAGTAATAATAATAATAACAACAATTAGAGTGCTACAGTCATCAATGACAACATCGAGCACTATTGAGACAAAATCAAGCCGGCGAGCAAAAAAGAAGTTCCAAAAACGGTGTAAATTCCAAAATCCAGAAATTCAGTCCAAAGTTTGTATGATATATTCAATGAAATGATTAGTGTGGGCAGCCCTATTATATGTCTTCTATACTAGACTTAAGTGTGCTTAACTGAACTACATATAATTGTCACAAAATAGAATAATTAATGTAGAATAATGTTCATGCGGTCGATTAATTATAATCAGTTAAATAGGCCTATCAGTTTATTATATTATTTGCTAAACGTTACGTTCTAAATAATTTAAACACAAAAGATTTCTGGTTATATAGTAAATATGGCCTACTGGTATAGGATCATAATTACCACACAGCTAATTAATGTTATAATTGATGTTAGAATGTTGCGATCGATATCACTCATTCAAATCTGTGTAATGTAGGGCCTAAATTATACGCATGGTCGTGCATTGATGATCAGTTTATTTTAGTAGCTATTTCTACTCTAAGCAATAAAGCAATGAGTCAAATAATTTGTTAGTTTCTATTTATTATTAACCCACGTACCACATCCCTTCATCATATTGAATTTTTCTACATCCTAATTCCTACTCAGGTAATCAGATTCCTGTTGTTGGTATGCTACTTTGCTAGATATATCTATTTAATTTATTGTTAATTAAACTGTCAAATGATATAAACGTATTCTATTAGAGTGTAATTCTGATCAAAAATCAGCTCCAAGTAAGATTTCAATTGAAATCTTACTTGGAGTGAACGAAATTAAATATTGACTTTCTGAACCAGTACAATTAGTTTCATCTGCAGCATTATTTTGTGCTATATTTGTGCGACCTCTGTGGACTTTTTCGCGAGTTAGGCTTTGCGTGCATAGCGAGAAAGCGAAGCGCTTTGCTTGTTTTCCTGAAATATCTGATCATTTGATTTAAATTTATTTAAATAAATCCTCAAAATGTCTGACAACAGCAACGCTCAGGCGCCCGTCGCCGATCAGCCTAATCCTAAACCTGCGGAGAATGTTGCAGAGGTTTGTGCTGCTAATATTTCACGAGAAGTGCGACTTTAGGTCCCTGTAATGACTCCCGCAGAACGAAATTAGGCGATTTTATGAATGCCGTTGGTTCTAGAAGACGCGTAAAGTGTCCAAATAAACGATTCAGACTATAGGAGTGTATGCTGAAATTTTAATTATGTTGATGACGGCGAAATGAAGGAATTGATTGCATTTTAGAAATAATTTATGGGGGTATCTGGAAATGGTAAGTCTTTACCTTAAAATTGTCACTGTAATGTATGAAAATATACCATGCACCATAGGAAATATTTTGGCAATGCTGCTGAAAGTTATAATTACTCCACAAATTCTTATAATTGATTTCATATACGTTAATATCACTGAACCTTGAACCCTATGGATATTGCTACAAAATGCTCAATACTACCTATATTCTAAATAATACTAATTTTAATTATGCGCACTTCAGTTTTTTGGTTATTTCTAATTTAGGTCTAAGATAGGTACATTGATCTACCTTATTTGCTGTATTAACATTTGTGCTTAGTCTTGTTTGAACAATTTATTATAAAGGTCTCTGGTTTATAATTTTAGTGCAATTTTAGTGTAACTTTTGCTAAGACAAATTTCGCAAATAATGTTACAGAAGGAAGTAAATGATGTCGCTGGAGCAAACAACGAAACTTCCGAAACGGCTTCTCCTGCTAAAAAGGCTAGTTGAGTTGATATGAAGTATTACATAACGAGTAAATTGGTATCTCTGTTGTACTTCTGTTTTTTAATTTATTTTAAATTTATTTTGTAAAACATCATGAAGTAATTATCAATTTAGACTTAGAATCATGCTACCACAGAAGTTAGGAGTACAATTACATCCTAGTTAGAGTACACGATCAAGCTTCTAAAATATTAGTCATTTGCTGTTGCTGAAATTGTGCAACCTCTCCCATCATTACTAATTAAGTTAATTATGTAATGGTCCTCTGTTGAGAGACCTGTAGCATATTGCACTTGCATATTCTCAAAGGGTCTTCCTCAGTGCTTTCAATGAAAAACAAATGCGATATTCTCATTTTGATATTCTCATTTTGAGTAGATATTAGTATTTCCTATTAGATATTTTTTGTGATGTATCTTTTATTTTCTTGAAACCTAGGCTTTGTGTAACCCTGAATGGAAGTTAGGGAAAATGTGAATTTTTGTACAAAGTGGATGTGTCGGATAAAGTTTGATTACAATAAATCTACTGTCTAATTGGAATTATTATTAATGCTATTAGCAAGGAAGATTATATAGCGTTGTCATGGCCAAAATCAGTCTTCAAGACTACTTTACATAAAGATTTCGATAATAATAATCATAGACTAAATAGGAATAAAAATTTACTGTATGGTTTGCAAACATAGTCCATACAGCCCTAGCATTTGAATTGAAGACTGCTGAAGTGCTGTAGAAGCTTTAAGACGCTGCAGTGCACAGTCGACCACTGGCACAGGAAAGCCTTGGACGGTTATTACATGATGCAGCTTGTGGCATGTGTTATAAGTGCCTGTATTGTAGTGGAGATGAATCTATTTTGTATTTGTCTGTGGTCACAGAGGCGCAGCAAGGGACCTCACAAAACCATTGACGAGTTGGCTCTTGCTGAAGGTTGGAATCTTGGATGTTATTCCTTTAGACATTAGATGTTCCAATCAAGTGATTATCTTAAAAATTATTTTATTTCCTGTAGCGATTGATTTTAGACAACTTTAGGGTAGATTTGCAGGAAAATTGTGCATATTTTGTAAGAGTTATCTGTTGCAGTTGCTAAAGAATGCTAGGAATTTAGTTAAAAGTTATTACTTAAACAATTGAACGTGTATTCTTTATTTGTAGTTCATGCAATGAGATGTTGAGAATGCAATCCTGAAAGTATACTGTGAAAGACTGTCTGCTGTAGGTTTGGGGTGGATGACTGTATATATGTATACAAGTCATCTTCAGTTAGAAATGTGGATATCTTTGTGGTCTAAAATATTCCTTAAAAAACTCTGTTGTCTCAACCAAAATCAAAGAGTACCATTGATATGGCCTAAGGCTGTTTTGTATAATTTTTATGTGATCATTCTATATATGGCAGTTACTAGATTGTAAATCAACATCAGCTTCCTTTGAATCCCAACTTCGAATACTACATCAATCAAATTGATGTAGTGGTTTGTATTGCTGGTCTGTACAGCTAAGGCAGTGTGCGGTGATACAGTGGTTTGTATTGCTGGTCTGTACAGCTAAGGCAGTGTGTGGTGATACAGTGGTTTGTATTACTGGTCTGTACAGCTAATGCAGTGTGTGGGGATAAAGTGGTTTGTATTGCTGGTCTGTACAGCTAAGGCAGTGTGCGGTGATACAGTGGTTTGTATTGTGTACAGCTAATGCAGTGTGTGGGGATAAAGTGGTTTGTATTGCTGGTCTGTACAGCTAAGGCAGTGTGCGGGGATACAGTAGTTTGTATTGTGTACAGCTAAGGCAGTGTGGGAGGATACAGTGGTTTGTGTTGTGTACAGCTAAGGCAGTGTGCGGTGATGTGGACACGTCGTCAGGTCGACAGCTGAGGAAGCGTGAGCCGCCCCCGGTGCCTAAGCCCAAGCAGGTTAAGAGAGCCCCGAGCAAGAAAGAACCTGCTGCTAAGAAAACAAAGACTGACAAAGCAGCGGATGAAAAGAAGGAGGAAGAGGTTTGCATATCTTTTCAAATCTATCTCTAACTTACTCTTTTATCATTATGTAACTTCTGTTTATTTTAATTCTTCTGTTGTCATAATGTAGCAGTATTAGCAACCAGCACAAGAGAGTGTGACTTTCAAAATAATAAAAGAACCTATGTTGCACTTGGTGATTTAGCCTGTCCTAATGGATTTTCTTTACTACCTCACACAATTACTCAAAATAGTTTTGTAAAGCAGTCTGGAAAAAAAATTGACATGGGATGCGGTAATTAAGAAGGACATGAAAAATAGGGGATTGACTGATGATATGGTGTGTGACAGGGAGGACTGGAGACAGTCTATTTGTATCCCGACCCTGGTTAAACTGGGATTTAAGGGAAGATGATGATAATGATGTTTTGTAAAGCAGTTTAAGACTGATTTCTACCACACTGCTATATAAGTTTTCAGGGTTAGTAATAACACTGATTTACAGAAATTTTGCACAACTTTCAACATTATACTTTTCTTATGAATTTTTTGCGCTGATTTCAAATCTGCTTTTGGTTTTGCTCTATCACCCTCAGTTGCTGAGATATTGAGACTTATATCATTTTAAAGTTTTACAGAATTATAATTTCTGACTAATATTTTAGTCATAATATGTATTCTATATATGATTATTTAACTTCAATTTAGAAATATAATATTTTTATATAACTTATATGTTTGAGAATAAGGTTAAATATTAACTAAGTAGAATGGATTTCTACTTTTTATGTAATTTCAACAGTATAGTAAGCATTATAATGAGAGAATTTAGTAACTTAATGAAACACCACAATTTTACTTCGCCTGTAATTAATAAATGCAGTACATGCCAATATTATTTATTGTGCTAGTCTAACTTGTAAAGTGTATAGTCAGCGTGTACGAGATATTGCGACAGTAGCTTGAGTGTGTCATATCGTCCTGAAGAGCCTTGGTGAGCTTCTGAACCTTGACGTTAAGTACAGTACCACCTTCCTACCTTCTGTCTCTTGTAAAAATGGCTGCAATGTCAACATCAATTTCAGATCGCACTGGAGGGTCATCACAGTCTGCTAGGCGTTGTTGTGTGAACGATCCAGACAAGTTCTGCTATGCTTGTGGATAGTTTGTGCCCAAAATGAACATGAGAAAGATATCAATCAATGATCGAGCAGCATATCATCTTTACTTTGGGTGTAAAATGGGCGATCAAGATAAACAGTGGGCTCCACATGTAATCGGTTCTACATGCTCAATATCGCTCGGTAAATGGCTACGTGGTAGAAGGAAATCTATGCCATTTGCTGTGCCCATGGTGTGGCTTGAGCCTCTTGATCATATCACTGACTGCTACTTCTGTTTAAGCAATATAGCTGGCTTTCATGTCAAGAATCGTAGTGGCATTGCATATCCTGATGTTGCTTCAGTCAGGAGACCAGTACCACGTGGTGAGGGTCTTCCAGTATCTCAACCACCAGTGTCGTATGTTCCTGCAGCTGAGAAAGAACTTGATGTTACGCCGGAGATATATATGACTCAGATTACATCCAGGATGACAATAGCAAGCCTCACCTGATATCAATTGGCGAACTAAATAATCTTTTGCTTGAATTGTCTCTGTCAAAATCTCAATCAGAACTACTGGCATCAAGATGGAAGGAATGGAACCTGCTGCAGAAGAGAACCTTTAAGGCTGTGGTTAGTGGTTTTCTGGTAAACCATCGTGTTCCTAACTGCTGAAAATGCATAAGGAATGTGCTGGAGTGCAATCGGCTAATGGGATGCAATATGTCACTGAAAATACACTTTTTGGATTGCCATATTGACTTTCTTTCAGAAAACCTTGGAGCTGTTAGGGATGAACAAGGATAGTAGATTACATCAAGACATATCGGTCATAGAGTCACGTTACGAAGGTAAATGGAATGCCTCAAAACTCGCGGACTATTGATGGACTTTGTATCGTGATGACCCGGATGCAGAACATAGGAGAAAGTCAAACTCTAAGAGATTATAGAAATTATAAGTAGTTCTGTAGACGTATTTATAGGCTGGACTAAGTTTATTTAAGGTTTTTACCTTATCTGAACGTTTTACTAAGATTAATAAAAATTTAGTTGTAAATGTTAAAGAATTACATATTAATATAATGCTTATTTTGGTGCGTAGTTGGTAAAATTTCAAACTGAGATACCTCAAAGACTGAGGGTGATAGAGAAAAACGAAAAACAGATTTGGAATCAGCATATAAAACTCTACTAAAGACACCCTATGCCATTGTTTGTGCGCTCCGAAAACTTTTTTTGTAGACCAGTGTAATGTTAGTTTTAATATTAACTGCATTTTATTAAGCTACAGTTCTCTAATTCAATGTTTAATTTACTGTAATTGGAGACTTTTAATTGTGGTTTAGACTTGTGTTGAAATGAGTAATTTTAGATGTTGCTAAAGATGCCATTTGGCTGAGAAATGGGTTTGTTTTCCTAGATAACCAGTTTCTTAAGATTAATTATAATTAATCTCGGGACTGTTGGTTGTCATGTAATCTCTAGATAGATACGAACCTCATTTGTGCTCGATTTTTTTCTATAGACCGAGAGTAAACCTGAGAACTCAACGGATGAGTCACCAGCGGCAAAAGTAAAACCCAACGAATCGGGTGACGGGCCGGCACAAGTCAAGACCGATGAGCCGACCGGCTCCTCCGATCAGAAGACCACGTCATCGGTTGTTACGCCGGAAGTCACACCGGCAGCATCTTTACCAGCTCCAGTCGCCGAGGCACCTGCTGCGGAGGCCTCTGCTCCAAGTACCCAGCCTCAGGAATCATCTGCTCCAGCCGCAGCGTCACAAAACACTACACCAGCAGCTCCCGCTGAAAGTGTGTCTAGCACAGAGTAAGCAGTGACTGTTCTGGGTGGCTCTGATAGATACAATACTGACTGAACGTTGTGTAGCGTGGACTGATCCTGACTCTATTCTGTTTCTCTTATGACCGGAGTTGCACTGTATTCGTGGATTATACGTGTAATTAATGTATGTTATTGCAAGCAGGTATAAAATCGTCGTTGTTGATCATTAAATATGGCAGACGAGATTGACGATGTGTTTGTCACATCCGCAGTTGACTAGGACTAGTGTAAAACATTAAAAATACCTAGAATGCCAGCTAATTGAGTGCTCTTGTTGTCGGGATTCTCAGGTCTTCACACATTGCTGTCAGGTTTTCAACATTTTGATTACCTTACCTGATTCCTATTTGCAGTAAAGTAGTCTCTATGCAGTTTTAATTTTTTTTTAAATACTTTGTAGCCGTACTCTCTATGGCTGACATGTTGCTCAGTTGAGCTGTGTTGAACTTCATGGCAGATAGCTGCCATTTTGCTTTTTTCTTGAATCACCTGCAAAGGCTTTGAAGGCCTGGGATAAGTAAATTCAACAATGAAGTATAATTGCACAACTCTTTCTAACAATGAAGTATAATTGCACAACTCTTTACGTGAAAGCAGGACTTAGTGCTGTACGTATATTGGCATGTATTTGACTTTAGATAGAGCTCTGCTATTATTTGTTGCTGACTAAAATAAGTTTAAATAGATAAGTTGTTTGTTACTAATTTGACTTTGGCTTAAATTATAGTCCAATAGTTGTGATGTGTAAATCTAATATATAATTATGTATAAGAGTTATAGAGATATCATTAGTGTTTACCATTTGTCATTATGAGATTATTGAGAAGATATTTTAAATTTGTTGTTTTAATGCCTTGGGATTCAAGATTGCATGATTCCAGATGGACAAATGGACTCTTTAAATGGGCTTAATTGTTGCAGTTTATACTCTCTCTCAATTTACATCTTCGCTTTGCAGAGTGTAGCACTATTACTCAGTTAATATATAGCTGTACACTGGCTCAGCTGAGTGTGAGAGTTGCAATCAAATGTGACGTGAAATGATTGCTATGGGAAATATAATTTACCATATTTTAAAGAGTTTTGACTGAAAGAATGAAATAGTCTAGTATGGGATAGATTTTAACAGAGTTAATTGCAATTTGTGTCCATCAGTAATGGCATTGGTTAGTGTTACTTTTGTTGACCTATTTATTCTCATCTATTCAGCACTTCCAGAGAATGGATATTTCTAGCTTAGAAAGTAGCGTAACTGTTGATTTCGGCTGATTGCTATTTTTGGTTGCATTCAATACTGTTATTTTCTTATGCATCGTTCATTCTTCTTAATGTTGCTCGTTCACTTTGTCAGTTAAGTTCTTGTAGATAAGTTGGTAGTTGCTGTGTCAGTTAGAGAATTGAGTAATTGCAGGATTTGGATTCGATTAGTGTATGAATTGTTGAAAGTATAGTGCTTATATTCTGATCTTTTAATTGTTAATATTTATGGGATGATCTGCATAATCTAGTTGCTCCAAAGATTAATGTAACTGTTGTATATCTACGGCATCTCACTGGTAATATTTAATTTGATGTTACTAATTATAGTTCTCTCAAGTTCTATCAACTGGATTGATAAACTAAGTAATTGTTAATCATAATAAGTCTAAGCCAGTACTTTGGATTTGACTGCTGTGAGTTGTAGAGGTATACTTATTTTTACAGTAAGGCAGCATGAATTTTATCAAAGTAGTAATTGTTAAACGGTAGATGAAGAATTGATGTCTATATATTGCCATATGTTAATTACATTTTTCAATTTTTACAGTTATGATATTGTTCTTGAATGATTTTCCTCGGGTTGAAATGGTAGAGTCCAATACTACTGGTGAGATTTGAACGAAACATTCAACGCAAGATCCTAGTTCTTGTTTTACTGATAACTAAATAAATGAGAAAGATTGTTCTTCTGTAACAGATTTTGTGTAATTATTTCATGATTAAATAATGTTGATATATTTTGTACAATATAACAAAGATTCCATAGAGGCAAGGAAGCAGATTACAGAAATTACCTTGTATGGCTTTTCCCAGTTATGATTTCATTTCATTCCAGACAAAAAATCTCCAAGTGAGAGATAAAATTCTGTTAAGTAAACCCTGTTTGGATGTGCTTATGAAATTATATACAGACTGAAATTCAAATTTTACAAGTTAATATAAATTTTAACCAAAATAAAGGAATAAAAAATAGTTTGCGAAGCTGAGACAGTTGCTGACTTTATAAGTTCTATTTTTAAAGCAATAATGCTTAATTGTAAACTTCACCTTATATTTTGCTTACGGTTGGAGACTTTAGTGCATGGACATATCTTTCCATAGGTAAGGGTCTCATTTCTTGTCAGCACTTTATCCAGTGATTTTAGCGTCTTATATTGTAATAATGTGCACTTGTGCTGCAGTGACGTCCCTGACATATGAAGAAATGGACGTTAAATCTATATTATAACAATTATATTAGTGATTATATAATGTTGTTCACCATTATTTGTAAGTTATTGTTTGTTCTCTTTACTTAGCTTTTAATATAATAGCTCAAATTGGATATGATTGGTTCTGTGCGTCTTTTAAAGTTGTTGTTTTATGTACATGCCTGCGTGTACACCATACTGTACAGTGATTCAAAGTAAATCTATATTGTTTGTATGATGCTTTTGTGTGCAGCATACAACATGCCAATTTGAATCAAGATAAATGGCATTCATACTTTCTGTAGCACAAGATTTTCATTTTATATTTGTCAGATTGCCTATAATATCTTGGAACTGTTAACAGTAGGAAACTGCAGTTCTTAAGGGCCATAAATTCTTAATCGTGGTCTAATTGACGACATACCTAATAAGCATTACATACTTAACCAGGAGTTCAACAAGCTTCGCTATAGACATGTAGCTGCATTAGTTGTAAATTACGATAACCAAATATGAAATATGATGTAATAACTCCTTCTAACTGTATAACATTTAGCCTTAGATACTCTTAAAACATATTTTCTACTTGAACCGTGGTTTCTGAAAAAAAATCAGCAAAACACAAAACTCAACATTCTCACCATATGGCGAAAATGATATATTGTGAAGACATGAAAAAACGCGATGCTAATACTACACTGAAGGAAAATGCTTTTACAATTTATAACGTCTACACATCGAGATATAAAACACAGTCGATACGTCATAAACATGCACAGCTACAATTAGACTTAACTACAATGGACAACATATAACATTACTAATAAATTACATAATTTAAATAAATGACAGCAGTTGCATTTAACCCTGGTTCACGTTTAATACACGAAATCTCGTTGCTACAGTTTTTCAAATGATGCTTGTTGTCAGAAAGATTAGTCTGCACTGAGGCCTAGGACGTACATCTGTATAAAAAGACAGTGCATAATAGTGCCGGAAAAACTTTGCACTTCTGAAAACGAGAGGAGGGGAGAAAGTAAGAACTTTAAGGCATATAACGTTAAGAATACCCCCAACAATATAGAAAAACCAGCAGTCACGGCTGTAATATTGAAAGGCAATAATAAATACTAATTGTAAGAAAAATGTTGTGTTGCTTATATATATTCAAAATTGAGGATATGTATTGTGCGCCCTGATTGCTAGGTTGTTTTGAGGAAAATCTAGATAGGCGAGAGGAGAAACAAAAACGTCAACAGAAATGTCTTCCAACCCACAACTAGAATTTATCTTCAAACATATGCTCAAATGGTGGTATAATTAAGTCAGTGGCTAACTATTTCTCTCTGCAAGAAGCACCATTTAAGCGAGTAATATCATACGAGTACATAAATACCTTAAGTAGGTTAACTAATTAGCAGACTAGCGTTTAGTAGAGTCACGTGAAACTGTTTCAATTGTAGAAATAATTAACGACTCGAGTGACAGATCAAATACACAACTCAGCACTAGTGTCAGCGTATACTGAGTACTCTATATACAACAATTCATTCTTATAGTACACTTCTTGTACTCTACTAGTACTGAGTACTTTTTAATATACAGTACTTTATTCTTATAGTACACTTCTTGTACTCGTAATGAATACTCTATATACAGTACTATTTAGAATGTCTAAATAGCGTAGGGGTAATGTCATGAAGTTTTAAATGACAAATCATGAGGTGAATTGAAACCTCGTGAGTTCGAATCCCGTCCGCGCAGATCTGAGAGTAAAATCTCGGACATTCACTGGATTGGTTATATGAAAAATGGTCTAAATTTCCTAACGGTTTAAACTTTACTTGTAAAATCTCAACATAGTTGATTATTTACTATAAAGCGTGTTTACTTTTTTACTTTATTCTTATAGTACACTTATTGTACTCTATTCTACTAGTACTATATTCTAGTTACATATCGACATGAAATTTCTACAAGATTTTAACTACTGATCTACTTCAATCAATAGGTAGCTCAAATTTCATAATTGCCAACGTCGAGACAACTCGATTGCAGCCAATGGCGGACTGAGCAGAGCGCTTCTGAAATTTGTTAAGACAGAATATATCTAGATTTCACTCGATAATTACATACCATTTAGTATAGCAGCTATCACGCACAGACTTCATCATAAAGACTCATCTAAGTGATCATGGTGCCTTGAGGCGGTAATACCAACGTAATAGGTTCCTTCATCCACAACAATGATTACCGGTCACCTAATAGATCGCGTATAGGAATTTGTGCCTAGGGTCACAAGAAGCTATTGCTTCTCAGAATTTTTGTTGTCACATCAATCAATAGGTAAAATAAATATACTGTAAACAGATTTTGATGTGAAATCACAGCACAATATTCGATATCGAGGTAGTACAAATATCTTAAACGATGATATTGGGGGCATAAATTAAATTGAGTATTTCCATGATTCATAGTTGGACAAATGATGGTTTTAAGGAGAAATGACTAGCATTACAACTCATCCCGTCCCCTCATAATAGCGACGAGGGATTAAATCATAGCTGTATATAGCATATATGAAATAATTGACATCTGATTAGCAAGTCTAGAAACATCATAATGATCATATTCAAAAGAGATTCAAACTCCATTCTTTCCTTATTCAATCCTCTTTAATTTGACAAGCCTATGACTACTTTAACTGACTTTAATACTTCTTCAAGCAGAAAACCTTAGTAATAATGTCCCAATGAACTGGTCAGCATCTATCTTTCTAATTTTATGAGACATTATTTAGGTATGTAATTAGCGGCCTGAGTACTTGTGTCTTGTTGAAAAAGCATCTCCTGAAGATTATGAATGCAATGCTCTTTCTTGAAGGTTAATGAATACAACTATCGAAACTAAAAACTGAGGAGCGTTTTACAGACAGCATTAGGAGACTACGAGCATTGAACACCGGATCTTTGACTTGTACATCCGATGAACTAACCACTTTACTATTGCTGATATTTACAAATGATAAGTACGTGGGAAGAAGATTTCACTCGAATGCAGAGGTCACCGAGGGCAGAACAGCCGGGTAGCGTTCAGAATACAGAAGACCGGACCACTGACTTGGACTCTCAATATGCTAACCACTTGACTATTATTGATATTTGTGACTGAGATAGCTTAGGATGGACACTGGAGAGAGTTGTTAGCTGGACTACAGGGTAAAGTGTCGCTTGATGAGTCAGAACTGTGACGTTGTCTAGTGTTACCATTATCAATTCTGTTCATTTCATTCTCTCCACCACAGCTACATGGCAACGCTGTAGAATTGTTCTGCTCTGACTCATGCAGGTCACGTGCTCCAGCGTCCTGACAGACAGACAGACAATTGATCGTTTTGACAAGGATTTTGAAATTAGGAAAGGAAAGTACGAGTTTCAAAGTAAGCATTATTTATTATTTATTACTTCTTATTCTTCAGTGCACTGCCAAGTGGTAGGTTCAAGGAACATATTCATACTCAAAGTCTGTTTTCTTGCTTCATAGGAGCACTCCTTAGATCAACAAGTTAATGCCTTCACAAAGTCTATGTCTTAATCCATACCATATGTAGCCTATAGCTTGGGAAAAGTATGGCTTCTGAGGTGGTTTCTCGTTGCCTTCCTCAGTTAGATGGATTAATTACCATTTAATCCTGAGGGAAAATATTTCTTGGTGAGGTGGGTCCCCTTTTTCCATCCTTAGTAGCCTCATACCTACACGCAGCAGATTGTTTGCGGTTGCCTTATTCTGCAGTGGTCCAACCACACCCGAGCACACATGGGAATTTATTACTATAAACACAAAACCGACGATAGTCTCTTTACGGCTTGAATTTTGAAAAGTGCTGCTAATACCAAAAACAAAGGAATGAGCAATATTATATATATTTTAAAGAATATAAACAAAACATCAACTTTTTTATTATACATATAATAGTTGTTTACCTAAGTAGAAATAAGTTATATTCATCTAAGACACCCTTTCCTTTGAGGCACATACACAAAACCATTATTACTTAAGTATAAAATTAAAGTACTTATTAAGTTAAATTTAATAAATAATATACATAAAAAATAAATAATTACTTTAAAAAATAAAATCGTTTAGATCTGATCACGTTGGTTCAGTCTATTCCACAGAGCTTGCCTTTACCATATATGACTCTCTAACAGCAGTAGCTGCAACTTTTGATATGATTCATCGCGAGTATGTTAACATTTTTACCTTTTGTTGAGGCGACATAGGCCCAGCCACATCATCAGCATCACCGATAATCGTATCATCATCATCATCATCATCGTCGTCGTTGGCTGGACCCCCTGCAAGCTGCCAGGCGGCGGTCACATCCTCCTCTTCTGTTGCATCTATCTCCTGCACCACCGCGCCCACCAGGTGGCTCTTGCGCGGCATCGACTTCCTCTTCTTTCCTCCGCGCCTTGTCACAGGCCGGTGCTCGATGCTGTCTTCGTCGAGCGCCTCCGTCTTCACCGGCCCAGCGATCTCCTTGAGGATCTTGGCAGCCTGTTCTTGAACGTAGGTAGAATTGCAGCCGTTAGTGGAGGCGGAGCGTGCTTGAGAGTTTGATCGTCGAGAGGCTGTAGCGGGTTCTGTGCACTCACTGTTGACATGCTTGTCCTTCTGATGTCTGTTTAAGTTACCTAAAGAATGAGAAGAATAGTATTCACTAATTAACAATAATAAATATTAAATGAAGTCAATATCAAAGTTATGTTCAGTAAATAGACGTAAAATATTTATTGAAACAACTTTCAGTATCTTTTGTTTTTACAAAGGTATTTTTCTAAAACAAAATGCACATGGTTGATTGAGAAACGTTAGTTCCCATTAAACTGCATAAACTGTAGAAATACGAGCGTGGTCATTACACATTATTCTACGTTATTCTTCCAGTTATAAAAGAAATATAAGATAAATACCTTTTTACTGACAATTACCAGCAATAAGAAGTTACAAAGCTACAAAGTTACAAACCCTTTAATGTGAAAGCAGCTCCGCACTGGCACATGAAGGGTTTATCACCCTCGTGAATATGCATGTGACCATTTAAATTGTGAAGTCTGCTGAATCCTTTACCTGTAAAGCATTATACAATTAAAATAGTGAAATTCACGCATCTGGTTCTACACAAAAGTGCTATCAATTAGTTCAAGTAAATCCCGCAATTTATAGAACAACAGCACAACAATATAGTGTTTGTTGCTCAGGTAGCAGAACAGTAGTGCTTGTTGCTCAGGTAGTACAACACAAAAGTATAGTGCTTGTTGCTCAGGTAGCACAACAGTACAGTGCTTGTTGCTAAAAAAAAAAAAAAAATTATGCAATCCTTCTCAGTTACAAGAGATCAATATCAAAGAGATCTTACTGCTACACTGTAACTGATACTCTTCACTCTTGATAGCCGTCGAGAACTTCAGGGATTTACATCAGGACTTTAGTGAATTTTCTTGCTAGATAAACAATGAACAATCATAACCTAATACTATTTAAATTTTTAAAATAGTAACTGAACGTGCACATTAAGCAAATTACAAAGTAACTATCAGTACATGATGTCAGGTTTAATGTGACGAAGCAACTGCCCAAATCTTCAACTATGATCCGTTAACGGAACCCACACGAAGCTCACGTCACCTAGAGAGAATGAGAAGTTCAATTCCATTCTTTCTTACAAGATTCTACCCAAGTTATTACTCAATTAGGTGTATCGCATGTAAAAACCTGTATCCCATTTTCTCTCTCTCATTCTCTCTCTCTCCCTCCTTCTCTAGTAGCCTCAGTCACTGTAACAAGCACAACCCGTCGATCAGATCGAGTTTTTTCTTAGACGTCACTTTAGTTACTGTGCAACGAAGGAGGTGATAGTAGATTTAAGTTTAATATTGGTATCAAGTTTACATCATGAACATTATGAACATCATGACGTAGTAATAGGAATACGGAAATATGGAAGATGCAGAAGACGAGAGTAAAAGTACGCACCGCAGATTTTGCACTGGAAAGGTTTCGTGTCCTGATGGGTGATCATGTGAGCTCTTAGCACTTGGTGCTGAGTAAAACTTCTGCCGCAGATCTCACAAGCAAACTACAAAATCACAGCAACAAATAACAGTAAGTAATACCGAAAAGCTAAATAACAACCTAAAGATTAAAAAAGTAAAAGTAATTCAGTATCCAAAGTAAAAGGAGATAAGTTTATGTTCAGCTTCTAAACTACAAGAGATACAATGAAAGACGTCGTGCCTGGGATTTACCCGAGGGTAAAGTGAATGGGATTTACCCGATGTGCTTAGTTGATGGGATTTACCCGATGGGTTCCTGCTTAACAGTCATGCATTCTACCAACTCAACCAGCCAACCAATGCATTATCAAACAGTGAAACAATGAATTGATCAATTCAATAGCAAACCTAGTATACCATTAGGTAGACCCCAATAATAAATCATTCAGTTCAGTAATGACATGACAGACAACAAATAAGTAACTAATCGATGCATGACTCAACCTGGTACTAGTCCTATAGTTTAATACATTACCAAAGGTACCAAAGCTACATGTACGGTCAAAGAGTTCAAGAAATACGATTTCTAATTAAAGATAATTTACAGGTAGTGAGAAATCAACTGTAGCTAGGATTTATTGAATTTGCAGCATAACAACATAACATTAAAGACATAGCAGCATATCAAATAGGGACAACAAGAGGTATTTCAATATCTCACATACTGCACAAGCAGCTATTTGGGCAGTCTACGACTGAATTTGTCTTCCAAAATAATCAACAAACTTCAGTTGCTATAAATTCTTCCCATAAAAACCAACAGACTATTAAAAAGCATCATCACAATATTAATCATTAATTAATTGTTCATTAAAGCAAAAGCACTCGAACATTAACCTTCTTTTCTCCAGTATGTATCAACATGTGTCGCTGCAGATTTGCTTTCTGGTTGAAAGCCTTTGCACATTGTTTGCACTCGTACGGTCTTAATCCGGTGTGGATGAACATGTGGGCCTTCAAGTGATGCTCCTATATCAATCAATCCATCAATCAATCAATTAATCAATCGAACAAGAAATAAATTAATCAATCAGTCCATTCATTGATTAATTTGAGTTAAAGCTCAGATCAGATTTCAAAGAATTCCACTGCATGAATATGTTAATCAAATATCAGGTACACAATGCACTCATGAATCAACGACTCCATGATTTATCAATCAGTCATTTGAATATGTATGACAGTGAGATTATACAAAAAATTTTTTTTAATGTTATCAAACTAGATTTAAGTATCCTAAAAATCTCATTCGTGGACTGCCTCATGGCAGGTTCATAGCATTTATTCTTACTCATACCCTATTACATATACTAGTAGTCAATTCTGTTTACATGTTCACTATAGAGTAAACCAACGACAACCTGATTGATCTCACAAAAGATATATACCTATACAAACATTTGATGCAAATATTAACCCTTTATAGCTAAAGAAAAATATTCCTTAAATAGTTTACCAAATACAAAACTACTCAGTTAAGTTTAACGTCCGAGTCTGAACCACAAACATACTGACAGAGACAGTCCGACAGAGATTCAAATCCATTCCCTATTTCTTATCAAGCCAGCATGTCATCAACTCAGCCACTCGACTGTATAGCCGCTATTGAGCATACCTTCATGAAGTCCAGCCCGCACTCTCCACAGATGAAAGGTCGACTGCCCTCGTGCTTGGCCATGTGATCGCGCAGCTGACTGGGGTACATGAAGACCTTGGAGCACACCTTGCACATGAGTGCCGAGGAGTCTCTGTGCTCTACGATACGGTGCTTGCGCAACTTATCGTTGGTCTCAAATACAACGTTGCACTCGTCGCAAGAATGATCCGTCTACACCAATCAATCAAGCAGTCAATCAATCAATCAATCAATTGATCAATCAATCAATCAATACATTAAGAAATTTAGGCAATATAACTGTTTTACAGATCTATTAATGGGCAGATAATTGGTGAAATCATAAATACATCAGTATATTTTGCATAATTTAATCTACTGCTTATTTTAAACAATATGAGACACTATGATTTTCAAGTGATAACATTGGTTTAATGTACTTAAGACATCTTGCGTTTGCCATATATATATTAGAATGAATTATCTGTAGCTGGACGAAGTAACTGTAATAATTTTTGCTACTCAAAAAGAAGAAAGTAAAAATGGATCAGACTGCCAACAACATCTATATTATGTTTTACCACAAGTGATATAAACACTGAGACACTGAGTTATTAATGTCTGCTATTGATGGGTCATTAAGATTATAAGCTTAATTAACATATATTCACGGATGTTGACATAATTTTCTCCATTTACATATATCACGGAATACACTATATGCACTTAGTCCTAAAAATGTTATTTATATAAGCTTAATGATGTATCAGAAGAAAACAACATTCAATATCATGAAATTCAATATCATATTTATTTAATTACCATATCTGCTTCACAACTATAGCAAGGATCTTAATATTCCACATATACCCAGAAAACAATATGGAAATAAAAGCTCTAGAGATTTTAAACTCATGGTATATGAGAGCTTAGTAAGTCTGCTATAACACAGCCTTTTGCTTGTAAAGCAACCAAATTTCAACAGACAATCTCAATCAGACCTTGTGGCGCTCCATGTGTGTGCGTAGCTCGCATGGGTAGGCGAAGCTGCGATCACAATGTTGACACACGTGCGGTCGTCGCTCCATGTGGACGGACATGTGACGCTTCACGTGACTAGCCTGCGTGAAACTTCTGTTGCACACGTGACACACGTGAGGCTTTACGTTGCCGTGCCTCAGCATGTGGGTCTGCAGGTGGCTGATCTGTCACAGTGAGAAACAGATAAATATAAGTACAACGCATCAAATCTATAGCGTAAAAACGATAATCTATTATAAAGATGATAATAATTAATAGATAAACTGTAAACTGCATGTGTCGTAAGATACGAGTGAGCATGAACTGAGGAAGGTAAGAGGAAATCACCTTAGAAGCCATATTACTCCGAAGATATAGGCTACATTAAGGTGTGGATGAGGTAGAGCCATTTTTAAATGAGTATACTCGTTAATCGAAGGAGTGCTCTTTATGGAGCGTGAATAGGAATATTAAGTATCCTGGATCTGCCACATGGCAGAACACTAGACAGACAGAGAGAGAGAGAGAATACTCATTCAGAAATGAAGATCTTTCAAGCCCTACTGTCGTTGACAGTTGACACTGTACTTCTGGTGCATAACTGACATTAAAATTAGATTTACAACTTTAAAGTTGAATTAATAACATATGATATATTCAGATCTTTGAATAATTTCATCCCTAAATTAGAACCGCACAAAACACAAGATTGAACTTCTCAAAAAAATCATATCCAAAACTTTAAGTCCTACAAATATGTGCACATTTATACTTAGGCCACCAAACATGTTAAGAGAACTAATGAAAGACTTACAAACATTTCTAAAACTAAATCAGACGAAGTTCTACAATTCCCAAACCCTGAAAAGCTATACTGATAAAATGTGGAATGAAAACCAAACCAAAGAATTGTTTAAGTACTACTCTTGCAAACCTCAGAAACACTACTAGTCTGGCACATATGAGTTAGTAAAATTAACAAAGAAAACCTGTTTGAAATACTTTTTGCATATAACGCAGTACAATTAACAAAGACAACCTGTTTGAAATACTTTTTGCATATAACACAGTATAATAAAGACAACCTGTTTGAAATACCTGTTGCATATAACACAGTATAACAAAGACAACCTGTTTGAAGTACTTGTTGCATATAACACAGTATAACTAACAAAGGCAACCTGTTTGAAATACTTGTTGCATATTACACAGTACAATCAACAAAGACAACCTGTTTGAAGTACTTGTTGCATATAACGCAGCAGTGTGGCTTGATGCCACTATGACCCAGTATGTGGATGATAAGATTGTGTTTAGTGCTGTAGATCTTTGGACACTGAATACATCTCCATCGCCTCACCCCGTCCACGACAACACACTGGCAGTCCTCCACCTGCACGTTCACGTCCAGCTTGTCCACGTACTTATGCTTCTCTGCAGAAACATTCGGCGTTTGTTCCGTTATCGGCTCTGCGATGGCATTACCAACATTGACGGCTCCCCAGACGGAAGCCGGCCCTTCATTTTGAACGTCTAGCTCCATTGAACATGGAACTCTCATCTCCTCCATCATCATCTGGCTTTGTCGCATCGATGCCTTAGCCTCGGATATGATTGGCTCTATCGCTGCCTGTATAACTGCTGCCTCACTCATATCAACAGTCTCTCGCTTTAACTCAACGGCACAAATATCAACGTTAGTCGCTTTGTCATCGAGAATGTCGTCGTTGCCAACATCTATGCAGGTTAAATCGGTTGTGTGATGTTCCCGCGATACATTCAACAATATTTCAGTCTGTTCTCCGTTTGTTTCTGTACCCTGCTGGTGTAATCTGTCAGATGATGAGATCAGGTTTACATCATGTTGACAAGAACACTGTGCTGTGTGGTTGTTAGGATTGTTAGAAGAGAAATTTAAAACACCATCGGAAGTAATTTGCATCATGCCGTTATTCTGTTCGACTGATTTCTGCATGGCTTCAGTTATAACAGGAGATTCATCACATTTTGAAGACTTTTTATTTTCACTTTCATTTTCTGATATTTCTTTGGATTTTCCATTGCGACGAGACCTCTTTCGTTCAGTGGATTTGTCATAGTTTGAAACTGGACTACGCAATGACGTCTCAAAACTATACGAATTCATCATTTGACTAACAGGGACAGATGCAGCTCTCTCTAAGAAAGCATTGGTACTGCGACTGCAAGACTGATGAGCTGCTGCTGGCGCTACTGATCCCTTAACACCAGCTTGAGCTAATTTATAATTTCCATCGTTTATAAAGCTACGAGAATCAGCACTGTAGGCTGACTCTGGGATGTAAGTAGGTCTTCCAGAGGTCATGTCATGATACGACGGAGCAACACCTATTCCATGTGGAAGCTGGAACCCTCCAGGAGTTGACGATGGAGCCCGGACTCCATGAATCATTGTCTGAATGTTAGGAAGTCCACACAATCCCGACTCATCTCCATCGTTCAGCATGGCAGTGAAGTTTCCAGGAAAGCCGTGATGTTGGGATCCAGGGTACAGGAACTGTTCCGCATGAGCCGATGCTCCAATTAATCCCGACGTACACGCCATGCTGGAGTGAAGAAATGGATCATCAGATTTGATCATCGAAGCCGTAGGGTGTCCATGTGGTACCAAACTATTTACAACAGGTCCACGAAACTGTACCTGAGACATGTGTGACGGCATGGAGCAGATGGCATGATCGTACTCTCCTAATCTCAGTCGCTCGTTCATACCCGGCATAAATCCGAGTGCAGCAGCATCAGATGGCATAACATGGAGACCTCGCAGGTCATTGAAGTTGTGCCGAGCAAATATTGCACCAGAGTTGTGCGCTACAGGAAAAGACTTAAACTGATTGAATGCAGTATCGGCAGATTCCAAGTTCTCCATGATAATTTGTGAAAATATCTGCGACACAAATAGGTTGAACAAAATCTAAGTTGTAGTATTTAATATCCAAGAAAGTGTATTGAACAGCCCGTAGCAAATGCTACGAATTTCACAGTAATAGCATTTGAATTAATAGAATTATCAAGTTCATAGCAAGATATTACAATATTATTTCTCTGATCTAGTTAGTGTCAATTGTCTAGTTAGTAAAATATAATTTATTGAATTTAATTTAAAAGATTTGAAAAGTTATCATAGACGAATTTGCATTAATTCGTACTAATTATAAATTCTTAAGGTTTGCATAATTATAAAGAAGAATTAGAAATGGTCTAGTCATACCTGTGATAATGCGTAAATCACTTCGCCTAAGATAATGCATAAATTACTTCTCAGGCAATAGAGATATCCTCAAATAACATGTTTAATTATTATTGGCCTTCTATACACCAAAATGACCGGCGTCCAAGTTCAATGCAGAATTACAACGGTCATATAAAGGATCTAAAGAACTTCCATTTTCATATCTTTGATTCATCCTTCACAAGCCTTTATAGCAGTAGTCTACTTAACTTTACAATACAGAAGCGGACGACTACGCTACTTCTAAACTTGGCCTAAACTGCACTAGTTATTCTAGGGTATGGATAAGCGCTATTAAATATAAGTATTGATACAAATTTTGCAAAAATTTATGATCAGCATCTTAAACTAAATGACACAAATTGTATGCATCATAATACATCATATTACGCGAATTCCACTCAGAATCACCGCTAGCTAATAAATGATAGATTACTAAAATTTACATTAAAACGAACAGATTTTTATTTGCCGTATTTATTTTATTAGTAAATAAATAATAAACAGTAATAATAAACAAAGCTCAACCTCATCTCCAGAAAATTGTCATTATAAATCGACACGTTCCAATTGATTGATAGTTATCATGCACTTTATCGTCAAAATATCTTATCCCTAACACTATCCAATTTCCATCCTAATACTCATAGGTTCTCTTTTCATTTCACAATTAACATATATGATTATTTAATTATGCAATTAAGAACTAATTACATTTAAGCATGGAAAATGTCAAGCTTTAATGGTATTTGTTGACTTTCAATTTTCTTTCAAATACACTAGTTAAAATATCACTAAAATATCTAAAATATATAAGATTTTATTCTGAGCACAATAGACGTACAATAAATGTCAACGCTATTTAAGTAGACGCTTAAAATTACTTTATTTTGTATAAATGTTATCATTGACATCAAACAGTGACAATCTATCATTTTTGTTGTTAAATTCCTTCACCCTTTATAGCCCAAAGATATAAAAAAATTAAATATACATTGTGGTGAAATGATCGACAATGTTGATATCTATCACTTTTAATACAACATGTTTAAACCGTTAGAGACCATTTTCCAGCCATGTTTCCAGTCATCTTGTGATCTCTTGCTGCAGGTAAACTTGTTGGCCTAAAGTTGTGGCATGTGTTTATCAACAAACTAATGACTAAGATTTGGAGATGCTTTCAAACTCCTAATTTCATTTACTAACATCTAAACTATAAGTAACATAGAAATATTGGTGTAGAAAAAAATATTTGATCTCACTGTCATAGAGATTCTTGCAGTCTACTGAAGCAAGCGTAATGGAAGAAGAGGATACTCAGAGCGACGATGTTTACTTGGATGCTCTTGATGACATAGCATCGCCAGAGAATTTCTCTAATGAATCACCTGGTAGCATGAGCGAATCTAATGCATCATTGAGGAATCATGATAAATTAGATATGAGTGAACTGGACTCTTCCGTTATAAATACCGATGCTTCGGCTGATGCTTCAAGATTGGGTGATGTGGAGGATGAGCTCAGTTTCTCTGATGTCAGTGAAAATTATGAAGAGGTTGAAGAAATTGAGAGGAAACCTATTGATGACATAATCGGAGATCGCAAGAATGATATTGAAGCAGGTGTTTCTGGTGAATTTTTTGAACCAGATGAGGCAACTGCTCAGACAATATCAGATTTGGCTGATGTGTTATTTTCCTATGAAAATCTTCAAAAGGAATCCTACTTAGTTAAACATATTCGACGTAATAAGCACGGATTTGTAAGTCTTAAAGTTCTAAATTCTCTTCGCAGAATGAAACGTCTTACTAGAGACTATCGTGCTATCGGTTATGCCATTAAGAAATTTTCATCACTGTTAGAATTGAACGAGGCTGAAACAAAGGTTCGACGACGAGATGCTCTCACCAATCCCCTTTCATCCTCTCAGAAACCTTTGGTTGTGGCTCCAGAATACAGAACAGTTCTCGTTACAAATCTACCATCCGATAAACCTCTAAGTATTGAATCTGTGACAGAACTCTTTTCTTCATGTGGTCTTATTGTACAGGTCAGAATTATGCCATCTTTAAGTTCAGATTTTGGTAATGTGGACAAATTTCTGGCAAAACATTTGTCAAGTGATGATGGTAATTGTGCTGTCATAGAATTTGAACGACTCTCAGATGCAAAAAAGGCGTGTAAGAAAATGACTGATTTGAGTGATTGGCGACAAGGGATGAGGGTGTCCCTTTTGGCATCTATGCCTCGGAAAGGCGACAGATTGAGCGGTAAGACAGCTGAAGGTACGGAGGGAAGTGATCGTGAGATACAAGAGAGTAGACCACCAAAGAAGAACAGGAAGTATAAAATGAGAACAAGAGTTGACGAGCTGTCCTATCTGGAAGGAATGTCTAGCGGGTCGATATACTCGAGCAGCGGCTCAGACACAGAAGGAGCACGAGGAGGTTGGAGAGCTCGTATGAGCAGCCCGTGTGGATCTGATAGTGGTGCAGGTTCAAGACGTAGAGTAATATCCGGCTCAAACACGCCCACTCTCACCAACCCCCGCACTCAAGCACTCCAGGACTCAGACAATGAGGACTGGAGGGCAAGATCTCGTAGGTCTGGCTCATACGACTCGAGGATGCCTGGAGAACCGTCTCCTCGAATGCAGAGTCCTTGGGCTCTGAGACGATTGAAGGCAGAACAGAACACAAACGGGACTGGTTCTGTTGGTAATCTGGCAGCAGGTTCAGAGTCGTCTGGTACCAGAGGTTCAATACCGTGCCTGGTTGACGCTGGACGGGTGCTGCGACAACCTCGAGGTCCTGATGGAACGTCGGGATTTCGGCAGAGGAGGACTCACCGGGTCTCATCGTAGAGTATCCTGACGCATATGATACACATACACGTATATGTTTATTTTCATGGTACTAAGCTAACAGATTGTTCTTTTACTTTGAGATTTTCACTTCATGGTTTAATCTAATAAATTAAGGAATTTTAATTGTAATTGTGGCTGGCGCGGATCCAGAGGGAGGCCAAGAGGGCCTGCTCCCTCCCCTTAGGCCTACTGATAAAAGTTGCACTCCGTAGTCTCTGTCACGGAGGTGTAAGCTCATGGTTTCTAGTAACAATATAAAATATTTTGACTCTGTCCCGGAGAAGGCATGAGCATAAGTAAAAGTATGTGGACACTGTCCCTTCAAATATTGAACCCACAAAAAATTCCTGGATCATCCACTGAAATGCGGATATGCTTTTTGGGACATTTTAAGTAATAAAACTTAATTGAGTTGTTAACTTCTATAATTACGGAGGTGGACAAATCCTGCAATTTTTGGTAGGAAAACTGTAAAATATTATGACTTATAACAATCAATCAATCAATATGAATTTAACAAGTCTCTATATATAGTTGTGATTTTTTGCAAGATGTTTCGATTTAATGTATCTTGGCCTAATCAATCAGAGTAAAATGTTTATATGCAACAAGCAAATCTCATTCTCCGTCCCTTTTATGAAGCAATTGATGTGAAGTAGCAAATTGCTTCTTAGTAGTGAACTCTTCTTTTAAGTTTAACATCGACTCTGTACATGACCAGTGTGCAATGCATGAATTGAAAATTTGGTTGACTGCCTTTCCATTAGATCCTTCTGAGCTATCAAAAAGTGTTTCAAATGTTTAATGAATTGAGATTATCTCTAAAACTAAGAACTATTTGATATGTTAAATTTTACCTTTATCTTTATTGTCTAAATTGCTAAGTACTGCAATTTATGTCCTTATAACTACTTTTTGTAAGCGAATCAATTGTTGGTTTTTAATAATTTAACTATTTAATTTGTTGACATTAATATTAAGAGTTTCAAGCTTCTATTCTCAGGCTTTTTGTTTCTGACGATATCTACAATGTACCTAATGTCTCAAATAACAAATGTTTTGTTTTTTGACGTTTCAATGAATCGACAATCATTTCTGATATGCAGAGCTGTGACAGCTATTGCAGTAATCATATAATCAATTAGGTATTAATTCAGACTTCTTTACCAGAGATTTTGGCATATTTTTCTACTTATTTTGTTTGAACTGAAAAGACCATATTATTTAGGCATATACAAAATGCTGATGTAAACATTCTCTCAAGTGTTCTGACAGATGATGTGTTCAAGGTTCATATTCCTACTCACAGATGTAAGCATTGCACTGGATAACATCATTATATTGACTCTGTTTGAAATCCCAATCTCTCTCCGTTCTGGATTTCTTTTGGGCATTTGGTCAACTTGGGGTTGATTTTGTTTTGTGCGTAATGTTGCTGATTTTATTTTAAATATGTGCTTGAAATTTTATTGTTAGTAATATTTTAAAAGCATTATTGCTAGTTATCATTCCCCTAGAGATGCTTAGATGTAAAGTTAATAATTTTGTTGTTGTTGTTGTTAAACCAGGGGGCAATTTATGAGGTTAGTTGTAATTCCTATCTTCCCCTGTCGTTCATCTTGTTGCAATCAATTCACCAGTCCATTAAACCATCTAAAATAATCAGGGGGAACCATAACAATATTATAACTCAGGTTACGTACTTAATTTCAAATGTTTCAGTTATTTCGATTTCGCCCTACACTAGTATAATTATTTGACGTATTTTTGTGATAATTGAAAAATATTTCTGTTTTAAAAATTTATTGAAAAATAGAATACTGAAAATGTCAGTAGCATGTGTTATCTAGCACTTCCAGTTAAGATATCGCTTTTGCAGTGTCACATTCTTGTGGTCGTATTTCTACATGAATATTCTGTTTGTATTGTTTCATAGAAATCGAATTTAGTTTGTGTTGTTTATTGTATTCTTTGATTATTAGCCGGGACAGCTGGGATTTGCTGATTTAATGTTGTACATTGAATGTTGGTGGTGATGGTGTACTAAAGTATCGTTCTTTTAACTATTTAAATCGTTCGATGTCGCTTACAAAACAATATTAGAAATACATTTTTAGCATTTATGTACTAATTATATGAAAAATTAAAAAGGATACAGTTTTGATTATAAATTTAAGTTTAATTTAAAGTATTTAAGTCAGTAATAGGTTGAGCGTGAGATTTGAACCCCCACCTTCTGATATGCAATCTGAAATATGTCTGATCATTCCACTGACTTGGAAAAAAGATTTAGTGTTTTATAAATGAACTGAATTCAGTGGGGTTTTTAGACCCTTTTGATGAATATATTAATGTAACGGTTTCTTAGCCAATTTCATTCATTGCAGATGAAATACTGCAAATGCAAAGTAATAGTGCATTGATTGTGTTTAAACTAAATTGTAGATTGATTGTGCATTTATCATACTGATAGCTGACTTACATGCTGCCATACATGGCGTACTTGTGTTTTGATTTTATTTGTTATCATTAACTATTAGCCTTGTTGTCAAGGATCTAGTATTTACCTAAGTAATTGTATGTATTGTGTGGAATATTCTTAATTATGAGATTAAATACAAAATTCTGATGTCTCTCTATTGACTGCTTGATTTAGCCTTTTTTTATTTTATATGAATCAAGTAAAGAATTAAAATTTATGAAACTTTCATGGACAGTTGGACACATTAAATTTATAGGGTCAGGGTCCCCATATACTGGTACTTTTAAGTATATATAGTGTCATTGAAATTATGACGTCCCTGATTTCATCCTTGTATGAGGAAATGGACGTTGCACCTTTATTATTATTATTAAATTTGACTATAATTTATTTATGATTGTTTATAATTAATTTTATGATTGTTTGCTTTGCAATAAGTTCTCATGTGCGTGCTGTTAATTAATTATAAGTTAAGTTAGCTTGTGATTTAAGTAATGCTCCCATTACTGGTGATTTAGGTAAAGATCCCATTACTGGTGATTTAGGTAAAGATCCCATTACTGGTGATTTAAGTAAAGTTCACATTACTGGTGATTTAGGCAAAGCTCCCATTACTGGTGATTTAGGTAAAGATCCCATTACTGGTGATTTAAGTAAAGCTCCCATTACTGGTGATTTAAGTAAAGCTCCCATTACTGGTGATTTAGGTAAAGTTCACATTACATGCTTTCTAGCAAAGCTCAAAGCTTATATTACTTGTAATTATGTGATATAATACAATTTCATATTACTGTTTGAGTAATATCCAAATATTAGGAGATATAACTAATACTTAATCCTGTTGTTTTGCTTTGCATTGTGTTGATTTACGTTGTTTTAATTTATTGCAGTTTTGCTCCACAAATGAGTGCTTTCATCATGAATGACTGATGTTGAAGATCTTAATGTTATTTTAATGTTATTTTCATGTTTACGTGATTTGTTTGTTTTTAAGTACATTTTTTCTAATTTTTTCTAAGTGCAATTTCATAATGAAGCGATTTTAAATAATGTGCATTTTTAGATTCTTATCATCTGTATCTGTTAATAGCTTGATATAAGTGTATATATAGAGTGTATTCAGTAAAACATACTTATGATTTTTCTGTCATTCATTGTGAACATTTAACAAATGTATACAATTTGCTTGTTTTGTTCTCGGGAAATGGTGCATTAGTTCAAGCGTGTACTAGACGTGTAGTAAGAAATTTGAAACAGACAATGGTGTTGGGAACTTACCTCAGAAGCCGTATTTTTTCAAGCTAAGAGCTTCGTTAAGGTTTTGATAGCGTTGTTGTTTTTAATTTTACGATGAGCTTGTTATTTGATTGAGCACTTCCTTGTGAGCTTGAAAGCAGATTTAGATCAAAAATATGCGCTTAGAACCTTCAAATTGATCCAACACTGTACAGCAGAGAGTGAAAGAGATATATGTACAGCTCTTGATATTAAAAATCAATTGAGATCATTTAAAGACTTCCTACAATTACTTATTTTATTAGAAATTAATTTTATAAAGAGCGATCTCATTATATGAAGTTATTATACAAATATATATATATATATATATATATATATATATATATATATATATATATATATATATATATATAATGCTGTGATTCAATTTGTCGTACATATATGGATATAAGCAATTACAGTTATAAAGTACATTCAGTTAATTTGTATTGAAATTTTACTCATTTAAAAAAGTTTTTATATAATTCTTCTTTGTATAAATCATGTTTGATAAACGTAAATACTTTTTTCACAAGGTTTAGTGGATAGTGTATTGATATTCTTTATATTTATGTTCTATCACAATTTTTGTCATTACATTTTTTCATTTCTGACTAACCAATGCAATTCTTTTATCTACGTAAGTATTAACTTAGATGTTGATGCAGGTTGTTCCGCGTTCATTTCCTAGTAAATCGAAGTATCTATTAAATTTTGTGTTCGATCGTCCAAAAAATACAAAGAAGCATTTACTAATGATAGCAAAACATTATGATACTAATTTCCTTTTTACATATATTTCGAGTCTAGCTTATATAAATAATTGTTGCTCAATGCGCTGTGTTATAATATTGCAATATTTTTGACTGTTCGATTTTTGTCTACTCAATGAAGTTTTGATGTACTCGTACTCAGGACCCCACTGTGAGATGGATCTGATCAGAACTTACTGCTGGAGCGCAGATTTATCCGATTAAATCTCTTTGATGATGTTATAATATGGCATCTTTTTAAAAAATTGTACCGGATGTCTCTGACCTAATTTTTTTAATTTTCTTATCTTTTTTCCCTGTTAAAATAAAGTGATGATATTTTTGTTGACATCCAGCCATCTGTTAATTTATAACATCTTGTGCTGAAAATGGCAATCTTTCCTGGGGTGTCAATTTCAGGCTGGAGATGGCGTTTGTCTCTATGTTAACATGTTACAAGAGGTAAAGAGGAATGGATGGAAGGCCCACTCGATTAGGTTTATTGGTGCTGCTGGAGTATATATCTTCCTTAGTTCACTGCCTAATGGCAGGTCCATGACATGTAACGCCTGCACTCTCGCTTGCCTTCCGTTTCCACTTCATGTCGACGTATGAGTGGAACTCTAAATCCTCTTACATTCCTAAGCTCGATCTGCGTCTGCTTTCATTCCATTCTTCCCTCTGTGACCTCTTTCCCTCCTTAGAATGTTTCCTATCCAGCTCTTCCTATTTCTTAATGCATTTGTTATCTTTTTCTCTGTAGCGGAAGCTTAAAAACTTTGACGGAACGGGGAGCAAGCGATGATTGTCAGATTTACTAAATATTTAACAATTTAAACATGTTTGGTCCGGAACTCTTTTTATTTACGGCTCTTGAATGAAGCCGAAGTAGAGGAATAAATGTTGGCTCTTCTCTACATGTATTTCACGGCACTGGCCGTTGTGATATATTTTCTGTGGATATATTTTCTTAAAGTGGTTGAACAACTTTTAATGGATTATCGCTGCTGGCCTGTGTATTATAACTTTAAATGATTCTCAAATATTTTGGTTTCATGATTTCAGAACTTATCAGATCCTAACGCTTAATATAAGTAGCTGACTGCTGATGTATTAAAGTTTACATAGTAACTATTGCCTTAATTTATTTTACATATTTCTGTGCTTAGTTTGTAAATTTAACTGTTGGTAGTGCTTTGCCTATTGCTGTTATTAATTATTTTATATTTTGTTATATTCTCTCAGTTTGCATTCCGATAATGCCCTAAAAATATACTGCTTGCTTTTTATATTGTGTAATGAATGTCAAAACTTAATTATAATTGGGAAAATGCCTAATTAAAGTTGTACAATTTTGGTATAAGTTTTGTCCCTTTGAACCAGCGATATGCACGAAGATTGGAATTTAATCGTGCTTTAATGTTGCGTCCGTTTACTGCGCTCAATTGACGTCCTGAATTATAGAGGTATAGGTCTTAGTGTGCCTTGGTTTAATTGGATACTACATGTACATGTATAGGCATTAATCCACGGCTGCCGAGTGATTTTCAAATTCTAATGAAGTGCTCAGTTTCAAAGGCTCTTTATATTGTCTGTTGTATCTATAGTCTGACATCACTTAACAACAACAACTACCCTGAGTGCTTATATAGTCCATCATAACATTGAGCTCTATGGCATCCAACTCCAGTCTATTATCAATAAAGATCAATAAACCGGTGCAATCCATTATGTACTGTACATGTATATCCGTCTAATCTATCTCTATTCTCTCTCTCTCTCTCTCTCTCTCTCTCTCTCTCTCTCATGATCAATCTTGTGTTCTAAGTTGGATCTCTGCGGTACATATTCCTACTGAAGTCTGGTTTCACTTCAACAAAACACCGATCACTTCGTTGATCAGGAGTTTAATCCCAACAAAGGCCTGTGTCAAATTTTGAAATAGCCCCCTTGATTTTGTGGAAAATATGAATTCAAGATTCCCGTATGTTTTCCGCATTTACTATTTAGTAGCTTCTTACGACACGTGCAAATTACGGCTGGTCTGTTGTGCAGTGGTTTAGACACAACACTATAGAGTCCTTCCCTGCAGCTATTGTCGGTCTCTCTGTAGCTATTGTCGGTCTCCCTGTAGCTATTGTCGGTCTCCCTGTAGCTATTGTCGGTCTTCCTGTAGCTATTGTCGGTCTCTCTAGCTGTTGTCGGTCTCCCTGTAGCTATTGTCGGTCTCTCTATAGCTATTGTCGGTCTCCCTATAGCTATTGTCGGTCTCCTTGTAGCTATTGTCGGTCTTGCTAGTCTACCTCCTGTCTCAGTAGCCTGTGTCACTGGCTGACAGACAAGTCGACTGAAGTATCAAGGTTAAGGGGGCGAGGAGGTTAAGAAGCTTGGTGACACCACCTCGGTCACACTTCTGGGCGCGTTACTCGATGACGAGGATAACGTTACTCACGCGATGTAACGTGATGGGAAGTATTTAGATATCACCCGAAGCGTGGAGAGAAATACGATAAGCATGAAAAGAGCTTCTAGTGTTTAAGACTGAGAGAGTGCTAACACAAAGTTCTGCTATAAATATTAATAGTATATTTTAAGCTTAAAACGTATTGTAATGACGTACGTAAATTTTAAAATTTTTAGTCACTTAGTTCTTCAATCCCTTCCACAATCTTCCAGCAACTTAGAATGATGAAATTATGTCAGGAGATTAGTGTTATCCACCCAGTGAAGCGCTGGACCGTTGGTCGTGTGGTGTAAATTTTTGTAAACTGTGACTCAAATGCGGTTTAAGTGAAAAATTTCTAGCTGTGGACTCGGAGTAGATAAGTAAAGGACTGGGCAGTAACAATTATCCAAGGAAACTGGAAATTATATAGTTAACAGTAACTTTTTCGTGACAAAGGTGCCAAGTTTCTCATGAATGGCACTAGTGCTACTCTGTTGTGGCACTGCAGAATCAAACTGTTAGCTTTCATAGAATTTTCAGTAATTATATGAACAATAGCGGCTGTTATACACTATAACCCTACCCTATTAAATGTACAAATTTTGCTAGACTATGATTTATACAAAAGGATCATTCCAGGCTGCATATTTTATGAATCCTATGAACCAATTGTGACAATAGGCCTAACAATATAATGAATCGCGACACAGTATAATATGATTTACTTTTAATCATACCTACTGACATTTCCATTTCGCAAGTTGATTCGGTGACATGTAGAGAGTTATTAATAAAAGCAGTTGCCTCTATTCAAATTAGAACTAACTTTTCTATTTTAGTTATCCGAATCATCTGGTGCGAATTTTATACTCCAATCGATCACTTCTCATCCAGATCTGTTTTGTATGTTCCTGCCACATCGTTATGTTATTTCTATTTATAGACTTAACAAAAACTAGAATGTTCAGTTCTCAGTCTGATAACAGTGATACAGTAGCATAGGAATGATGCGTGCAGTCAGTCGTTCACAGTTTTGAATGCAGTGACTTTCATGTAACTACAATCCACATTCGAAAACTTGTCAATATACATGTAGTACAGTGTTAAGATCTATTTAGATGTAAAGTTGAATATATACAGTTGGATTAAGATTCAGAATAAAGCATTATTCGTTAGATAATCCTTTCAGAAAATAAAAGACCATATCTCATATAAATTTAGTCAAAGCCGGACAGTCACTTCAAATATCTCCTTTGGTAGACTTAAAATTTCTGTGGTTTTTGTGATTGAGCTTTATAGCTTTAGATCTAGTTTAATAAGCCTAATAGAAATTTATCAACTTAATTGCGGGAGGCTATTTAAGCTGAATTGTATTTGGGCTAGAGACGATGCTTTGCGGAACTACAAAACAGTTAAAGCCATTAGTATCTACTGTCTGTAGATTTTTCCAGCAACCGACTGCAGTCTGTCTAGCCGCCCTAATCTACTGCTCAGTTCTGAGTAACTCGACATCGTTGGATCTTTCAGGAAACCCCAACCATCATCCAGCAGATGTCAGTAAATATTCTATTCTAGTATCAAGCCGTAATAAGCTTTCTTCAACATCTGACCAATCAGTTCCACTACAAAAGACCGAGTCAGATTCTTTACGATATCTAATTGATGGACCAGGCTTGAATGATGAGAGAGTGAGAAATATCGTGCCCATGAAAGGGTCCAAGCAAAAGAGAAGCATTGATGGAACGTGGAAATATGTCTCTAGTGCTGAGAAGGATGGGAGTATAGCATCCAAAGCAGCACCTTCGGAAGTAGAAACTCTGAATACCTTTATTAGTTTGATGAAAGATTTGAAGGAGAACAGGTACGGGCAGAGTTATTTAAAAAAGCTTTACGGTTACAGTTACTTGAGAAAGCTTTCAGCTTTGATGAATTCGGATAATATTAGAGTGTACAGCGCTGCGGTAAATGAAGATTCCGAATTTTACAAGAAAAGGTTACCTCCTCGACGAAGACGTAGTATTTTAATCGACTTAAACTCTGACCTACAGGATATCATTAACAGGGACGAAGAAGTCGAAGATCTTGGATCATTTGAGAAAAGATCTCGAGACAGTGACAAAAACAGAGTTGACAGAAAGGAAGATGAAATATTTAATGAAGGATTTTACTTTGATCCTGTTACTAATATTTTGAAAAATTTTCAAAATAGGCAAGCGCAAATAGTACGCTTTCAAAGAGGTTCAGTGGACTTAAATCCGATCATTAAACGGAAGGATCTCTTTGACGCGAACTTCTACAAAAGTAAATCATATGAAGAACAAAATAATGATAAATCACTCGAAATTTCTTCGATTTCTGAACCAGAAAGTCACGGGAAGAATCATTTCGGTGAAGCTGAAGGAGACTCAATGAATGCTGTTGTTGATAAGATGAAAGGTGTTGTCGAGGACATTGATGATGAAGAAATAACTAATCATCATTTCAAAGACGATGAAGATATTGATGTTGATGATGATGATGATGATCTTAAAGCTGAAGTTTATCCTTCTATTGATGCCATGGCTTCACGGATCAGAAGGATTCCTAATGAAGGTTCGTGCTGAATTTAGAGAGCTGGAGTTTTAAGTCCGCATTCAGGTATTGACGTCCCTGACATTGCCATATGACGAGGAACCGGACGTTAAATTCTTAATGATTGATTGATTGACTGTATAGGAAAAACCTGGAGATTTAAAAATAAAACTTCATAGAGAACTTATTAAGCACTAGACTTTAAAAAATCTATAACTTAACTTCATTGAAAAAGGCGATGTATATAATGTGTCATTAAGATTAATTTGTTTATTATCTATGTGTGTATACATTAGAGTGACGACTATTATCATTACTTTGGCTACAAAATGAAACCTCATACATTCGAGGAACAATTGCATTCAAGTGACAGTAGCAACATTCATTAAAAAAAATAAAAAATTTCCCCAACATTTTACTTTTTCTTCTTCACATACATGCCCCATTTTGACTATCGGTTTCAATTTAACACTGAATTTTTATATGACGTTCTAGACTGCTTTTAATCACATTCCCAGTTAATTTCTCTGTTATTTGATGTCACCAACGTTAATTGAGAATGGAAAAGCACGGAGGATAAAGAGCTCTACCAGAGGCAATTTGAGAGTGGAAGAAAGATTGGCTATTCAGCGGTCAAACAAGCCCCTTTGGAATCAATCCATCCCAGAAAACGAATCCGACTATCAACAACTCAACCAGCTCTTCTCAAGCGCAACCCACACAAACACATAGTACTTTCTCAGAATCTGCGGATTCTGAAACCTCTAATTCTTCATCCGCGTAGTCAGCCTCTTCTTCCACGTCATCTTCGCCTAAGTGCAAATCGAAGAACCAAAGAGCATGCAGTAGAACAGCGGGTTTACTTGTACTGAAAAGCAATATTTCTACACATAAAGCACATGACGTTCTGGCAATCAATGCTGAACAGGGTCATGATGTTCCGGTTCCAAGTCAGAAGGGTGTCTGGAGACGAGTAATCTCTGAAGGAAAGAAAATGAAAAATAAAATTTTTCAAAAACTTCAAGACAAAGATCCCTATTGTCTACAGTTTGATGGTAAGAGATTGCAAGGGGAAGAGAATCAAGTAGTGCTGCTGAAAAATATCACAACTGGAGTCAAACTCGGTATTCTTAAATGTGACAGTGATTCCGCTGCAGCCATTCACAAGGAACTACATCAGCTACTTGATGAATATGATGCTTGGGAAAATATTCGCATGATTATCTGCGACACTACCGCAGTAAATACTGGTCGTGTTCACGGGATTGTAAAGCTCATAAAGGATGATGTCCTGAGCTAGGGCTTTCAGAAGCCACAGTATATTGGCTGTCAGCATCATGTACTCTACCTCCTTCTGAAGCATGCCATGGATTTTCTTATTTAAGAGCCAACGAGCAAATCAGAACTGAACTATTCCTTCATTGACAAATTAACAGAAAACTATGATTCTCTTCAGGCTGATTGCCATCTCGTTGCGACCGATGATGTTAACACAGTCGAGAACCCTGGATGGCGAGATGATTTCAAGTTTTTAAATGAACTTTGTCAGGCATATCGTCATTACAAAACAACTTCAAATTGGCCTCGAATCAGCTGGAAGAAACTCCCGAATTTACACCAGGCAAGATAGAACTCGCGTGCAATATATGCTGTGATAGCATTATTTCTTATACCAGAGTGGTGTAGCATTCTCACTCCAGCATGCGACTTCATCTGCTACGAATGGGCAAATGCTTGGTTCCATTCACTTCTAATCTACAATGAAACGTCCTTCAATGAAGTGTTTACCTCACCCACAAAGATAAAGTGCAAGAAGGCAATTAAGTGGTTAGAGACAAATGGGTCGGTTTACGAGTCATTAATTGACATTCCCAGATCAAACCTAAGTGCTGAACGTGCTGTAAAACTGATGGAGGAACAGCATGCAAAATCGAAAAAAATTGAATTTTTGAATCTACAGTTCATAGGAAACAATAATTTGTAAACATTTCTTGCACATTTGCTACAGAATACTAACTGTTCTGCATCTTGGTTTTTAATAAAAGTTGCTTACTAAATACTATTACTCTTTTGAATATAGAAAAAAACATCATGTCCTTTTCGGGAAAAAAAAATTTTCCACATTTTTTCTTCGAAGGAGAGGGGGGAACTTTTTTTACAAAAAATCAAAAATACAACTTATATTCTTAAATTACCCATAAAGCTTCCTGGATTGCAAGTGGTTTTATCAAAAAAATTTTTTGTCATCACCCTAGTATACATGTTTGTTTATTAGCCATTTATTGGTAAAAATATGTTTAATTAAATATTAACATATAATTAATAATGAGATATCAATCCAATTCTCTTCCTAGATCAGATATTGAAACCACTGTTTCACTTGTTTTTACTGTCTAGTTATTATAACCATTCAATTTAACGATTAATTCCTATCAATAAAATCTAGCTTTGCTTTCTGAAATTAATTGCTCAATATCGTAAAGCAATTACTTGATGAGTTTTTAAATTTGGGCTTACACATAGACGTGACTTCCAAGCAAGAAGCAAGGGCTTAAGGTTAATTTAATAAAAAGCGAGCAATGAGTAATGAAAGATTTAAGATTTGACAAAATAATATCTCGTTTTGCTAAACGAATACTACAGTCCATTAGCAACGAGTCTTTTAAAAACGTTAAAAACGATTAGTCGGATTGAGAGTGACCATCATTTTTAGGTAGGCTATTATCACATACTCACATTCATCATTACCATCACCCCTTGAATTCCAGTTTTGCTAGGGTTGGGTTTTAGAAAATTTTGTTGACATTTCTGGAGCCTAGGACTCACAAATAGAATATCCTTTCTGACGTTGGTTATGCTTGGTTATGCTTGGTTATGCTTGGTTATAAATAAGATTAAGATTTCTATATTAGAAGAAATGTATTCTATTTGGTAATTGAAGTATCTAAGTATGATGACTGATGCTGTCGCACGAACAACATGAAGAAAATTTATGAACTTTAAGTAATTTGTGCCTCTTTTCGGTATTTAAATAATTTAGGCCTAATGACTAGTAATAAACCAGGCAGCGAGTAAAAAACAGACTTAGGATTCTCGGGTAAATGTGACAAGAATTTGAAATTAGCATTACGATTCCAGGGAAAAATTGGAAATGTTATGCAATAATTTACCCAAACTAATGTGTAAATTATGTAATTAACAAGTTCAACATATAGATACATATTTTTGCTCAGGTCTCAGGTTCGCCAAGCACCCGTGGAGAAGACTGAACCAGCGAGTCTCCCATCACAGGAAGAACTCAACATCTGAGATCAACCTGAGCCCTGGGATCACCCTGAGTCCATCTCTAAAGAAATCACTGAGCCACATGAGGAGCAATCGTAAGCATTCGTTACAATTTATTCTGATCAAGCATTCGATGCTTTATCTGTGCTATCATTGACCCTGATCAAGTATTCGATGCTTCCTGACTCAGTGCTAATGATTGACTTTGATAAGTGATAAAGCGTTCAATGCTTCCTGACTCAGTGCTATCATTGACTCTGATGAAGCATTTGATGCTTCCTGACTCATGAGTGGTTGAACGCAATCTTGTTGATAATTCCTAGTTATACTTTTACTAGCTTCAACTTAATATATTACCTTAGAGAGTTCAGGCTCTTTTGTAATAACAGTTCTCTTATTGCTTTTTTGTTTATATACTTACTGCTATGCATGTTTTATATTTAAACCTTTTGGCTGCGAGAAAAAAGTAAACTATTGCTATTGCAATCTCTGAATCATTCAGTATTTTAACCTATGTGTGCTTATGTGCGCAATGTGTTGAAAGATAAGATATCAAGATCATGCTTTGAAGCCTATGTGTATAATGTGCTATTACGTAACATAACATGATTTGTGTATTATGTGTTATTAGGTAAGATAACGTGATTTGCGTATGATGTTTTATTAAGTAAGATAACTTGCATTGTGTATAATGTGTTACTAGGTAAGATAACTTGCATTGTGTATAATGTGTTACTAGGTAAGATAACTTGCATTGTGTATAATGTGTTACTAGGTAAGATAACTTGCATTGTGTATAATGTGTTACTAGGTAAGATAACTTGCATTGTGTATAATGTGTTACTAGGTAAGATAACTTGCATTGTGTATAATGTGTTACTAGGTAAGATAACATGCTTTGTGTATAATGTGTTACTAGGTAAGATAACATGCTTTGTGTATAATGTGTTACTAGGTAAGATAACATGCTTTGTGTATAATGTGTTACTAGGTAAGATAACTTGCATTGTGTATAATGTGTTACTAGGTAAGATAACTTGCATTGTGTATAATGTGTTACTAGGTAAGATAACTTGCATTGTGTATAATGTGTTACTAGGTAAGATAACTTGCATTGTGTATAATGTGTTACTAGGTAAGATAACTTGCATTGTGTATAATGTGTTACTAGGTAAGATAACTTGCATTGTGTATAATGTGTTACTAGGTAAGATAACTTGCATTGTGTATAATGTGTTACTAGGTAAGATAACTTGCATTGTGTATAATGTGTTACTAGGTAAGATAACTTGCATTGTGTATAATGTGTTACTAGGTAAGATAACTTGCATTGTGTATAATGTGTTACTAGGTAAGATAACTTGCATTGTGTATAATGTGTTACTAGGTAAGATAACTTGCATTGTGTATAATGTGTTACTAGGTAAGATAACTTGCATTGTGTATAATGTGTTACTAGGTAAGATAACTTGCATTGTGTATAATGTGTTACTAGGTAAGATAACTTGCATTGTGTATAATGTGTTACTAGGTAAGATAACTTGCATTGTGTATAATGTGTTACTAGGTAAGATAACTTGCATTGTGTATAATGTGTTACTAGGTAAGATAACTTGCATTGTGTATAATGTGTTACTAGGTAAGATAACTTGCATTGTGTATAATGTGTTACTAGGTAAGATAACTTGCATTGTGTATAATGTGTTACTAGGTAAGATAACTTGCATTGTGTATAATGTGTTACTAGGTAAGATAACTTGCATTGTGTATAATGTGTTACTAGGTAAGATAACTTGCATTGTGTATAATGTGTTACTAGGTAAGATAACTTGCATTGTGTATAATGTGTTACTAGGTAAGATACTGCATGTTTTTAGGTAATAATGTGTTACTAGGTAAGATAACTTGCATTGTGTATAATGTGTTACTAGGTAAGATAACTTGCATTGTGTATAATGTGTTACTAGGTAAGATAACTTGCATTGTGTATAATGTGTTACTAGGTAAGATAACTTGCATTGTGTATCATGTGTTACTAGGTAAGATAACTTGCATTGTGTATAATGTGTTACTAGGTAAGATAACTTGCATTGTGTATAATGTGTTACTAGGTAAGATAACTTGCATTGTGTATAATGTGTTACTAGGTAAGATAACTTGCATTGTGTATAATGTGTTACTAGGTAAGATAACTTGCATTGTGTATAATGTGTTACTAGGTAAGATAACTTGCATTGTGTATAATGTGTTACTAGGTAAGATAACTTGCATTGTGTATAATGTGTTACTAGGTAAGATAACTTGCATTGTGTATAATGTGTTACTAGGTAAGATAACTTGCATTGTGTATAATGTGTTACTAGGTAAGATAACTTGCATTGTGTATAATGTGTTACTAGGTAAGATAACTTGCATTGTGTATAATGTGTTACTAGGTAAGATAACTTGCATTGTGTATAATGTGTTACTAGGTAAGATAACTTGCATTGTGTATAATGTGTTACTAGGTAAGATAACTTGCATTGTGTATAATGTGTTACTAGGTAAGATAACTTGCATTGTGTATAATGTGTTACTAGGTAAGATAACTTGCATTGTGTATAATGTGTTACTAGGTAAGATAACTTGCATTGTGTATAATGTGTTACTAGGTAAGATAACTTGCATTGTGTATAATGTGTTACTAGGTAAGATAACTTGCATTGTGTATAATGTGTTACTAGGTAAGATAACTTGCATTGTGTATAATGTGTTACTAGGTAAGATAACTTGCATTGTGTATAATGTGTTACTAGGTAAGATAACTTGCATTGTGTATAATGTGTTACTAGGTAAGATAACTTGCATTGTGTATAATGTGTTACTAGGTAAGATAACTTGCATTGTGTATAATGTGTTACTAGGTAAGATAACTTGCATTGTGTATAATGTGTTACTAGGTAAGATAACTTGCATTGTGTATAATGTGTTACTAGGTAAGATAACTTGCATTGTGTATAATGTGTTACTAGGTAAGATAACTTGCATTGTGTATAATGTGTTACTAGGTAAGATAACTTGCATTGTGTATAATGTGTTACTAGGTAAGATAACTTGCATTGTGTATAATGTGTTACTAGGTAAGATAACTTGCATTGTGTATAATGTGTTACTAGGTAAGATAACTTGCATTGTGTATAATGTGTTACTAGGTAAGATAACTTGCATTGTGTATAATGTGTTACTAGGTAAGATAACTTGCATTGTGTATAATGTGTTACTAGGTAAGATAACTTGCATTGTGTATAATGTGTTACTAGGTAAGATAACTTGCATTGTGTATAATGTGTTACTAGGTAAGATAACTTGCATTGTGTATAATGTGTTACTAGGTAAGATAACTTGCATTGTGTATAATGTGTTACTAGGTAAGATAACTTGCATTGTGTATAATGTGTTACTAGGTAAGATAACTTGCATTGTGTATAATGTGTTACTAGGTAAGATAACTTGCATTGTGTATAATGTGTTACTAGGTAAGATAACTTGCATTGTGTATAATGTGTTACTAGGTAAGATAACTTGCATTGTGTATAATGTGTTACTAGGTAAGATAACTTGCATTGTGTATAATGTGTTACTAGGTAAGATAACATGCATTGTGTATAATGTGTTACTAGGTAAGATAACTTGCATTGTGTATAATGTGTTACTAGGTAAGATAACTTGCTTTGTGTATAATGTGTTACTAGGTAAGATAACATGCTTTGTGTATAATGTGTTACTAGGTAAGATAACATGCTTTGTGTATAATGTGTTACTAGGTAAGATAACATGCTTTGTGTATAATGTGTTACTAGGTAAGATAACATGCTTTGTGTATAATGTGTTACTAGGTAAGATAACATGCTTTGTGTATAATGTGTTACTAGGTAAGATAACATGCTTTGTGTATAATGTGTTACTAGGTAAGATAACATGCTTTGTGTATAATGTGTTACTAGGTAAGATAACATGCTTTGTGTATAATGTGTTACTAGGTAAGATAACATGCTTTGTGTATAATGTGTTACTAGGTAAGATAACATGCTTTGTGTATAATGTGTTATTAGGTAAGATAACATGCTTTGTGTATAATGTGTTACTAGGTAAGATAACATGCTTTGTGTATAATGTGTTACTAGGTAAGATAACATGCTTTGTGTATAATGTGTTATTAGGTAAGATAACATGCTTTGTGTATAATGTGTTACTAGGTAAGATAACATGCTTTGTGTATAATGTGTTACTAGGTAAGATAACATGCTTTGTGTATAATGTGTTACTAGGTAAGATAACATGCTTTGTGTATAATGTGTTACTAGGTAAGATAACATGCTTTGTGTATAATGTGTTACTAGGTAAGATAACATGCTTTGTGTATAATGTGTTACTAGGTAAGATAACATGCTTTGTGTATAATGTGTTATTAGGTAAGATAACATGCTTTGTGTATAATGTGTTACTAGGTAAGATAACATGCTTTGTGTATAATGTGTTACTAGGTAAGATAACATGCTTTGTGTATAATGTGTTATTAGGTAAGATAACATGCTTTGTGTATAATGTGTCATTAGGTAATAAAACATGATTTGTGTATAATGTGTTATTAGGTAATAAAACATGATTTGTGTATAATGTGTTATAAGGTAAGATAACATGCTTTGTGTACAATGTGTTATTAGGTAACAAAATATGCCTCGTATATAATGTGTTATTAGGTAAGATAACATGATTTGTGTATAATGTGTTATTAGGTAAGAAAACATGATTTGTGTACAATGTATTATTAGATAATAATAATAATAATAATAATAATAATAATAAAGATTTAGCGTCAGTTTCCTCATGCAAGGATGATGTCAGGGACGTAAGATAGCATGCTATGACACCTACGTACGTAACTTATTGACAGGTAAACGATCACGCTTTGACCTGCTGATGGAGAAGCTCTCTCAACTGGCGGGCAGGAAGTACTCACTGGGCAGGTCCATGCCCATGAGGTTCGGCCCAGGTCGTCGCTGATGGCTCGTGGACTGGGTGGTGTCAAGGCTCTAATTCGTAAATGGTCGTAGTGCTGAGTCAGCTTTGTCTGGCTTTAGGGGAGACCAACCTGTCGATTAGGCTAACCCTAATGCGCTTGAAATGATGTTTGGTCGGACTCAGTTATAATATTATATAATACCATAAGTGAGACAAATATATTAAATTATGTGATAACGATTTGATAAAAGTTCATTTCTAAAGCTATTTTTTTCTATAATTCGATACTACAGTAAATATCCCGGAACATCATGTCATCAATCCGAGTCCCAGATATAATCTCAAAAATTAACATACCAGATAGAGTCACAAAGATTAACTGGTCATATAGAATTACAAAGATTAACGTGTCAGATATAATCAAAAAGATAACGTATCAAATATAGTCACAAAAGATTAGCATATCCGATATAATCACAAAGATGAACGTGTCAGATATAATCACAAAGATTAACGTAGCAGTCTAAATGTTTCATTTTTGCTTGTCCCCACAAAGGTACACGCCTCTTGAGTAGGAAACGAGTGCAACTATTTTCAACTTCTTAAATTATCTTCGCAGGAACCTGAAAACACAACAATATGTATTAGATTAATTGTCTGGCACTTCACAGCAAGGAAAACTTTACATTTCTTCCAGTTGAATGACCCTTAGTAATCAACTCATCACGAATATATTCTATAGAAGTACATAGTCCTGATGAACAGAGTGCCAGGGGTTCGAATCTTAGCCTGACCGCCTCTGCTATTGCCGTTATAGCCAGGAAAATAAAATTAAACTTATATTTCTATTTAATATATAAAAGTGCAATAAAGCTGAAACTTTAAATTATCAGTTTATGGTAAAATGTGTAAAATTCTAAGGTAGGAAAGTCTCTTGAAGGAGGTCATAGAAGATAGAATGAAAGGAAAAAGAGGCAGAGGCAGGCCGAGATTAGGTATGTTAGATGATTTAAAGACCCACTCATATTTGGACATGAAGAGGAAAGCGGAAGACAGAGAAGAGTGGAGGCATTTTTACCAAGGACCTGCAAATAGGAAGTGCACTAAGAGAGACAGAGAGAGAGAGAGAGAGAGAGCGAGAGAAAGAGGTAAAATGTGAGCCCTATATTTTATACGGATCATAGAGAAAAGACTTTTCGCTAAATGCACATGTTGTTAAAGACGTGGAGGTATGGAAGAAGTGGAAACTGAGAAAGGTATAATTGAAAACCACATGTTATAGTCATATTTTCAAAGCCTACAGATTACATAAGTAAGAGTGTATAGTAAGTGTAGGTATAAGTAAAGCAGAGCCATATGTGAGCGGAATTAACGTTTTTATCTACGGATTGCTCTTATTTAGCTTAAAAACAGGCTTTGATTAGGAATATGTACCATGGATCTGCCACATCATGCTAATATGATTAATAAAAGTGTTTGACTTAATTTAGAAACCCAATCATAGGGTCGCCTTTAGACAACTATATTAAGCAACTCATGAGACGTGACAAAAAGAGAAGAGATTTGTTATCTTTACATTAACCTCTCAGATGTACTGACGATCAAAAAGATCAATCGTCAGTTTTAAACAGTTCAAATAGTCACATAGGGCCTACAATAATATTTCATTTAGTTTTAGACTTAAGTTTTTAGGTTAAATTGTTTTCTCTTCACCGTGTGAATTCATTTCGACTGTTCATTTGAAATCAGTTGATAAACTTCAGTTCTGACAACTATCATTATAAGAATACGGCTCAAATTCTGAATTACCTATTACTGTCTTACGACATTTTACTGAAATCCTCTCAGCTTAATGTGTAGAAGTATTCGATTAAAACACTGTCAGCAGTTAGAATTCTAAGTGTTGTACAGAGATACGACACATAGCTATTAGGTTTAATCCCGACACCAGTCAAACTGTTACGTTTTCTATAATATCATAAACTACACTTCATCTATTTTAGTTTTGTTTATTACACGTACAATAAATAATATATTTCCGTGTAATATGGAGACAGTTCGAAATAGAACAAACTTCATCTTAGTAATTTATTTTTGATTCGATTACATAATTTGCGCCATATGAAAGTATGATAAGGTATATAATAAGCCCTAGAGATAGGATATAATTGTTATTTTTCATCATAAATGAACCTGTTAGTGGGGAAATCATCGATTAGATTCTTTGTAGAATATGTACAATGGCGCTACTATCTGATAGAACACTGGATAGACAGACAGCAATGATAAAAATTAGAACCAAGGAACCTCCGTTGCTTCGTGGATAAAATTCCCCCGCCAAAATATTCCCATTCAATCGGTAAAATTCCAATTCAATTGTTTCAACAAATGCTCTCTGCTCAGTTCAACCGTGAAGTATTCATGCCACCTCTGGAACAGCCATGACATTACTTGTCACTCGACACACTGAGCTATTTGAAGCATTACATGGCTCAGTGACGAAGTCTACATATTTATTTACTTGTTTCCGATTTAGTTATCCATTTGCTGAATAAAAATGTTCAATGGAATTTGACAGAATTGAAACCACGAAAATGTTTCAGAAGAATTAAAATTGGATATTAGATAGTGTTCAGTGTGTCGTAAAAATTTTAAAACTAAAAAAATACTCGTGATTTAGCGCAACAATTGTGGACATACACTATGCATAATTATAGTAACTAATATTCGCAAACTGACCTGCTAGGCTCATTCGATTCTAACGACCCCCACCTGAAGAGCCTGTACAAATTCATAGCACGCCGTTGAATGAGTCGAGTTTATGAGACGATAAAGCAGAATTCTTATCCTGGTTTCTACACTCTCGGATTCGGAAATACTGTCTAGCCAGGCGATTTCATCCACTACGCCGAAGGAAGTGAGGAATCGCGTGAACTGTTGCTCTAAAGGTGAGAGAAGATCAACGAGATCGCTGAGGTGGGTTCTTATGGCCTCCCTGCAGTCTTCATTGAGGACTTGCTCAGTGGTCAGGTCTATGGCGTTTTGACGTCGTAAAGGATATCTCGCTGACTTGCAAGACATGGCTTAATATACGGCAATTGACAACAATCTCCTGTCTAAAGTAATTTCTATAACCAGCAATATGCTTACAACCTGCTCTATACAATAGTAATTTTTATACAACCAATAAATACCAATTAATATTTTAATGGTTTTATTTATACCTGTTGCATAAGTTAGGCTTAAATGTAGTTTACAAAAGAAATGCCATAAAAAGTAAAGTTTAAAGACTCTTTTATTAGAGAGAGTAGAAATTGGCTTGATTTCGAACTGGTATTCCCTTGCTTTTTAGACAAGTACGTTAAGCCCTGAAGAGAAGCCTAGTTTAACGTCATTTTCCTGTTTCGAAAGCAGTGAGGAACGTTACCAAGAACGGGATTTGAACCCTGCACAATCAGATCAGAAACCTAATTGACCTTATCACAGCATAGCATGATTGATACGTACAACTCGGTCCTGAATTAGTATCGTTATTATCTATGTTGTAATTTAATATTGCATGAAAAACACTTGTCAACTACTACATGTATGTGTGAATGGCAATGGGTTGATATAGTGCAGATTTTTAAAATGTACTTACATGTAATCAAGGTTTCAGTAATTACAAGTGAAACAAATTTGCATCGCAGTACAAGATGAGTGATTGACTGACGAGAACGAAGTTACATAAGTGTGCAATACGTCGTTTATTTGTTCAATACAATTTCCATACCGAAGTTATATAGAGTTGTATAATTCTGTTTGTTCCGATTATTAGTGTGCTATGTTTATATATTGTATTAATTATAATATTACTATTATAATATTATTAAACTTACAATCGGTACAGCTCAAACAATGGTACATTTAAAACCTTGTTTGATCTACGTAGAAAAAGCTCATTTATAAAATGCATCGAATATAAGACCTACTAAAGCAAAGTCACAAGGTGCGTGACGTTTATGCGTCGACTGCGCTGCAGGCTGTACGTCTCTGCTATTAAAAGTTATGCTTTCGGCCTGTGTGTTTCACGTGAAGCCCATTGTTATGAGCTTTTATGTAAGTAGACCTTTGCATCGATATGACAGAAGCGTGCGTCAATGGTTTTAATGACTAGCTAATAAGCTAATAGTATTGAGCAATGTAGCATTAGCTCCTCTAACTAACAGAATGGTCAAAATTGCTTACATGTGCCATTACAGTATACTTACTTCCTATATTCGTATGTTTTCTATCTGCGGTTGTCAGTTCGTTTGGAAATAAACGAACATATGCATTTATACACTAATTCTCCATAAGTGCTCCAAGATTACGAATAGAAACTTTTGGCCAAGGTACACTATTTGAAATTGATATCTCAAATATGTAAACGTGAAAATTGCACATAGTGTGCCTGCTGACCTTGCTGAAGGCTACAACTCAACTGCTTTCTCAAAAATAATATCCACATGCAAAACCGAGTTTGTTTATTATTTATTGACATTATTTAGGCCCTAATGTACATTACAATTAAACATAAAGTGGAGATATATAAGTAACATATCACGTCTTTATTAGAATATGTATTAGCATATGACATCAGTATATCATTTATTTGAAATATTTGTGATTAATAATATGGAATATAACTCAGAATAGGCAACATTATATCTATAACAATATGATTACTTTATGTTATTTAAGTACCTCAGACTAATTAAAGTGTTAATTAGTTAGCTAATTTACAAAAGTTTTATGCAATTACATAATTTGTATTATAGTCAAGAAGTCACTGATTTATAAAAGGTGTGCTACACCACGGTTTAAGAGTGTAGGGTTTCCATTGTATATTGTAATTTAAAATTTAAAAGAAGATCGTTTTATTTTGAATCAGTTTTCATAATTTGGCTTGACTGAATTCACATTTTAGAATTTACCACTACATTCAGCTGTGTAATAATACTTTAATTAAATATTCTGTACATGTAGACAACTTCAAAGTTTCTAGCACTTTGAATCAGCTCAATGGAAATCAAGTTTGGTTTTTGACAAATTAGTCCGCTGTAAGCTCTGTGGCCTGCACCACTGTAAAGCTTTGCATATTTCTGAGTTAACTTTATACAACGAGAAGTATTGTGCTGCAGTGACGTGGGTTGAGCTTGGTTAGATCAACAACTCGTGCAGACATAACTTCGTTTACCTCACGTCATAATAAAAAATGCGGTAGTAATACACTTTCCAAAGTTTCTAGCACTTTGAATCAGCTCAATGGAAATCAAGTTTGGTTTTTGACAAATTAGTCCGCTGTAAGCTCTGTGGCCTGCACCACTGTAAAGCTTTGCATATTTCTGAGTTAACTTTATACAACGAGAAGTATTGTGCTGCAGTGACGTGGGTTGAGCTTGGTTAGATCAACAACTCGTGCAGACATAACTTCGTTTACCTCACGTCATAATAAAAAATGCGGTAGTAATACACTACCAAACAATAGCACCTATACCAGTAAAAATGCGTTGCATAGCATGACGCAAGTATGCTGACTAAAATAAATCATTTTGCCTTTAACATAATACCGGTACAGTCATTATTGTATGATATCTAATTGATTTCAAGTTCATTTAAGCCCGAAACGGCAAAATACACCGCAGAACTTGGAAAATATCCAATGAGTAAGAAATATTTGGTAGACCTATCTAATCATAAACGTAGAAGTATTTTTTTCTAAATTTGCTCTCATTAATGTCCATGTCCACAAAGAATATGACAATCCGTAAAGAAACAGCTTTTATTTTAGTTTAATAGTATAAAAAGAATAACTTCCCACAATTTCTATAGCAGTGTTGTGGCAGGTGACAGATCTTCGTGACTACTCTACAGGATTTTGGCAGGTTAGTATCAACACTTTCCATGGTTATTTATATGAATACTATTGAGAGAGAGAGAGAGAGAGAGAGAGAACTATGTTTAATGACATTATCATCAAAGTACGAAATATAAATTGCACATACAAACGGGTCATCAAAGAGGATAAATAAATCCTATCTAGTTGACAGCCCACAATCATAAGCAAACATACACACAACAACTCATAATAATACGCCAATTAATGTAGATTACAACACAGCAGATTCGCATAAAGTTGCTACTGGAAAATAGGGTTAAATGATCACAATAGAAGTAAGTGGTAAAAGTAGTAAGCAAATCTAAAGGTGAAGTTAATTAGAGAGTTGTACAAAAAGTCTTTATATTGTTTTATAAAAAGATTAAAAGATTGGACTTTGCAAATGGTAAAGGAATATTATTCCAGTCCGAAAAGCAATAATATCTAAAGGATTTATAACCAAATGAATTGTTAATAGTAAATAAATAATTTGTATTAGCTAATCTGGTATTATAAAAGCGAGTAGCAAGTGGAGAATTAAAATATGACGCACCGCTGTGGACATTACATCATGAAAATAGATACCTTTATAAACAAATTTACCGATAAAGAGTTTATGAAGTTGACACAAGTCTAACCGGAAAAAGGAGCGCCTTTCAATTGGCAGCAAGCTCCAATACATGATTTTCATTCATGCAAGAACTTCCATGCTCCCAAGGATATATCCATCATTTGTTGATTTGCCTGGGCTTTCCCTTCCTCTTCTCACGTAGCTTTCTGAACGCTGAGAGGTCCCAGGCAATGTTCGATTTGCCGCGGGGGTGGGGGGTTCGATCCCCCCCTACTTAGATCTGCCGACTCCCCTACATCAGATGAAAAAATCACCTTCGGTATTCGATTTTTGACCTCCCACTTCAGTTATATGATGGCGGTTGGGGTGGATTTGGACCATTTGGTATTAAAAAATAGCTATAGTTTATATACAATTTCACACTCCAAATTTGGTCAAGTCAGTAACAGTAGGTGAAGCTAAGCTATAGCCTGTTATTTTCTCTAAGGCTCTTGTAACTAGTTTATATCCTGTATAAGCCTGATCTTCTGCTCTTTCATTTCCACATATGAGTGACTCTTTAAATCATCTAAAATACCTAATCACGGCCTGCCCCTGCCCCTTTTCCTTCCATTCTACTATGACCTCTTTTAATAGACCTTCTCCCTTAGAATGTGTCCTATCCAACTCTTCTTCTTATTTATTAATACACTTAAAGTGTATTAAGAAGTAATCCAACTCTTCTTCCTATTTCATAATACACTTTTTAAAAGTGTATTAAGAAATAGGCAGAACAGTTGGATAGGACACATTCTAAGGGAGAAGGTCTATTAATAGAGGTCATAGAAGGTAGATGGAAGAGAAAAGGGGCAGGGGCAGGCCGAGATTAGGTTTGTTAGATGATTTAAAGAGTCACTCATATGTGGAAATGAAAGGGAAAGCGGAAGACAGAGAAGAGTGGAAACGTAATATACCATGGACCTGCCAGTGGGCAGTGCACAGAGAGAAGCTTGAAAACGTTCCAAGTGCCTTTATGTTGTCTTTATGGTGAAAGGGAAGTGGCACTTCTCTGTAAATCCGTAGGTCTATCGAATGAGATTGCAAGTGATGTACTTGAGCAGTAGGCCCCTATTTTCTGTTATAGAAGTGTGGGTTAAGAAATTAATTGGAAATTTATCATGTCTTCTCATTTCTACAGCAGCGTGTAAAGAAGGCTTCAGCGTAATGAACCTGGTTCACACAAAATGGGCGTAACCAGTTGAATACATATACTGTTATACCTATTCTGATGCTCAAGATAAACTCCGCTCTTCTGGCGCCATGGAAACCGAGGAACTACGCTATTTCTTGATTAAAGAAAGATAAACGTAGTGCCCTAGATAAAGTCACTGATAAACCTGTGGAATCTGTGCAAGTGTCCACCAGGGCACAACATTTTAAAAATAATTATCATCGTCGTCATTTTCCCTTGAATCCGTATTTGTAACTAGGTTCGGAATTAGGCAGTCTTGTAGAATTTTGTCATTTTGTAATCTTTGAAATAATGAATCGATAATGTTAATTGGCTGAGTGCGTGTCGTAGACAGACATTAATTTTTATTTCATTGAGCTGTTTGAACCATAGAGTAAAGAATTTCATTTTATTCTAAATCATTGTTTTGAACAGTTGCCATTGCATACATGTACGAATAAAAATTATTGTGTATCGGGAAATACAGTAGCTCATTTGAAGATCTTGACTCAATTATATACGAATCTGATTTAAATTCATAACTGGCTCCACAACTTTCATTTATTATATGTTTTATTGCAGAAATATCCAATAAATTCTTTTGTCTTAAACCAATGTCTAAATAAACCCTTGCTTCCAATTGTGTGTCATAAATAAGTACCGTAAGTACCATAAATGTAGCAGACATTATTTAATCTGTACATATTTCTCGTTAATGTACAAACTATACATCTAAATTGAGAATATAAAATGTTTCATAAAATGTGTCAACTCCCCCGCCCCCCCTTTTCTTTGGTCAACCCCCACTTACTCTTGCCGACCCCCCCCCCTTCAGCTAAAATGCCGTTATCTGACCCCCCTCGCTTCAAATTTGACAAATCGAACACTGGTCCCAAGTACATAAATCGAACACTGGTCCTAGTGTTTGCATTCACTCCAGCAAAGGTGCTCTGCATCGACAAGTAGATTTCATATATCAAAATCTTTATGGCCTTACTAAACCTTAAAGATTTTCTTGAAACAAATATAGCCTCTGAGGTGGTTTCTCACTGTCTTCCGCAGTTACTGGTTATTCGCCTCTTTTAATGCTCACAGAAAACGACTGATCTTCTCTGCAGTGACCAGGGGCAGTACAAGAACTTCATTTTACAAGTGATCAGTAGTTTGAGTCTAACGATTCAAATGTCATTGGAAATTAGTGGACTTAAATTAAGTCAGCATGATCCCAAAGCTATAGAACAGTCTATTCTGGAACTCTTTATGTCTTTACAAGCTCCATATTTCAAAACGTTTATTTTCACGAGAAATGATAAATATTCTCAACTAGACGAAATATATCCATAATTTGAACATTTTAACTTTTCCCCTTTGACGATATTCCGGACTTACTCCTCACTATTAAGAACCTTTGGCATTACTGACGAGGTTCTTTTAGTTGAATTTCTCTTGTATATCCTAAATGACAGCTTTTTAGAACAAATTCGCAGTCCTGCATTCGCTGCTATGTAACGGAATGTACATATAATTATAAAGCAATTTTACTTCAATATATGCAATTTTTGACACACATCTGAGTCGGTTTTTCGAGATTAAGAAATACCCCTTGTGACCAAAATGCTAGATGTCCCTAAAGCCCAACGCAGGATCGACCAAGTTCAGTAAATCTTTTAATATTGAACTTGTCAATGCAGAGTAAGTAATAGCTAACCCTAATTGGACTATTCTTTTTACTGTATATTATTTGTTTAGGGGAGATGGAGAGAATTACGCCGCTAGATGAGGCGGTTCTCCTTTGCTCTCCTCCGAATCTTGTTTAGTCGCCCCTTACGACCCGTTCAGTTTGTCTGTGTTTGGTTCATTCTACGGTACGGACACAACATCGCAAAATGGAGAAAAGAACTGCTAACAAAAAGTTTGAAGATATTCACGATGATAAAGGTTATAGAGACTTTACTGTGGACCACGCTCCTGTACGGTTTAGTGTGGACCACGCTCCTGTACGGTTTAGTGTGGATCACTCTCCTGTACGGTTTAGTGTGGATCACGCTTCTGTACGGTTTAGTGTGGACCACGCTCCTGTACAGTTTAGTGTGGACCACGCTCCTGTACGGTTTACTGTGGACCACGCTCCTGTAGTTGAAAAAAGGATCTGACGAAAGGAGGATATCAGGAAACTGGAAGCATTCGAAATGTGGCTATGGAAAATAAAGGAAGAGACCAAATGGACTGACAAAATTTCGAACGAAGAACTGCTAATTGGAGTTGAAAAATAGACACTTTATAAATATTATAAGGAATAGAAAGAACGGGATGGTTCATGTCCTGAGAGAGAATTTTTACTATAAGATGTAACTGAAGGAAGAATGGAGAAGGAAAAAAGTTAGAGGAAGATTGAGACTTGAAATACTGAATGATTTGATAACTACATGTAATTCGAATGTTGACGTGAAGAGTAAATCATAGGGTAGAACTATGTAGAGGAATTATCTGCCATGAACTTGCAAATAGGTATTGCACTAAAATAAAGAATAGAAAAATTATTGTATTATTATTATTTGTATTTTGGCCTAGGGCTTTATAGGGATATGAGCTGAAAATATGATAAAAGAAGGGCTATATTTAATTAATAGAAAGAGTAACAATTATACGTTTAAAATAATTTCTCTACTCTCTGGGAAGCCGCATTCGCCAATGTAATACGAACTCAGACAGCATTAAAGCGCTGGAGTGCAATGGAGAGGCGCTGCCACAAAAAACACTTTTGGGTTGGTCGCCAGTAAGTTGCAGTAACTCCGCCGGTTCTCCTGCCTAATTCGTTTGTGAAATGTGACGCGACAAAGAATGTCTGGATTTGAATCCTGCACCTACTGATCCGCAGTCTCGCAACTTACTGATACTTTTAGACAACCAATTTTGGCTAATTGTAAATTATATCAAATTGAAACCGACATCAACGACAGCATCGAGCCGTCAAGGATAGCGATATGTCTCTCATCAATAGATTAATATTAATACAGGCTATTTTTAGTTACACGTTCACCTTTGTGTTTATAACTTTTAGGATAGAAAATGTAATCTAGATTAATAATTTTAAGAAAATAATTTGTTTATTGAAGTAATAAAGTTTTTGATTCCTTAGATTCCTGTTTTGGGTCAAGGTCAATGAAGATTAGATCAACCTTAAATTGCATGTGTCGTAAGAAGCGACTAAACAACAACAGAGCTTGGCAAAGAGAAACTACCACAGAAGCCATAATTTCCTAAACTATAGGCTACGTTGAAGTATAGATAAGGCATTGTCTTTGCGATGAGCTACTTATAACCTGTTAATCGATGGAGTGCTCATTATGGAGCCATAAACCAGACTGTGAGTAGGAATAAGTATCTTAGATCTGCAACTTGGCTTGGGCTGATCCGGTGGCTTGTTGGCAAGTTATTCAGTAGCTGATCAGTAGATGCAGGGTACAAATTCAGTACCCTCCCCATCACTGACGTGCTATTCGAACAGGAAACTGAAGTTAAACCTGGCCTTAGCCTTAACAATTGAGAGAGATAATAATAAATCTAGAAATTATAATATATTAAAAAACTCCTTTAGCCATATTAGAATATTAAAAGCGTAAAAGGAATTAAACTATTTGTATTGTAATGCATATTGTTTACTTATTTTAATACTAATTTGATTTTTTTCTCGCTATTTACAAGTACATGGTGGTTCTGAAATCAAAACTAACTGAAGACTATATCAATAGGCCTACAGATTAATTTTACTACTGTATATTGCTGATGTTTTATTTACATGTATGACAAACATGCATATCATTTGTTCATCTTACCACTGCACACATCACTAATATTCGCCGGAATGTTCATTTAACTTACCTGATCTGAAGACAATTGAAAGAATATCGTATAATTGTTTTATTTAGCAGTTTCTTAAAAATAACCTACCTAGACTCCTCGTCGACCCCATAGCACGAGAAATAACGGCACGCTGAAAGGAAGTTTATGATGCATTCACATCAACTTAATTTAGTTTTGACATTTTTTTCTTAATTCAATCTTTAAAAAATCTAAACGCATATCATAATGAAATGATCATTTGCGATCATTTAATGTTGCTGTTTAAATTGTTAGGAAATTATACCACTCTTATTTCAGGTTCTCGGCACGTTAAATATTTTACTAAAATTTTACTTTCAGATTGGCTGGACCGGGAATAGAATCTTGGAGAGTTCCACTCATCTAAATATCGCTTATATACATTTTATGGCGTTATATTCTCTACTCAGTGAGCTGTATAAACAATTTAAGATTTCAGCTATCGCTTACGAAGTCAGCTACGACGTGGATTTGCTGATGCTGACCTCGAGAGTTCTGTGTAGTGGTAGTGTTTCGCCAGTATTGAACTGTAGTTTTGCCTCAGTGCAGAACTTCCATCACATTGCACTTCCATCACATCAAGGCCGTCAGACACTTCATATGAAACAGAAGAAGAAGATGCAGTCGTGGAGGCCTCAGATTCAGCGGGTGCTTCATTTCAATCTCCAGAAGCAACAACAACATCAGAGCTTTGATCGACAGCATATCGGGTTTTCTGTGAGCTCACCAGGATCATCTGGCTCCCTGCCTCCAACACACTCCTCGACCCACAAACCTCTGCGAGGGGCAGGGCCTCAGCTCTCGAGCCTGGCCACTGCGAGTGTTGACTCCCCAGTGAGGTGCCCCAAGTTCAGGGGACACCAGCCGCAGAACCCGATCAGCTCACCGGCTGGGTTGACCCCTCAGGTTCTTCTGCGTCCTGACCCTGACACCTCTCAGCCGCCGCAAGATGGTTACGTTCAACCCACGGCTGACCTGCTCTCTCCGTTCTACGTCAACCATCCGTTCAGTCTGGAGATCAATGCTCTGATACAGCCTCTTGGTAGAGCTCAGTCTGCTCCCACGAGATCTGATCAGCAGCTGTTTGGTCTGCCACTGCTACATCAACAGCAGCCTCATGCTGCTGGAATGAGGCGGGAGCGCAGCAGTCAGCTGAAGCTGATTGGTGGGGAGCAATTTTCTATGATATCGGAGTTGGTGAAGAGCAAGACGGGAGGGAGATCTGAGTGCAGATCAGCCGATATCACCTAGAAGATTTCAGAAAAACTTAAATGTTAATATAGTTGACCCGCTCAAGCTGACCGAGGAGTTTGGTAACATACTGGCTGATTTAAGATTTGTCAGGCCATTTCAGGTCAATGAAAAAAGTATGCGACTTCACAACAACACGGTTATTGTATATTCTTACTCTTAAAGAAGTTCTCGTTGATCGAGAACTGTTGGCAATGTTAGAGTCTGTAAAACAACAACTCATTGATGCATAGAAATTCAAAGTGTCGAAGTTTGCTAGTTCCATTAGAACTAGCAAACTTCGACACTTTGAATTTCTATGCATCAATGACGACTTAAGATGTTAATTTGTTAAGATATTTTAGGGACGCTTTCCTGTTGAACAGATCTTTACAGAATTTCTTTGAACTGATATCCATCTTCAGACCTACTGATTAAGCCTGTATCACTAGCTAGGTCTTAAAAATTTTCAATAAACACAATTTATCGATTTTTATTGTTAAGGTCTATGCTTTTTATGAATATATTACAGAATTAGGTCAATTATTTAATACTACTTAACAGTTTAGGTCTATTTATAAACCGAGTTTTAAACTTTGTTCTATTTGTTGGCTTAGCAAAAGTAGAAGTAGACTATAGATGAAAATATTTCTGTTGTTCTAGTTGTGAATGCTCAGAATAGTCTGCCCATGACGTTGTGGGGGCAAAGTCAATGAAAGCCTTCAAGGACAGTTATGATAAAGTCTTAAACCTATAGTTTTTGCAATTTGGTCAGTGTTCATGTGTATGAAAGAACAAGTGTATGAAGTTTTAAATGTACAGTTTTGTACACAACTGCCTTTTAGGTAGTTACATGCCATTGAATATTAATACAGGTCTATGTGTGTCTGCAATTGTGCATTCGTTTATGTTTATAATTAAGCTTTATAGTGGCCTATTTAGTCCTGTTTAGGCCTATTTAGTCCTGTTTAGGCCTATTTAGTCCTGTTTAGGCCTATTTAGGCCTATTTAGTCCTGTTTAGGCCTATTTAGTCCTGTTTAGGCCTATTTAGTCCTGTTTAGGCCTATTTAGTCCTGTTTAGGCCTATTTAGTCCTGTTTAGGCCTATTTAGTCCTGTTTAGGCCTATTTAGTCCTGTTTAGGCCTATTTAGTCCTGTTTAGGCCTATTTAGTCCTGTTTAGGCCTATTTAGTCCTGTTTAGCCTATTTAGTCCTGTTTAGGCCTATTTAGTCCTGTTTAGGCCTATTTAGTCCTGTTTAGGCCTATTTAGTCCTGTTTAGGCCTATTTAGTCCTGTTTAGGCCTATTTAGTCCTGTTTAGGCCTATTAAATTGGTCTTAAAAGATACTATTAATATTTAGGTGTTTATTGAAATTTAGTACTTGCTAAATGGGTCTTAACAAACATGCTGTGCTTTCTAACTCAGACTCCGTGTGTTGTTACGCAATTTCTTGAAATCTATTGTCTCTATGGTAGGCTACTTTATTTGTTCTAATTCAGATGAAGTCCTCATTGACCATGAGTAACAATTACTTCTTGAAGGAGTTGGGTCTTTAGGACTAAATCATGAATCAGCCTCCGAATGAATCATACGTGATTTAATAAAAGCGTTTAAGACGGTTAATGTTTACTTAAATATACAAAATACGCCACCTGATACTGTTAAGTGGTTAAAATATCTTGATGATTTAAAGTGTTACATTAGGAAACATAGGTACATTTTTCCATTTAAACTTAGTTTTTACAATTATTGCCAAGACGGTTAATTGTTAGAATCTGATGAAACTGTTTTTTGATTTAAGCTGCCTAGCAGTGTTTTAGTTTGGCGGTATGTAGTTGTGCTTGTAAAGTGCTTGTCTTTAACATAACTTCACAAGTGCGACTCAACGATTGAAGTGGAGGCTCAGGCGATATCAATTATGAACTGCATTTATGCGACGTAGATTTCTTCTAGTGTAGCATTTTTTAAATTATCTATAGCATTATCGTTCTCCATATCAATAGTTAATAATAATAATAATAATAATAATAAAATTAAAAATAATAATAATAGCTTTGTGCACCTCAACTTATGCACACTCCGCGCGCCAGTCAGAGCTTCTCTCATCCGCGTCTATAGGCTCTGAGTCTATGCTTGTGCGCCGTTATCAATGTTGATTTGTCAGACTTGCAGCTGCGGCAAGCCAGTCCATTGATGAGCAAGGGTGGTCTTGAACTTCGTCTTGCTTCCCATTCAGCCTTCCTGGCCTCAGCGATGGAAACAAAGCAGTTTCAGGACGTCATCCCTCTCAAGTGCGCCCCTTCTGCCGATGCATCCACTGACGTTGTTTTGTCAGTTTGGTCCAAAGATCTCACCTCCAGTGCTCCGCCCTCTTTTTCAGTCAGTAACCATCATGAGACCGTCTTATAGTGGATCGGAATTATAATCGACTTTTTGGAGTCCTATTCTAGTTCACTAGACAGAACACGACTCCTAGCTGTGTCAGTGGAAATAAGCAGCTATATATTCGTGTGGGCTTTTCTTAGACAATAAGGCAATTCGAGAGGTTGTGAACTTCCGTCTAGGGGAAAAACTTGAGAACCGCACATTTGTACCTGCGGTGATAAAGTTGAAGAGTTAGATCTCCACGGTCTCTCATGCAAACGCAGCTCAAGTAGAATGCCTCGCCATCACAATTTAAAAAAATGACGTACTATGACAAACCCTTTCACGAACGGGCACCCCTCGCTCGAAAGAACCAAGCGGGTTGTCCAGGTCAGATGGCAAGCACGGAGCGATCTGGCGCAAATGTAAATGTGCCGTATATGACGTCAGGGTCATTGACACTATGACAAATTCTTACCTGAATAATAGCTGTCCCTAAGAAAATGCATAAATACCTAGATCTGACCGTAGGATATGAAGCTGTTCCGGTGGCCATTGAAATCATGGGCACCATGAAACCTGATAGAGTTGACTTCATTAATGGCATAGGCAGACTAATTGCAGATGAAACCGGCGATAAGCGCGAGACCTCTTTTCTTTGGCAAAGGCATGACTTTGCATAGATTTATTGCAGTCTGCTTCAGCAATTTTTTAAACAGCTAGATAACTTCGAGTAGCCGGGCGGCTATTAAGCACGTATTGCTCGAATTGTTTTTATCAAATCTCGGGTTCTTCACACTCGGGGTAACTTAAAAAATTAATTTAAAATTATCTATTATTGCTCTCCAGCGTTTCAATGCTGTCTGTTTCTGTGATATTTTCGCAAAATGAAGCTAAGGACCAATAGAGCCCAGGGCATTAAAAATAATAGCACATACGTATAGTGAAATGATCAACTATGTTGATTTCTATCAATTTAATACCACAGGCTAAACCGCTAGGGAATTTATTCCTTTTTCTGTGTAACCAGTCCTGTGAATGTCAGTGATTTTAATCTCAGATAAGCGCAGTCGAGAATCGAGAGTTAAATTTACCAACGAGAGTTAAATTTACCTCAGGATCTGTCATTTAAGATTTCATGACGTTAACTTTAGAACCTCTAAAGCCTCCGCTATTTAGACATTCTAAAGCTAACATAGTGAAATAGTCATATTACACTCTTAGCTATAGGAGCATAGCGATTCAGAGAGTAGAAAGAGAGAGGGAGAAAGGAGGAAAAATGTTGAGAAGGATTAGTCCAATATACAATTATAAAAATAAATTCACAGAGTTGAAGGCGAAAGACAACGAAATTAAACTTAAAAGAAACATTAACCAACACACATGCTATACTTCAGACCTAGTGAAAGTCTGGACCTCTGACTGAACGTTTCTTAATCGACGATTGTGAAACTCCACTTGATGATATAAAAATTGATTGATTGATTTGATACTCCATTTGATGCTGTTTTATAGTTTATACTCTGAATATGAATGCTAATAAGGAACCTTTCGATTGAATGATAACAGTTCTCCTCAATGAGAGAGTGAAACTTAAACGTATACCCCAAATCCTTCCGTCCCTCGTAGAACCTTACTGCAAGCCGTGCCTTCAGTTTACTACAACTCATGACTCAGCTTGCTACAGCTCATGACTCAACTTGCTACAGCTCATGACTCAGCTTGCTACAACTCATGACTCATCTTGCAACAACTCATGACTCAGCTTGCTATAGCTCATGACTCAGCTTGCTACAGCTCATGACTCAGCTTGCTACAACACGTGGGAAGTCAGGCAGCGATTCCTCTCATGTTATAGTCTAGAAAAACCTGATATTTTTTCAGAGATCTAGATATTGCCACTAATAATAACTACATGTAGGTAAGCGTAATGTGATAGGCTATAATGATTGGCAGATGTGCGACTCGTTCTTTTCATTCAATCATTGTATGACAAAAAAACATTAAAATGCAACTAAGCTCATTATTCTTTTATTCTTGTATTATTTATTTATTCATGTTTAGCAACGTTATATACAAAAAATTTTGTCCGAGAGAATGTTGACATTGTCTACAACTTCAACTGTGATAAAACGCCTGCTTTGTTTTCTGTGAACTTTCAAGAGTTTCATCTCCAGTCAATGGGCTTTCACTCGTGGACACTCGATCGTACGAATATCTTAATGTAACGGGCTCGCCAGGCCTAACAACGACGTAACAAGTAGTCAGTGCCTATCAGAGAGAACAATAACAAGATAAGACCTATCATAAGACACTGCGCGAGAGATAACGAGCTTTATGTGTTTAGCAGTATTCATTTCATTTTAATATAGAGTTCTGAAGTTGAGCTACAATGTATAGAACCTTTAGTGTTTTAGTATATTTTTAAAAGTATATAATATTATGTTGGACTCATTTATGATAGATTTCGTTACCTTATACTTATGTGGTATCATATGCAAGGAAAACGTGTAGGACCGCATGTCTATAGGTTTATGTAGCATAGCTGTAGAAACCGTCGATGAGACTCGATTTTAAACCTTAATATACCTGTAGAGCATCCGTGTCAGGCAGACCGGATTAGAACTCAAAGGCTAAAGCTAAAGCCCAGTTTAACACACTGATCCATAGTCGGACAACTTGCCAACTTGCCACTGTTCAGTTCATAATACATGGTTTCGTCAAGCACGAATAAAATGTCATATTCAAATACTCTCAGTAACGGGGCGTTTAACGGATACCTTGAAAATAACGCACTGGTTTTCTTTCAATGAGATTTTCTCTCTACTATCTCTTTTTCTCTCTTCTGAGGTAGAGTAAGAGAGATGATATTTCATCTCTGTCTCTCTCTTCCTCTCTGTCTCTCTCTCTGTCTCTCTCTACCTCATTTTACGTCCTAGTGGCAGGTCCACAATATATGTTCTTTAGATAAACTAAGTTATAACCTCTACGTTTCTTTTCAAATTCACATAAGAATAATGCTATCCAATTAATTTTCAAGCATTCCAAGTCTATGTCTTCCCTTTTTCTCGACACCTCCATTATTCCTTCTGTTTCCTTTTTTGGCAAACCATCTCTTCTAATAACATGTCTTATCCAGCACTTCTTTCTATTTTTACTCTAATTATCAGTTGCCTACCATTATATACACTCCGTTAAAGAAAAGTATTCTTATCATCTAATTGGAGAAGTACTAGATTGTAGAGATGGGAATCAAATCGAACCCGAACCAAACCGAACCCTAAAATCTAGAATTTTGACCGAACCGAACCGAACTCGAACCCAGACTCTGGCCGAACCCGAACCGAACCCAAACCCAGACTTCGTCCAAACCGAACTGAACCAAACTCTTGGAGTTCCTTTCTTCTTCACCAGCCTGACATTAAATAAAGATAGTAAGAGCAATACAAATATACACTATGTTTTTAAAACTGATACCCCAAATTGTTTTAACAATAAAGTCGTGAGAAGTTGACCGATGTTCTTGAAATTTACTGCACTTGACCAGCAGCCAATTCTACAAAATATATAGAAATTTCGTTTGAATGTCTTTAATAGCGTGAAAGTTATAGTTTCGAGTATGAGTGGGGTCAGATAAGATATTTCCAATTCAGGATTACGGGCGTGTTACATTTAGTGTAAATAATAATATTCTCGATAAAAATACTAGCTAACACGCAATATAATATTTCTGATAATGCTCTTTTGAAGAGCAATCATTTCTTTTCAAAACGACGTGAAATACGTACTGATATGTTCTTAATTGACAATTTTTATGCATGCATTGCATGAAGAGAACAAACGAAGAAGACGCCGCTGAAGAGGCTGCGGTGATAGCAGTTGTACCCAGACATGCAATGCATGCATTAAAAGTTCAATAACTTTGTCAATTAAGAACATATCAGCACGTATTTTACTTCAGTTTGCAAAGAAGTGATTGCTCTTCAAAATAGCAATAGTTGAAATTTTGTGACGTATTCGCTATTATTTTTATGGAGATAATTTTACGCTGCATGTAACACTCCCCGTATTCCTGTACTGGAAATTTCATATCAGACCCCACTCCTATTCACAAAACTATAACTTTCACGTTATTAAAGATATTCAAACGAAATTTATCCATTTTTGTAGTATTGGCAGCTGGTCAAGTACTGTAAATTTCAAGAACATCGGTCAACTTCTTACGACTTTATTGTTAAAACAATTTGGAGTATCAGTTTTAAAAAACACAGTGTATATTAGTTTTTGCATTTACATGTCTTACAGTATCTAACAGCATATTTTCAGGTAAGGCTGGTTCCGACAAAAATTTTAAAATGGTAGCGGTATAAAGGAATGTTAGCGGGAAGCGAGACGAGCCTACAGAAGATAATGGATAGTCCGAATGATACCGCATTGAAATATGGAATGAAGATTAACATCAAAGAGACATAAGTGATGAGAGTATTCCATAAAAATCTGAAAATGCTTGACTCAATCTAGGTGGATTTGTTCTTGCTAAATTCAAATTATGATTTTTTTCTAATTTTAGTGTGCTACCTTAATATTTTTGCAGCCAGATTTACAAATAATTATATATGACATTCTATATGTGTTAAGGCAATCTGGATTAAATAATTTTGCACCATAGCAATGCAATAATTCATAACTATTTTCGTAACTCCATAATTGATCTGAGAGTTTCAAATTTGAAACCCTAAGGCAAATTATGAAGCTTATTACTGGTCAGTTGATAGCAAACGGTGTATATTATGATCATTTTTCTATGGAAGTACACGTGTTTACTAAATCATCTTTATTTGACATTTTTATGTTACTAAATTGCACTTTGTCTCTGAAATATTTGGTAAAATTTAGCCAAGACATTTCCACTTAATCATAAACTTATCTAATATATAGGCCCATAGTGACAATAAAAATTTAAAAATTGATGAAGCATTCTATTTGCTCGTTATAATAAAGGAAAATATTTCAGATACAATAATAAAGCTAATTATTTATATTATGAACATTTGTTAGTAAACTAACAATATTTTAATAAATGTACAGGATTAAATACCACTTCTCTCCCTTTTTCATTGTCATATTTTTACCCAGGTGAAAAAATGTGGCAGCTATTATGACTTAATTAATTTTTAAGCATATTTAACATAAACCATTTTAAGCATGTTAGTCATAACCATGATTATTATAAGTAAAGTTAAACAATTGCAACATTATCCAAACCAAACCATTTCGAACTCGAATCGAACTCTTGCGAGTAGGAAAGCCAGCCGAACCCGAACCGAACCCGAACCCTTGTTAGAACCGAACCCGAACCGAACCGAACTTACATTTTCAACGAACCGAACCGAACTCCCAAATTGCCAACTGCTAACCGAACCCGAACCGAACCGAACTTTCATTTTCAACTAACCGAACCGAACCCGAACTCTGGAAATTCATAAAATTCCCATCTCTACTAGAATGTGTAGTATCCTATTAATATTTTAATAGTCTAACATTATCCTCATCATGTAATTAAAATTTAATTATTAGTCAAATTCTTTATCCCAATAGTCTAGAGTTTAACCGAAAAATCTGCGAGCTTTCGTGGGTCAAGGAGAAGATTGGAAGACAGTTTACAAGTCTAGCAATTAGATTGAGAGAGAGAGAGAGAGAGAAGGAGAGAGAGAGAGAGAGAGAGAGAGAGAGAGGGTAAATATATGTTTTTCACGTCAATTCATATGCACGGATATACAACAGACGTCATTAGAAACATTCATGCAAACTGAGAAAAATAAGAAGCATGCACATTGCACAACCAAGAGAAAATACAAAAGTAGGTATGACAAGTACACATACGTGCGGCCATCAGTGAAGATACACAGTATCTTATCTAGCTGAACACTGTTATTTATCTTATCTAGCTGAACACTGTTATTTATCTTATCTAGCTGAACACTGTTATTTAAGAGAGTTAAACACGCAACTGTTGCTCTATTTCACGCGCCCTCAGTAGCGTAGTGTGTCACAGTTGTTCTCATTGCTGTGGAAGGTCGGAGGAATTCAACGCGAAGTCAGCTCCAGCCAGTCCCGCGTTGCACGGGACTCCACAGTACAGCGATGTTCTGACAGTCAGATAGAACGTTGCCTTAACTTATTAGAGTTGTTGTTCATGTATTTATTATTCTATTTTTATTTATTTGCGTTGTTTTGTAGATCGGGGCTCTGTAACTATAGTATAACTTTATCAACAGGTCGAAGATACATAATAAAGCATAAGAAAAAAGCATACATCATAAAGCATAAGAAAGACATACATAAGAAAGCATAAAAAATATATACATAAGAAAGCATTTAGACGAAATAGCTTGAAAGAAGTGTCTGTAGTTCTGCACAGCAAAAAGATAGATTGCATTTCCGTAGCATTTAGTTCATATTTGAGATAGCGGTTGTCTCTGAGATTAGATCTATACGCCTTGGTGGAGTCGCGGTTAGAATCTTGGTGTATCAGAAAAGGACGTATGATCATTAGTCTGGGAGTATAATTTAATCTGATCTAAGCAGAATAAACTTTCTCTCTCTAAGCAGAATGTGTTCGAACATTTATCGGCATCTAAAATCTCATTTTACTTCTCCTAAGGTAATATTCTAAATCAATAAATATGTTTAAGTTTTATAGAATATATCATACATAAGTTTTTTGTAAAATTTGTTACATGGAAAATACCGTGTAGTATAATTAAAAATACTGTCGCTAATGTTGCACGATATTGTTGTTATTAGACGATGTTGTTGCATGGTTTTGCTCTTATTATACGATCTTGTTATGTTGCACGGTGCCGTTGTTGCTATTAGACGATGTTGCTAATGTTACAAGGTGTTGCTGCTAGTGGAAGACGTAGTTAGTTTTTCTCTTGTGGTCTCTGTGTACGCAGTCGTCATCGTGCGGTGCTTTGGCGCCTGTTTGTTTAGATTCTGCAAGATACGTCCCTGACATTGCCTTATGGCGAGGAACCGGACCTTAAATTCTTATAGATTATTGAAAATTCTTATTGATTAGTGTTGCAAAGTGTTGCTAATATTAGATGTTGTTGTTAATGTTGCACGATTTAGCTATTATTAGATTATGTTGTTAGTTCTATGTGATGTTGTTGTTGTTGTTGTTGTTAGACGCCTTAATTCGCTCTTATCGCATGATATTATTGCATAATGTTATTAAAGTTACTGAGTGTAATTAATTGACGCTGTTATCTATAATAATGCAACTTTAGTTGTGAATTTTACCTACTAGGCCCCTATTAGTTAGAACTTTACAGTGTTATAGCTTTGAATTCTCGAATAAATATTTATTATAGTTGTCAGAGCAAACTTAACTATGTAAAAGCTGATCTAGTGAATATTGCATGCAGTGCGTATGTTTCGATTAGTAGAAAAACGAAGTTCATTGTAGACAATGAAATGATTAAATGTTTTCTGGTAGTATTTGATTACATTGCATGGTTCTTTCTCTTTCTATCTCTCTCTCTCTCGCTCTCTCTCTCTCGCTCTCTCTCTATATCTCTCGGTCTCTTTATTTCTTTCTGTCTGTCTTTCTCTTTCTTTCTCTCACTCTATCTCATATGATCTGTCAAATGGGAGTTACAAGGTACATATTCTTACTAACATTATTCTCTCATTTTCGCCTGAATTCTCTGTTGTTTATTCAATTACAAAGGTTTAAGATGGACTCAACCTTAATGTAATCCTTAGCAGTTAAAATACAGCTTTTGAGTTCTCGTTACCTTTCCTACGTTATTTTTAATTTTGCTAGGATTTTTTTAACGGTTAGTCAATTCGGTAGTATTTCGAACCCATCATAATGAAATATACGTCTGAAAATGCAAATATCTGAAATAATATTATAGTCAAAAGTTACATATAAAAATATATAAATGCACTTATATAACAAGCAGACTATTAGTATTGATATGTATCCTGAATCTGCCACTTGTTGGGACACTAAGGATACATGTGTATAAATGCCATTGTACATGTTTCTAGAACTTACTTTAACAAAGTTAGATGTCTGACTACATTAGTCATCACCTTAACTTCATCATTGCTACTTGAACCAGTCCTCAATATCACTTAAGTCACATTAGTTACTCAAACTAGTCCTGATCGTCATCTTCAAACCGTCAAAATTTTCCTTTAGTTTAATTTTTTCGGAAAGAATTTCAATTATTTAGCGCATAATATCACTTTTTACTCAACAATCCTGAACAGCTGTTGCAATGCTGTAGAACACTGTCTCTGAAAGGTATTAGACTATATTACTATTGAAGTATTGTAATAGTAGTATTATGACAGTATTAGATTATATTACTATAGTAGTATTGTAATTGTAGTATTATGACAGTATTAGAGTATCTTATTGTAATATCACAGTAGTATAATAGTAGCATTATGATAGTATTAGGCTATATTATTATCGTAGTATTATAATAGTATTTGACTATCTTAGTGAATGTGTACATTAGCATGCTCGTTTTAAATCAATTTCTAATGCAATGTATTTATGTTTGGCGGCATTAGCCTTTTCCATCGGTCTTTAAGATTTCTTGATGCACATAACTGATACCCGTTCTCCCCGTATTATATCCTGGCCTCTGAACAATAGTCCGATCGTATTCTTTGTGTTTCGCAATATGCAACTAAGTAATATCTGAAGAGAGTAAAGAGAAACCACTTCAGAAACTACATTTTTCCAAAATATAGGCTACTTAATTGCGTGATTAAGGCATTGCCCATATTGTTTAGGATTAACGTGTTGAAGGTTTTTCAGTGCTCTTTATGGAGCGTGACAGCAGGCTATGACTTAGAATTAGTGCCGTAGAGCTGCCTTGGGCGGAGCGGTAATGAGATAGGGAAAGAAAACTTGCACATTATCTGTTTTGTTCAAATACCTAACTGTTGAAAGTCCTGTACAGTTTGAAAAAACTCTAAATGTAAATATATAAATGTAACTCCAGTAATACCGATATATTTACTTATCAATGACATTTGTTTATTAAATTAATTAAACTATTTGTAATTGACTAAATATTGTTTGATGGTGTATTATTTGATTCTGCTAATGTGATTGAATGATTGCTTAATTATGAACTCATTCACTAATTGATGCAGAAGCACATCACAGCAGTCCCAGCGAATTCCGTTCATTTCGAAGAAGAAGAGGGTGAAGAAACGGCAACAACAGAATTAGTATCAGAGAGAGAGGATGACAAGAGGCCGGACAAAGATGATGACGAAGAAGATGAAGAGACAAGCAAAAGTATAGCCTCACGGATAAAGCCACGACGTGGCGCTTTCAGTGCAGAAGTTTACACAGAAGAAGACGCCGCGTCTTACGTAAAAAAGGTTCTCTTTATTTTCCGGTATTTAAATGATGTTTGTTTTCCCCGTATTGTGTCCGGGTTGTTTGAAGAATTGACCAACCGGTGACTGCACGTGTCGTAGAAGGCGATAAAAGCACTAAGATCCACACCAACGTCAGAAGGGCATTCGGTTGGTGAGAGCCTAGGCTCCAGATATTGCTACAAAAATTTAAAAGAATTTAAAAGTCTCAAATAGGGGATTGACCGATGGATGATATGACATAGGACAGAGAGGATTTGAGGCAGTCTATTCGTATCCCGACCCTAGTTAAACTAGGATTTAAGAGAAGATGATGATGAAAAGATTTTTATTTTACTTAGTTACACTGAATCCAGTTGAATCAATGGCCAGATCTGTAGTGTTTCTATCTGCGGATCAGTAGCTGGAAAGTTCAATTACGAGGCTCATCCGTTATTGATATGCTCTTGATGCTTTCGGAGAAAGTGGTTGATTTGAGCTAAAACATAAGTGTGTCATAATAAATTGACAAAAACAGATTTTTAGAAAAACTGAAACTGCTTCTTTTTACTTGCAGTTAGCAAATTCTCACAACTAAATGATTTCTTAGGTTTGCAAAAGATAAGCCTATACATCTAGAGAACTTTTCATATAAAAAACGGCTTTGGTTACAACTAATTTCTTATTAGTTTGAGCTCATGCCTATATAAGATGTCTCATCTACATAAGATGTCACTAGACTTTATCCAACAGAGCCGCCTATCTCTCATCCATTTCCTTCAATTTGCCGCCAGTGACAGATAATGCATTAGCAGCAATGTAGGCTAACTGTACAGGAGTGATTGGTCGGTGTCATGCTGGAAAGAGACTAATTGACTAATTGGCTGGAGCCAGTGGCGATGTCGGTAAGATACTCGACCTCCGATCAGTATGTGTAGGTTTCAAATCCTGGGCTCGCCCGTCACTGACATCGATTTTCGAGTGAGAAAACTGACGCGAACATTTGCTCTCTTTACTTTTTATAACCAATATTCACTTGTACAAAGTTCACTGTTGTTCGCTTTGCCTCAAAGTTTGCTTTTAGATTCTAATTTCGCTTCAAGTAGCGTAAAATTTTTACTAGCTCCAGCAGTTACTAATTACTTAAGCATCGAATTCCTTTCTTAGCTTACAAAGCCTTATGCTTTTCTGTGGACCTTTCTTTGGTGTCACCTACAGAACTTTACATTGGTACATGTATGTCTCCTACTTTTAACTGGTCCAATCTGTTTAATGATAAAATAATTCTCGCACAAATATTTTGCCTTTCAATATCTCGTAAAAATTTAAAATGTCTAATTAAACCGATTTATAAATTGATCGGTAGCCGGTACCAGACTTGTCTGATAAACCGGAGGTCCTCTATTTGAGCTGTAGTCAGACGTCTCTGGCAATATTCCTTGTGTTACCACAACAAGGACGTTATAATTAGCTTTAATTATCATTAATTGTTTTCATTTATTCACAGGTCGTACCTAAAGATGAAGCTACAACCGCAGCGTTGAACAAAGCTATCAGTAAGAACGTGCTGTTCAAACATCTAGATGAGGCTGAGAGAAGGTTTAAACTTTGAAACGCATATTAGAGTGAAACTAGCATCCGCCATGTTATCTACACTTTTATATCACTTGATTTATTATTTATTTATTTTCACCAATTCAATGGTAGACAAGTACAAAAGACAAAATTACAAAGCAATCAAGTGAATAAGTAACATGCAAAATGTCAATATTGTGAAATGGCAAAAAGTGAATAGCAAAATGTGCGACCAATATCGAATATATACATACATAAAAACGAATACACATACATACATATATACATACACACAACATACATCCATACACATATATACACATACATACACATATATACATATAAATATAAACACACACATGTACATAATACATGTCCATACACATCCATACATGTATACATATATACACATTCACCACCAGTCATGTTAACATCATGCGACATTAACTATCACAATTCAAAAACATTTTTAATTAGTAGCATGTAAAATATTCTCAAATTTATTCCATATCTTATGTTTTATTTGACTTTTTGAATCATTTGGATTTAGACCATATTCCAGTTGCAATGCTGTATAATCTGTAATGTCATTTTTATCCTCATTCCTATTTTGACTAATTAAATTTAAATTATATAGTTTATTTAGAAAATTATACCTATGATAATCATAGGTATACTTGAATGGCAAAGATTTTGTAAAGTACTGACAATTCAAGATTACTTCATCGCAATGAGTATGAAATATCTTAGAAAAAACGCTGTTATACACAAAGCTTAGCCTATGAATGTCCTTTTTTGATAATGCAATAGATGCAATACCGTACAGTATATGAGGGATAGCTTGTGACTCTATCAGTTTTAGCAGAACCCCAACCGGTGCGGATGTACCAAGGTGACTAAGTATTGAGTTGGACTTCCAATAAAAACTTTTTATACTTGATTCCCATGAACATTTAAAAACCTTATTATTTAAAATTGTAATTCCTAAAAACCTGATCTCATTTACCCACAGTACAATTATGTCATTTATTGTTATGTTCTTACAAATATTCTTACATCTCGGACCGATTCTAAGACATTGACACTTAGAGTTATTTATTGGCAAATCCAAAGAAGAAAATAATGTATAACATAAATCAAATAGTTTTTGCATTCTATAGACACCTTTTTATATTTTACTGTCTTTATACCGACTGTGCGTTTTGTTCACAATTATTCTCTCTGATTAGAACAACGGAATCGAATACTCTGGACTTGATTGTCTCTCAGGATTGATCTTTTGAAGTTTCATAACGCCACACTAACTGATTACGTTTAGTTTCTGTGAATTAATTAAAACGTGTGAGTGGGATCTCTGTCATTGACTTATTCTTTCGTAATAGTAGCACGTATAATACAGTAGTTTCGAATGAACGTCATTCGAATAAATATTAATTGAGAATTTTTAGTCTACATGGTAACCTAAGGATAACTAGATAGGATTTCTAGAATATTCAGGACGTGATGTTAAGCTATTTGCTATGTATACGCATTGCAACTTTCCAGACTTACACACTTTCTAATTTTTCATGCTAATTTTACAGTAGAGAATTGTAACAAGTCCAACAATTTTGCAAAAATCCGGTAGATTTGTGTGACTGTATACTGTATAGTGCTATAATTGAAAGTGACTTGTTCCCTAACTTGTCTGGGTTAATAATTAATTGTTTTTGTAGAAGCCGTATATGAGCCCGTTATATGGCTGTTGTTATGTCTGGATTACTGAAGAATAAACAAACTGTGGACTGCAACTGTAGTACAACGCGACAAAGCACTAAGATCCAAACCAACGTAAGAAAGGACATTCGGTTGGTCCGCGTCTTGTTACTAGAAATTACTGCAAAATTTTCAAATCTCAACCTTGTTTAAACTGGGATTCATGTAGAAGTCCCAGATTGACATTATTCTACTCATGTAGCATTATAGGCAAACATAAAGCCAGTGTTTGGTTTGTTATGTTGTAGTGAAATATTTGACGCGATGTTCCCTGTGCAACACTCTGCCGAAGATATTATAATTAAACAGGGTAAGCAACTCTCGTTATTTCTTCATTTTTTAAAATTCCTTCTGTTTATCTGGTTCTTTCATTTTCTTTGTCATTCTGTCACTGGTTTCTGTCTCTGATTTCCAGCAAGAGTATGGCTTTTATTAAACTAAAGGAACGTTACCCTTTCTTATTTAATTAATTTTTGACTTCTTTGGTTATATTCATAACATACTGTAAGCGAGTTACAGAATATCTTTGCTTAATTGGAATCTGTAGTCTTCGTTATTTTCTCCTTCACTCCATGATTTTTGGATAATTGCAGTCTTTTGATAGCGAATACATTATTATCTAAAGTGGACTGAAGGAATTTGTTTAAACACACTTGGATTCTATTGAATGCTGTTGGTCTTCTCGGGGTAGTCACCCATCCGAGTACTAACCGAGTATGACGTTCTTTAACTTCGCTTTTTGACGCGAGCTCTTTACCAGTTCGCTTAGTCTCACATCTCAGATTAAAGATAAATTTTCATTTATCTCATAAATAGAAAATTGTACATATGTTAATATGTGAGTACAATCTACATGTAGAGTAATTATCTCGAGGTAGCTTGTAGTTTTCGTAAAATTGATAATTGCATCTTTCTTGTTCTTTTAAATTGATGAAGAAATGGATAGATAGCCGTAAATAAGTCCAATTGAAGCACGCAGTGTTACTAATGCACAGAATAAATAACTTAGAAATTAGAGGAAAACATAATTTTCTTAATTTTTCTAAAAATTATAAATATTTCTGTTTAGGTGACGAAGGAGACAATTTCTACGTTATTGATCAAGGAACTGTTGATGTAAGTTCATCAAAATTTCGTCTGGCCACTATATTTATGATCCGTGTTTTTTCACTTTAAACGAGTAGCCTGATTCATTAAAAAAGTGTGCTTTACATCTTGCTGTCGTAATGTAGAGAGCTTCACGTCACATTTCATTGATAAATCTTCAAAGACCATAACTTTATTGACTATTTAATCAGCACAAAACTTAAATGTAAATGTAGAACCACAAATAGAAACTGGAAACATTGCAAATAAGCTTACGCTAATTACGTTAAGAATTAGTTACATAATACTTACTAATACTTAATAATTTACTAAATGCAAATACTTGATAATTAGTAATAGGCCTAATGAGAACCTAATACTTACGTTCGTTAAGTAAGCTTGCTTAATCCGTACGTTACGTAAGCTTGCCTTAATTATGTTTATTACGTTTACAATGAAATTTAGAGAAAAATATATAAACGTTAATATATCATTCTTAACTATTCCATTTCTGATATTCATACAAATAATAATGAACAGTTACTCAAAAGCTTTACTGAGCTTCTCCTAACGAGTGGTAGGCTACATCTATTACATCGTCTTTATTTATTATATTTATTTATCACATCAATCATTAAAACATCAATTAAAGAAATAGTGGTGACAAATGTACACAAGATTAGAGGAAAGTACAAGGAAAATACAAGTACTTCAATAGAATTACTCGCAAAGGGCCAGATTAAAGAAAAGAGCTCAATCTATAAAATCCAATCGACAGTTTAAGTGATAAATTAACAGGCAACTATTAAGCAGAGAGATAAATTTTACAAACTACTGCATATCAACATATTAGAAGAACAATCTCAGTTAAATAAAAATCTCAAGAATTTACGCAAGTCAGAATAACATAAGCCTTTTCTCTCCGGAGACATCTGATTTCCTATAAACTTTAACACTTAGCACACGTCAGGGACTACATGTATTAGCACTTGCAGGTATATATTAACGACTACATGATAATCTCGAAAATGAAAATCAACTGACTTTGGTTGCGTACTAAATATTAAAATTCTAGTATAATTCCCCGTGACGACATCATTATTAGCATATTGAAACTTAAATTAAAACTGCCTTAGACTGTATTGAGTAAGATTTGCTTAGCAAGGCAATGAGACACATTATTTTACTCTTCCTAAGAAGAACAGAATAATGAATAATAATGAAGAAAATTGTACGATTTGCATAAATTTAAATGTTTATGTTTAACATCTTGCTCATGCATTTCACTATAAAAGATCTAGCAGTCTTGCATATATGTATGCCATGAAATAAATCTAAACTTATTAAGGTGTCGAATTCATTACAATATTTGTGGATAAAGATCTCAAGTTGTTTGTAAGTGACTATTTGTGCATAATAATTTTTCCGTGAACCACCCACTTTTCCGTGAACCACCCACTTTTCCGTGAACCAGTGGTCTAGATAAATGTATACTCATACTGCACAACAGAGTGCACTCAATTGTGTGCCTCGTTTGACAGATTTTTGTGAACGATCAGCTGGTCCTTTCAGTGCACGAGGGGGGAAGTTTTGGTGAGCTGGCGCTTATCTACGGTACTCCAAGGGCAGCCACAGTTAAGGTATATATAATTATTTAGTAAATAATTTATTTAATATTATTTTATTTAATTTATTTGACTGATGATAGGATGTAAGACAAAGAGGATTTGAGACAGTCTATTCGTATCCCGACCCTAGTTAAACTGGGATTCAGGGGAAGAAGAAGATGATATGATGATGATTTTATTTAATTTATTTACTGACATTATGTGTTATATTAATTGTTTTCCTTCCTCTAATTCATAATTTTTGGACTGGTTTTCTGAATATTGTATTTTGCACTGTTTGTTGGACTGTTTATTAGTTTTGCTTTTCGATCTGGCTGTGATTGCATAGTGATTTTTGCTTTCAGTTGTGACAGAGGCACTATGGTAGTTGGGGCTGCTGTTGATGTAATTGTTGTGGTTGTTGTCGTTGTTGATTTTATGATTGTTGTGGTCGTTATTTGTTCTAGTTGTTGTGGTTGTAGTTATTGTTGTGGCAGTTGTTTGTTCTAGTTGTTGTGGTTGATGGTATTAAGCTATACACGCTATTCTTCGTCTTCAGTGTATTTCCAATAGTGCAGTCGACTATTGCTGCATTTTCTATTAAACATTTTTGCTTTCATTTGCTACTAAATTGCATTCTAATGAGCGTGAGAGTAGACTGGATGACTTTAGTTTTTTCGAACGAAACTTTTGTATTTTAATTCTGAATCTAGAATCCAAAATGACGAATGAGGATGTTCTGCATCATGCTATTTGCAGTGATCTCCATTAATGAATTTACTAAAATTGAGCAAACTGTAAAAAGATTGGATGCTAAATTTTAATATAATATTGATATACAGTACATACATACATACATACACACACACACACACACACACACACACACACATATATATATATATATATACATATATATATATATATACAATATCTATATATACAATATGTACAGTTTATTATATATATATATATATATATATATATATATGTATATATACATATATATATATATATATAATATATATCTCTCTATCTATACCTATTTGCGTTTATAATTGACAGGCAAAAACAGAAGTGAAGCTGTGGGGCATTGACAGAAACAGCTACAGAAGAATTCTAATGGTCAGTTGCACATTTCTGTTTAGTTTCTCTTAACGCACTGCCCAATGGCAGGTTCATGGTATATAGCCACTCTTCTCCGCCTTCGGTCTTTCATGAGTGGATCTTTTAATCATCTATCCTTAATCTGGATCTGACTGTTATTGTTTCTTTTATTCGTCCTTCTACGATCTCTTTTGGTAAACTATACCCTCTTAGCCTAGTATTCATTATTTTCCAATTTATCTCAATTATTATATCAAAATTTTTCACTAAATTTTGTAATTGAGAACAAAATATGCAAATAATTAATATGCCGTTACGAATACCAGATGCCCATAAATAATGAGTAAAATAAATAATGTAATTGTCTTTCAATGTAAACGCCTCTTTAAAATATGCTAGCTTCCCCGGGTGGATGTGCAAGTTCTTCCAGTAGGCCTACTTGTACACTTTGTTCCAGTGATTCCAGTTGCATGATAAGCAGATGTTCTTTCCTCATCTGCCGGACTGTATCTTATAGTATGGTTGTGGTACATAGGCCTACATTGAGTTTAACTTTACAGACTTCTACATTATGAATATGTAAATGTATGGTTTAGGCATTTTAGCACATTGAATTTGGTTGGTAGTCTTCTAGTGCTGCGATATTACTTTTATTTGATTGTTTGGTTTATTTTTAGGGAAGCACAATTAGAAAGAGGAAACTATACGAAGAGTTTTTGAGTAAAGTTTCCATATTAGGTAATAGAAAAATCATTTAGCTTTAACATATAAATCTGAGAAAAGTATGTAATTTTAAATAAATTTATCTAAGTCTATAGTTCGCGACAATGCTACAGACGCTAACTTGTAACACTGGCCTGTAGAATGGAAAACGAACGCTTCCTTGAGGATCATTGCTGCTAGTGGACAAACTGCTTCACTACATTTCAAAACTATAAAGCCGACGTTAATGTCAGTTTCATCTCTCTAAAGCGATATCAGTGACGGCGAGCTTAGGATTTTAACCCCACACACACTGATCCGCGGTCGGATATCTTACTGAAATCGCCTCTGACTTCAGCCAGTGGCCATGTCGATAAGATATCTGACCAATATATCAAAATCAAATATCAAAGTTATCTAGTTACAGAATATATTGCTGCATTTGATGACCGGGTATTCATTGGATTGACAGTATCAGCTGAAGGTAGGCAATAAGATTAACGACTGTTTCAATATCTCTTTTATAAAATCTGAAAGTTCCGGTTTCTAAAAGTAAGTGATAGTTAAATCCTTTGTTTCTCGCGGAGCATTAGATCTTATTTGTAGTCTAGGAGCCGCTCGTACAACTGTAAAGTAGAATCAGATCTCGTACTGGGTGATATAGTAAGTTCTCTAGAAAATTGGTCAAATTTAGATCTTCATATTACAAAGAGAGTAATAGCGTCATGATAGCGCGTAAGGTCAAGCTTTACTCTTTCAGCAGAAGATTTCACAAGTGACTTAATTGTCAAAGAAATTTGTCTGGCACTATCTCATTATCTTAGCTATTTGCTTATACAGGTGTCTTTAAGTGATACACTGATAGTGTCTTTAAGTGATGTGACACACACTGATAGTGTCTTCAAGTGATGTGACACACAGTGATAGTGTCTTTAAGTTATGTGATACACAGTGATAGTATCTTCAAGTGATGTGACGCACTGTGATAGTGTCTAAGTGATGTGACAAAAAGTGATAGTGTCTCTAAATGATATGACACACAGTGATAGTGTCTTCAAGTGATGTGATATACACTGATAGTGTCTTCAAGTGATGTGACACACAGTGATAGTGTCTACAAGTGATGTTATGCCCAGTGATAGTGTCTTGAAGTGATGTGACACACAGTGATAGTGTCTTTAAGTGATGTGATGCACAGTGATACTGTCTTTAAGTGATGTGATATACACTGATAGTGTCTTTAAGTGATGCGATACATAGTGATAGTGTCTTTAAGTGATGTGACACACAGTGATAGTGTCTTTAAGTGATGTGACACAAACTGATAGTGTCTTTAAGTGATGTGTCACAAGTGATAGCGTCTACACTCTCATATACCATAGAGACGCTCTAACGTTATCTTCTAATGTGGATACAAAAGTTAAACAATCATTAATTAAATAATTAATTAATTAATTGATTTACCGATTATTATATTAATATATTACTTTATTGTTGAATTAATTATTTGATCATTTGGTTGATTAATTAATTGATAATGATATAATTAATTAATTAATCAATTAATTAATTGATTAATTAATTGATATTAATATAATTAATTAATTAATTAATTAATTATATTGATATCAATTAATTAATTAATTAATTAATTAATCATTTAATTGACTGATTAATTGGTTGATTGATTGAGCGGAGCTGTTGCTGTGTGTAGAGAGTCTGGATGACTGGGAGAGACTGACTATAGCCGATGTGCTGGAGCCGTGCACGTTTGAGGATGGAGAGGTTGTGATGAGACAGGGAGATCCTGGGGAGGAATTCTATATCATACTAGAGGTTGTCATGGATTTCATCCAAAATACGATCTCTCTCTCACTTTCTCTCTCTCTCTTTCACTTTCTCTCTCTCTCTCTTTCTCTTTCACACTCTCTCTCTCACTCTCTCTCTTGCTCTGTCACACTTTCTCACTCTCACTCGCTCTCTCTCTCTCTCTCTCTCTCTCTCTCTCTCTCTCTCTCTCTCTAAATGTTCTTTCTGTTTCAGGGTACGGCGCAAGTTTTGCAGAAACCATCGGAGAACGATGAACCAGTTGAGGTTGGATTGCTTGGCCCTTCCAGTTATTTTGGTGGGTACACCCAGCTTACAATTTCTGTAATTTTAAGTCGTGTGTAATTGTCGTGTATAAGCAAATTCTCTCAGTTTCTGCGATGTTAAATCTGGAACGAAGGCTTATCGTAATTTCTATACTATAAAATTTAGCATTTTGCACTATAATATAAGCATTTTGCTAACAGCTATCTCCGTTGAAGTGCATGTGCTAGTTATTGACTGGCAAACAATATTAGCCATTAAAGGTCTATTCCGAGTCGTCGCTTTCGCACCTTCTATGCGGCATACTAGATTTCTGACGGCAATACATTGCAGTAGAAAACTATACGCTTCTTCTTCTTCAGCGCATTATCAAGCGGCAGGTTCAAGGTACATATTCATACTCAAAGTCTGTTTTTTCGCTCCATAAGAGCACTCCTTAGATCAACATATTAATCCCTTCACAAAGACTATGTCCTATCCATACCGTATTTAGCCTATAGCTTGGTAAAAGCATAGCTTCTGAGGTGGTTTTCCGTTGCCCTTTCTCACAAATATGTCAATTATACACAACTTCCTCATTAACTATACGCTAATAGTGGTTAAATGGCGATTCTAGACCACTAGCTTATTTGTTATTGCGATTGGTATTTTTCAAATAATAAATTGATTATTAGTTAATTAATAATTGATTATAATATATTAATATAACATAACGGCACAATGGGTCAGGAAGCACATATGCTTGTTTAATGCCCATTTCCTCCTTCCTCTCCATGGTTATTAGTAATCGTTGCCTTTTTGATGGCGCATCAATTGCAGCCGGCGCGGATTTAAGAATAACCTTCCATCACCCGGGGATTTTTTCCTTCCTAAGCTTTTACCAACACTCGGTCTTCCAAGGTGCTCGCTCACAAAGTACTAACCGAGGTCGATGCAGCTTAACTTCGATAATTGACGCGCAACTAAACCAAGTGCGCTAATCCCGCTGTCTACGTTCACGTTGTGAACACATTAATAAAGTTACTCCTAAAACTAAGTTTACTGTGGTAATAGCAAACTAAATGGTCGAAGTATGTTTGTAGTAAAAATAGCAGAATGTAGTAAATGGCGTCAATTAATGGCCTTTAAAGCGAGCCAGATTAGAAATTGGATTAACTTGTTGATCGACGAAGTGCACTTAATGTAGCGTGAAAGCAGTGAGCATGAAGTAAGTGCCTTGGACCTGTTCATACTGATGGAACACCATGAGGTGGGCGAGTGAGAGATACTCTTCGAACTCTATTCGTCACGTTGTGAACACATTATAAGCCTCTCCAATCCTCCTCCACTAATTCCGATCTATCTCGGATCGTACATATCATTATCCGCAAGACAGAAATTAACATCTGATGTACTTAAGTCTTAATCGTACTGTTTAAATAACTTATGTTTATTTCCTAAGGCCATCTTAAGTCTTTACTGTATTGTTTAAATAACTTATGTTTACTTCCTTTACCCATCTTTATTTTTTGATAACCTAAATGTAAGCGCTTTTCTTACTGGACTATTTTCATGTAATCTTGGCATATATCCTATCCAACTTAATATCGTTTTACTTATGAGTTTACTGAACGGAATGAGAGATATTACGTGTAATATTTATGTCATACATGTAATAAACTAGTTTTGATACTCTCCTTTCTAATTGCAGATTAAAGTTTAGAAAGTGCTTGCTGAATAATACCAAAATGCTAGTTAAGTGTTTTGATATTCTAAGCTTATAGTAGGTTTATATGCCTAATTCTATAAGTAATTGTTTTAGTGCTCCCTTTATGTACAGCCTATTTGCTTTTCTGGTTTTTGTTGCATTGTTGTATGTGTAAGATTCATGTATAGGTTATTCGTCATGTTTATATCTTTATGATATCTTTATTTCATGCTTGAAATAAAGCAATAAATAAATAAATAAATCATCATCATCATCATCATCATCATCTTCCCTTAAATCCCAGTTTAACCAGGGTCGGGATACCAATAGACTTTCTCCAGTCCTCCCTAAATAAATAAATAAATAAAATAAATACAAATGTTTCATTATGTGATGTGTGTGTACAGGTGAGATAGCGCTGTTGAGAGATAGACGCAGAGCCGCCACGGTCGTCGCTAGAGGTAAACTGAAGTGCGTTAAACTGGATAGAGCCCGCTTCGAGAGACTGCTCGGACCCTGCTCTCACATCTTACACAGAAATATCGAAAAGTACAACAGCTACATCGCACTGATGTAGCTGATACATTTGTATTTCGTTGCATAAATTTAGTGTGGGCATATTTAGAGTCACTAAGTGATTCATTTTGTGATCGTATTAATTATTCTGTAAATTTTAGCTTCACAGATTTCATCCGATTATTTGATTTTCCTAAAATGTAGGAGTACACATAATTATAGCAAATGTACATATGCGCCTGAGAGTGGTAGAAGAGTTACAAGTAATTGTGAGGAAATTCTAGTGAAGATTTGACAACGCCAGGTATTCCATGGCTTAATGCTAAAGACTTACTTGAATTCGTATCAGTATATTTTTAAAAACAAATTTTTAGCAAAAAGTGGAAAATGGATATATTAATAATTCAACCAGTATTGTGTTAAAGTGTATGAAACCCGTAATGTGTCTGAAGTGCTGAAGGATAGACCCATCGTTGACTGCATATGTCGTAAAAGGCGACAAAGCACTAAGATCCAAACCAACGTCAAAAAGGGCGTTCGGTTCGTGGGCGCCTAGGCTCCAGAAATCGCTACAAAATTCATGTGAAGATGATGATGATATAGAACTGGGCTGCATTAAAACCACGTAGAGCTGCTATTTTAACATTCGATTACAGGCGGACGATGCTTAATGTCGCAGTCACTCGCTCTAATCCTCGAGCTGTTTCTCGTATTGTGCGTTGGTTACTGTACAGAGTTGCAGCATAAATAAAGAGAAGTCAACTTGAGGGATGCAAATTAGTTATTTGTACGTCGTTAACATTAACTTCTGGCCAAACACTGGACATTAAGCCCTCATTGGCTGAATGGAAGATGTTTGTTGCAAAGAAAGTTGGAAGGTAGCATGGATGCAGACAACTGAACAGAAAAAGAGAGAGAGCGAGAGGTGAGAAAACTGACAGAGTTTTCATGTGCTAAGAGTTTAATGAACAAACGAAGAGATGTGACGAAGAAATAATTAAGGTTTGTAGGAAATCAAGTCTGAGTTGCGAGATTTTCTTGGTAAACTATTGACCTCGAATGACCGGCAGATTGTTGCACACATCCTACACAGTGTACTTGAGTAGCGTGAAACCAAAAAACATAGCTTTAGCGTACAACATATTAGTAATGCGCTCTTGCAATTAAGAAGATCTTAAACGTACTTCAGAAGCATATTCTTTGAAGAAATCTTTTATTGAAAGAATATATAAAATCAGGATGACAAGACACGAATGTGTTTTTAATTGAATATAAAATTCAAATATCAATATTATAAATAGATCCACTAATCATTTCAAAACATCACGCACAATATTCCACATTAATCGCAATGGAAAGCTGAACACGCCAGCAGCCAGGATCATAGTGAAGATCTCTTGATACACACGTTGAAAACATACTGGTGGCAGATTTAAAGTCTTATAGTAATGATAGATAAAATATACATGCGAACTAATACTACAGTAATTCATATCCTGCGCATTCTAAATCCAATACGCAATAAGAAGCAGGTCATATAATTTATACTGACTATTCTATGAAGATATTTAAATGTATAAATGGAGATAAAACAAGCCACTAACTACTAATATCATCGCGTGTACATATATAAACAGAATTACAGACATCGGTATATTCGACGTATGCTAGTACTGATGTACACCAGTCAGAACAGGTTTGCAACTGTTTAATTTAGGTATTCGATTATTATATATGTTTGATATATATTTCATATACTGTATAATATTTAGTATGATACATGAAAGTTTATGAACAATTGTACAGGACATAGGATTTAGCACGGAATCTCTTGCACAAGTGACATTGCATGCAATGTGAAGTGCACACTCCAGTGCACGCATTGTGCTCATTAAGTGATATTTTAATGTGAAGTGTACACTGGTGTACAAGCATTTTGCTCATTAAGTGAGCATCGAATCTGAGAATAGCGAGCTAATTTAATACTATCACCCGAATATGACACTAGAAACTAATTCAGAGCATGTACAGAAATATTTGTGTGGAAGAGAGACGAATGTAAACAAGTAAAATTATATGCAAATGTTCAAGTATATATACGAACACCAATAAAACTGAGTTCAACAGTTGTCAAACAATTTATCTTATGACAGGGCTCGAGGCTAATTTATCTAAGCGATTAAATAAACTTCAATAAATGTAGGATAAAATTGAAATCAAGTGAACTAAAGAGCAGCTTTCAGTTCTTCAGTTGATCTCTGAGAGCGGTTTCTTCTTCTACAAACAACAAAGCAAATGAGAGATTAGCTAAACTGTTATGACAAAGAAATGTAAATGAATCACTGACACTAGATTCGATTTCATATATAAGCATTTATATATGTATCGCTACTGGCTGGAGCAAGTGGCGATGTCGGTAAGATATTCGACCGCGGATCAGTATGTGCGGGGTTCAAATCCTGGACTCGCACGTCACTGACATCGCTTTTGAGTGAGGAAATTGACATTAACATTAGCTTTACCAGCTATTTTAAGAGTTCATATCCAAGTAGAAGTTTAAATTATTATGCCAATAATTAAGATAAACACGAGAGATTCAAAGATATTTAGTTAAAGGATTCAAAGATATTTTGAAGAGAAAACTTAATTTCAATTTAATTTCTCAGGATAACTTATAAAAAATGACTTTGAAGAAACCATAACCAACATTCAATTAACCACACGTTTATCAGAAATCATCAGAGATCGTAATCGGTAAATCACTTATATCGATATATCACTTATGACATTTTGTTCAATAAAATTTAAAAAATACAATAACTACGTCACTTGAGTGATGTTCTGTACTTTTAAATAAATAAAAACTAAACTAAACTAGACTAGATCCCTTACACATTTCACACCTACAATTTACAGAGCAGAATTTACGAGAGAAGAGAATATTAAAGAAATGAGTAAACCTTATCGTTGGCGCTGGGCTCTGGCTGTTCTTTCCTCCTGCTCACAAGCTTCTTGAGGCCATGCTTCTTGGGTGTGAAGCCTATACTGAACGTAACGTTGCTCGCCTGCTTACTGGAACCAGGTTCCTCACCACCAGCACCTACGTCATCTATGGGCTGAACATCACCAAACACAAGTGTTCATAAGAGCATAACATAAATCAATAGTTGTTAGGACTGAAGCTAGCTAATATAACACTTAAAATAGACAGAGTCAAAATTGTGAAAATGTTTGTTGAAGTTACTCAATAAGGCGCATATCAAACTTTCCCAGGTTTCTAATGTACAGCTTCGCACCCCGGCTAATTAAACAAATCTAAATAGCTCTTTAAAACTTTAAGAATATACTAAGGACTATTATAATATTATGATTGGCAAGAGTAACTGTCTAACGCCGCGCGGATTGGTTGAGATGGCGCGACGTAGACTATGAGTGACGTCAGTTGAAACCGTTCATACGGATTAATATTGAAGTAGAGTTTTAAAACCTCACAAGATACGATATCAAAATGATTACTATACACAACAGGAACTTTCAGTCAAGTAAATGAGCGAAGTGTCTCTATACATTCTTGGCTTACACTCGACTTTATGAAGAACTGCTAAAATAATAATCGATGAACTAACTGGGTCGCTAGTCGTTTGCATTTTATGAACAAGATCCGCTAAAGTCTGCCTAATTAGAAGCTGATTATCACCTCAATTTCCACAGGTCAAGCCTTGTAACATGTTATTGACATGTAACGTTTAGTAACGTTATATGTCGCCTGTACGTGTATATGGCGCCACGTGGTTCTAAGGAACTGTTAGCTGGGGCAACATGAATGAAGAGTGGGTAGATGTCTGCTTGAAAATGAAAGAGAATTTGAGCATGTCCCTATTGGCAGATACAATCTAACAGTCCAAGGAAATTTTCTCAGAAATTTTTTTTATGCGAGCCTATAGTGCTAGCCAATAGCAGAGTAGCAAGTAGCTCTCTAACGTTATGAAGTCAGCTGAAATGGCTAAAAATGCAGAAACGACTTTTAAGTTTTCAGGTTACAGGGACCCAATCCCTAACTTGTTAAGATAAACTTCTATCAGCTTTATATAGAATTCCCCAATAGTTATTTAAATATTTCTTTATAAAAGTAGTGCTGCGATAAAAACCATATGCTACTGAGACACGTAACACTGATAAATACAGTGTACAGCTGTATGCTGCTGTAATTTGGCAACACATAAAGATATAAATTAGAGTTGGCCGCTCACTGTTCTTTCCACTCACTAAGTGCTGCTCTTTGGAGTGAGCTACTCTCGCTCACAGCTCATTGCTCTCTAAGAGCTGCTCTTAGGTTACAGAACTGCTCTCAGTGATCCATCTCCAGACAGTGTTATATATTGATTCACTAAGGCGGCAAGGCCATGTAGCACGCCAATACAGGCCTGCATTTCAAACGATCTAGGACGGCGGGTTATCTCAGCCTCTATGGCTGTGAGAGCTGCGAGTGAGCTGCTAAGAGGTGACAGCTGTTGCTTATTCTAGGTAGCTGACTGCTATAGTCTCGCCTAGGTAGCTGACTGCTGTGGCCTCGCCTAGGTAGTTAACAGCTGTCGCTTTGAATGCATATAAACTACATGTATTAGCAGGGGTGTATTCTTAAATTAATAAGTGGGGGAGATTGGTGTTAAGCATAATCTTGATAAAATTTGTGCATATGTTGGCTCTTCTTTATAAAAATTTTGCATATTGCACGTAAAAAATATACTAAGAGGCAATTAAATTTTTTAAAATTGAAAATTACTGTAGTTTAACCAGATAAATAAATTAATGTGAAATTATTGCAATTGAAGTCAGAAAGATTCTCAGTAACTAAAGAGTACTAAAAGCAACTTTGAAACGTTTACATATACTGTATGTATTGAACAGCTACTACATCAAAGAAATTGTGGATTACACATTTTTACATGGATATCAGCAAAATAATGCAGGCCTATATAGGCATGCATTTCGAACGATCTAGGACTGGCGGGTTCTCACTCTCAGCCTCTCAGGCTGTGGTATATTTTATTTTATTAGCTATACTGTAGGTGACCGCTGCCGCCTCGAATAATTATTTACTGCATGTACATGTATTATTAGTTGATGCATGCAGACTGTAGTTTATAAAGCCGCTAATTATAAAGCCGTTTCAGAAGGGGAGAGTTCAACTGTGAACTAGGACCGTCGATGATGGTACATTCGGAAAGCGATGTCGATATAAACCTGCTTATGCAATTTGTTGTACACATTTAATTAATGTAGTTTTACAAATTTAAGGTTATTAACTTTGGAGTAGTCACCTATTCAGATGTGAAACTGACTTTAAATTATCTCGGCTATTTTAACCTTTATGTTCTCTTTCATTCTTACCTGCCATGAACCTGTAAAGCGGTCTCGAAGACTGGACACCGGCCATGACACCGCCATAGAAATCGTCGGAGGTTATTATTATTATTCATATTATTATTATTATTATTAAACGTTGCTAGTCGCAGCAGCGGGAACTACTCCAACTGGACCAGTTGGAGTAGTTACACAGTGACATTAATATTAATATAATTTTTTTCCAGATTATCGTTTCATCCTATGTATTTTGTCTACGGTACATTCATTCTACAGTTAACTTATAACACTCGTATCATGCAGAGTTATCATATGTCTTAAAAGTTTTCGCCCAACGACTTAACGAAACTATCTCATAAATAGCCCAATTGTGCGTGAAATTCTCCCAACTGGCTGACATAGAGGACCTAAACTACTAGAAGTCACGTAGACCACACAGGCTCAGTGCAGTTACAGTAGTAAGTGCCTGGACCATTTGAGAGCAGTGAGCATTACACACCACCTCAGTGCAGTTACTGTATCCAGTGCCTGGACCAGTTGAGAGCAGTGAGCAGCTCAAAAGAGTTCGCTCATTGAGCTGTGTGAGTCATTTATATGTTGCTCTCACAGGTGAGTCGTTAAGCACATGACTAATATAAATCAACTAACCTGATGAGCCTGCTTATACTTCTTGGGTGTTTTTGCTCTGAGAGAGGGCAGCCTGGCGAGGAAGGAGCTGCGCACACGTTGAGTGGAGGGAGTGATGAGAGGAGAGGAGGCGTGGTTAGACTGGAGAGAGGAGGCGTGGCTAGACTGAAGCGAAGAGGCGTGGGCGGGGAGACTACTGGAGGAGGACATGACGCTCTCTGACGAGACAGACTGGAATATTAGAAACATAAGTATACATATAAATGCAATGTCTTAAATATGAAAAAATGTAGATACATCGGGTAATCTTAGTGAAATTAGAAGAACAGTACGCATATAAATAGAAATGGTTCCTAATATATTACAGTTTTTATAGATAAAAAATCGAGAAAGAGGTAAATTGATAAAATCTCAAATCATGATCACGAGCGTAATGAGCCGTATTAACTCTCATCGTTGAACTGGTGGTGGACACGTGCTGTTTCCACAAAACGTGTGGGCGGTAATCAGAGCACGTGTTGATATTTTGTCATACTAATTAAGAGCATTAAAACCGTAGACCTAATCGAGGTGATATATTGATTCATCATCATTAACCTCCCTTTATCTCAGTTTAACCAGGGTCGGGATACAAATAGACCGTCTCAAATCCTCTCTGTCCTACACCACACCACCAGCCAATCCCCTATTTGAGAATTCCATTCGTTTAAATAGGTATCGATATATTTGATACATTGATTAAGACTCATAAAGTACCATGACTGGATGGAACATGTATATGAATATACATGTTTTATTATATCACGTGAAGAAAAAAGGAATTAAGGTCATTGAAGCCAGAATGGAAGGAAAGAGAAGTGGAGACTGGAGACAGACCAAGATAAGGAATGTTAGATAATTATCTATGAGTATGATGACTACATATGAGTTAATCTCTAACCTATAATTTAAAGATCAACTCATACTATGACGTGAAGGAGAAAACCTGAAGAGATAAAAGAGTGAAAGCATTATATGCAATGGATAATCTAACCCAATTTCTAAAGTTATGAAACATGCTAATCAATGACACAAGACAATCGCCTACCCTGGTCCGCATGCTGCTACGACTGCTGCCCATGGACTGTCGATCAATGAGAGACGTGAGAGTGTCGTCAGCGTCCTCCTCGTTGATACCCAAGTGCAGCAGCGAGTCGCTGTCGTACACCACCGTGCAGTCCTCTCTCAGTGCTGAGCCCTCAGCGACAGGCGTGGTGGGGAGCGCCTCTAGAGGGTAGCAGGAGCGCAGGTGAGGCAGGCAGAGCGTGTTGCGTCTCTGTAGCTCAGCCAGCCTGCCCCACTCGAACTCCTCGGGTTCGTCCTCACTCGTCCACAGCACGCCCATGCCCTCTGTTAACAACAGTCACATACACGTTCATAGTAGACACTATCACTACAGCAGAATAACCACAGCACACCCATGCCCTCTGTCAACAACAGTCAATACACGTTCATAGTAGACACTATCACTACAGCAGAATAGCCACAGCACGCCCATGCCCTCTGTTAACAACACTCAACTACACGTTCATAGTAGACACTATCACTACAGCAGAATAACCACGGCACGCCCATGCCCTCTGTTAACAACAGTCAATACACGTTCATAGTAGACACTATCACTACAGCAGAATAACCACAGCACACCCATGACCTCTGTTAACAACAGTCACATACACGTTCATAGTAGACACTATCATTACAGCAGAATAATCACAGCACGCCCATGCCCTCTGTCAACAACAGTCAACTACACGTTCATAGTAGACACTATCACTACAGCAGAATAACCACGGCACGCCCATGCCCTCTGTTAACAACAGTCAATACACGTTCATAGTAGACACTATCACTACAGCAGAATAACCACAGCACACCCATGACCTCTGTTAACAACAGTCACATACACGTTCATAGTAGACACTATCATTACAGCAGAATAATCACAGCACGCCCATGCCCTCTGTCAACAACAGTCAACTACACGTTCATAGTAGACACTATCACTACAGCAGAATAACCACAGCACACCCATGCCCTCTGTCAACAACAGTCAATACACGTTCATAGTAGACACTATCACTACAGCAGAATAGCCACAGCACGCCCGTGCCCTCTGTTAACAACACTCAACTACACGTTCATAGTAGACACTATCACTACAGCAGAATAACCACGGCACGCCCATGCCCTCTGTTAACAACAGTCACATACACGTTCATAGTAGACACTATCACTACAGCAGAATAACCACAGCACACCCATGACCTCTGTTGACAACAGTCACATACACGTTCATAGTAGACACTATCACTACAGCAGAATAATCACAGCACGCCCATGCCCTCTGTCAACAACAGTCAACTACACGTTCATAGTAGACACTATCACTACAGCAGAATAACCACAACACGCTCATGACCTCTGTTAACAACAGTCAACTACACGTTCATAGTAGACACTATCACTACAGCAGAATAGCCACAGCACGCCCATGCCCTCTGTTAACAACACTCAACTACACGTTCATAGTAGACACTATCACTACAGCAGAATAACCACGGCACGCCCATGCCCTCTGTTAACAACAGTCAATACACGTTCATAGTAGACACTATCACTACAGCAGAATAACCACAGCACACCCATGACCTCTGTTAACAACAGTCACATACACGTTCATAGTAGACACTATCATTACAGCAGAATAATCACACGCACGCCCATGCCCTCTGTCAACAACAGTCAACTACACGTTCATAGTAGACACTATCACTACAGCAGAATAACCACAACACGCTCATGACCTCTGTTAACAACAGTCAACTACACGTTCATAGTAGACACTATCACTACTGCAGAATAACCACAGCACGCCCATGCCCTCTGTCAACAACAGTCAATTACACGTTCATAGTAGGACACACGACATAGGTAAACACTACCACAACACACCCATGCCCTCTGTTAACAGAACAACTACACGTCAACTATACTTGCATACTTAAGCATCATCAGGTATGAGTAATTATCGATGCATGAAGTACGACTAAGGCAAAGACTCTTAATTGCGACAAAAAGCTGCTCTAAATCACAGTTAACAAAACTTAACTAACAGTCAGTCATGTTCTTATTGTGTTCAAACTGATGAGAAATTATTAAGGGCTCAAGACTCAAAGAGGCAAGCAATGGTAGAGGATAGCGAGGGGAAGCAAATGATAGAGGATGGTTAGAGAGAGAACGTAACGTCAGAAGAAGAGAACTATGTGATAGAGATAGTGAGGGCAACGTAACGTCAGAAGAAGGAAGCATAATTATGGTAGAGGAAGAAGGGAAACGTATAGTTGAGGATGATGAGGGGAAGCATAACATGACAGTTCTAAGTTATCGTCAAAGTACAATTAGTCTGAAAAGAATTGAAGACCTCAAATTCAATATCTCGACTTCTTCCATAGTTGATCTATTAAATAGAAGTATAATGTCTAACTGTTAACTTATAAACAGTAAATAATCAGCAAATCTGCAATAAGGCGCTTACTTGGAATCATCCTATGTTGATCTTTATCGAAATCAAAGTCAGTCGCTGACTGGAATGCTGCTGCTGTTGACTGTTTAATGGATGCGGTACTATCTCTTCTCTGACGCATGCCGCTGATTGACAAGCGACTGTCCTGCCTCTTTACAAGAGACTCCTCCCCCTGCAGAGATCCTGCATCGCCTGAAGAATTGCTGTAACCAATCGAAAGGCTCTTGTCTGATTGACTCAATGAAAGCCTGTATGTACAACATTGCCATAGATTGAGAACAAAAAAGCCAAGTAACAGCGTCTGTTTTTGAAGTGCATTGTTAGAGATGGTCTGGTGAGGCCTCGAACTCGTGGCATCTTAACCATCCTGCATAAATAAAGAATAGTGCCTAATTTACGACAAAGAGGATCAGGAGTAAAAGCGTTAACCAGAATGTATAGAGGTCCCTGTAACTTCCTATATCCGTATTCAATCTCTACAACATTTCCGTTCTAAAAAAAAAAAGATCCTATTACTAAATAACTAATATTTTATAGTGTAAAAAATCCTATTGCGGCTGGAGCCAGTGGCGAAGTCGGTATGATAGTCGACCATGGATCAGTGTGTGCGGGGTTCAGATCCTGGGCTCACCCGTCACTAACATCGCTTTCGAACAAGGAAACTGACGTTGACCTTAGCTTTTAAATTTGCAATATTTAAAACTAAAATATTGTTAAATAAGGTATATTGAATCATGAATGTGTATTTAACCAATTTGACGATCCATTAACCAAGTAAAATGTAAATACAGGATTAGGAAATACAAGATGGTTAAATAAATCAAGACAATGAAGTTTTTACCTGTGGGCTAATAAATGCAACGATTTCAAAACATTTGGATACAATTCTCTGAAGATTAGATGAAATTACCTATTATAGTACCATTCAAAGTAAATAAGATAAAGGTGTATATATATATATATATATATATATATATTATATATATATTATATATATATATTCTATATATATATATATATATATATATATATATATACACACACACATATACATACATATATCAATTAATTCATCATATTCTTCTTCTCAAAGTGCCGTGCCTGGTCGGTCATGGTCATATTCCTCCATAATTATGTTTCTGTTCATTGTTGCTCTGATCACCTCTGTTTTAGTTAACTGCATCCATTTGCTAAGACTCTTAATAAACATCTTAATAATTCATCATATACAGCCTCCAATAAAGCATAAATCAGGAGTGAGGTGAGTGCAGTAGACACGCACCCTCTAGGGTCAGCAGTCGTGGGCTGCACAGAACGTCTGCTAGCCGGCACTTCTCTACGCTCAGCGGTCCTCTGATGAAGGGCTGAGGAGGAGTTCCGTGAGCTGAGCTGAGTGACCGCTGCAGGAACACGAAAACCATCAGCTGCCACATCCAGCTGATCATAGCTGACAGTGCGAGAGACCGGCCTCAGGTCTGTCACTGATAGATCTGCTTACATCAATCAATCAATCAATCAGTCACAGAGTGAACAAATGAACCATTAAATTGATCATAGCTGTTTGCCTGCCTGCCTAAGCTTAAACTTGCCTTATGTTAAGAGACAGTCCATAAAAACGTACTAAAACGCTTATTAATGAATGAATAAACTCACTGTACAGGCAGATCTATAGACGCACTTCTCAGTAGTTTCACTTACGGATCTGAGCTTTTACTCTATCATTTCTTAATTCTTCTCAACTGAATTGTGCAAGAGTCAATGCCCTATAGAAGATAACTCTAAAACACCTCTGATAGCGCATGTTGCAATAAAAAAGTGCTTTTATCTGCTACGATAAATAGAATTTAAATCATAGTATAAAGGGTCATACCGCTTAGCGTGGCATATCTCCTAGAGGACGCTACGCTGCTCATAGAGCCGTGGTTGCTGCGTGAGACCATGTTGCCAGGCAGACTCTCTGTAGAGAAAGTCCTGCCAGCTGCTCTGCCTGGCTCAGCTGTGGAGTCTCTACGACTGCTGGCCCTCAGCTGTCTGCTGCTGTAATCCAGCTGAGCCTCTACGCTTTTCAGCTTAGCTCCTATAACAACAACAACAAGTGTTGAACATGCTAGTTTGATGCTACATTGCTCAATGCTGCTTGCTCAGTGAAACAACAGCATTGGACTGGAATCTTTTATGTCAAGCGGCACAATGCAGGGCCAAAATAACGGGGCCACAAAAGTGGATGCTAATGAAATACGTTAGATCAACATGTTAGATTTTATTTTTTATCTAAAGCCAAATCTAATATTAGTTTCAACATCAATGCAAAACACTTGTAACAATCTAGTCATTCATTTGAATCCTGTACCTCAATTATCACCATATCCAATCATATCACTGGAACAGTACAACTGATATACTAGAAAAACTAACACGGTTCAAATCTATATAGAAAATTAAACACTACAGAAATAAGAATTTAGTTTCAATAAATGTAGAAGATAAACAGAAAAAATTCTGTAGGTTTATTGTTGCAGAACATCAGGCTTACAAATAAATAATTCGCAGTCTAGATTTTAAACCTGAGATTGAGACAATCTTTAATCCAGCATTGCTTACCCTGTCTCTTGTAGGCAGTCTCCAGTTCTTTGTTGGACTGCTCCAGTCTCAAGAGCTCCTCCTCGAAACCCTCCTGCTGTTTTTTGCTCCACTGTTCCACACGTGCTCTCTCCTCTGCCAAGATTCTCTCGTAGTTGACCTGTATCTCCTCCACCTCGCGCTCGCTGTCTCTCAGCTCTGCCTCCAGTCTCTCGCAGTGGTCGTGGTACTGCTGCACCTCCCTCACCTCTCTCTCCAGCTCTCCGTGCTTCACTCTCAGCTGTGCAGCAACAAGTGACACAGTGGTCAATGTCTGATCATTAGTCTGATAAATAGTCGAATCATTAGTCTAATCAGTAGTCTGATCAGTAGTCTAATCAGTAGTCTGATCAGTAGTCTAATCATTAGTCTAATCAGTTGTCTGATCAGTAGTCTAATAAGTAGTCTAATCAATAGTCCAATCAGTTGTCTAATCAGTACTCTGACTAGTAGTCTGATCAGTAGTCTAATCAGTTGTCTAATGAGTAGTCTAATCAGTAGTCTGATCAGTAGTCTAATCAGTTGTCTAATGAGTAGTCTAATCAGTAGTCTGATCAGTAGTCTAATCAGTTGTCTAATCAGTAGTGTGATCAGTATTAATAGTAGTGTCGTTCGAATCCTGTATATACCGTTTCACAGTAACTCATCAAGATACTTGGTCATCTAGTAGCAGGAAGAAATTGCAGCAGATTGGGATGGTAAGCAGGGCGCCATGGGTTCAAAACATAGTATGAGCTATTTCAGACAGTACTGTAAACCACTATTTCACTCAAATTGTTTCTGCTATGGCAGCTGTATAAGATAATAATGCAAAATTAGTTACTAATAAAAATTATCAACGTGATATGTTGACAATATTAAGGCAAGAGGTATCTTTTACTAAATTTTAATAATTAAATGATATTTTCTACAGTAAAATCTGCCAGCAAAATCATAAATAGAATTTTTAAAAAAGGGAGTGCAGACATGCAGTATTTTTCATCTCAATGAATAGATGTTTTAACCCGAGAGTTTCTGCCATTAATCACAATATATACTCGCAATGTTCACTTACCTTTTCTTCCAGCTCTTTAATTTTATCTTCTAAAACACGGATCACCTCACTCTTTTCTCTCACAATTCTCTCCAGACTTAAAATTTTATTCAAATTTTCCTCTGTAGCTTTTTCCAGACTGTCGATTTTCCCCTGCTGCTCACTGTTTATTGTCTTCATATAGACTAAATTTTTTTCGCTCTTTCTAAGGCTGAATTCTAAAGATGCAGCCCTTTCCTGTTGTTCCTTCAACGTATTCTTCAGATCAGACATTCTATCTTCTTTTTCTTTAGAGGCCTCCTCATTTCTCTGAACTCTATCATTATTAGTCTTCAGCTGATTTTCAAGACACGAGACTTTTTCAATACTTTCTTGCACCGTTCTCTGCAATTGTTCAATCAGTTCATCTTTTTCTTTGCTCAATTTTTCTAAATTAGAAACCACAGTTTGGCTTTGGTCCAATTCTTGTTTCAAGGCTCGCCTGGTTTCATCAGCCCCTTGTAGCCTTTCTTGAACTACAGAAATCTCTGACTCCTTTTCTAAAGTTAACCTTTCACAAATTCTTTCTTTTTCATTGGTACTATTAATCACCGCTTGTTTCTGTTCGCCTACAGTTCTTTCCAAATTCAGAATAGCATCACATTTTACTTTAAATTCAGCGTCTAAGTTTGAAATTGCGTCTGTCTTTTCTTGGAGAGCTTGCTGCAGAGCAAGGATTTCGCTGTCCTTAACTTTACTCGCTGCTTCTAAACTGCTACTTCTCTCTCGACATTCTGTCAGTTCTTGCTGCACACTGCTATTGCTTTCATGCTCCTCTGTCAATGTCTTGTGTACACTACTTAAAGCAGACTCTTTCTCAAGCAGCAGCTTCTCACATTTCACCATTTTCTCTTCAGTGCTGGCTAGGTCATTCTGATTCTGCTCCAATCTTGACGACAGTTCAGAAAAATTACTATCCTTCTCTTTGACAGACTTCTCTAAATACAAAATCATCTCCCTCTTTTCACTCAACTCTTTCTCTAGTCGGATAAATTTATCCTCAGCTTCTTCAATGGTCTTTTGAAGACTAATTGTTTCCTCTTGTTTACTTTTTGCTGAAGTTTCAAAGGCAGACACCTTGTTCTGACAGTCCAACAATTCTTGCTTCAGGCTTCTTTCAGATTCTTCTGCTGCTGTCAACTTGTCCTGCAGTCGACTGATTTCTGACAGTCTCTGTGCTATCTCTACCTCACACTTCATCATCATCTCCTCAGCTTGACTTTCTGCTGCGTGAGATTTCTCAATTATTAGCTCTTGAGCTAAAATCATATTTTCTTTTTCTTCAACCATCTTTATCTGAGAAAAAATTCTATCCTCATGCTCCCTCAATTCCTCTTCCAAAGCAGACATTTTGAGAGTGCTCTCATGAAGATCCTGTCGTAGTTTTGCTACTTCATTGCTCGCTTCTCGTGCAGCACTTTCCAAGACTGAAACTTTGCATTGGTAATCTGCAACCTCAACCTTCAAAACATTACTAGCTTCTTCAGATATCCGCAACTTCTCTACTACAGAATTAATTTCAAAATCTTTTTCCGCAATTGCAGTTTCACAAGTGAAAATCTTTTCTTTTGAATCACTTAGCTCTAAAAAAGCTTGCTCTAGGGAAGACAGCTGAGTAGAAATCAAATTGTCTTTTTCTTCAAGTACATTTTTCAAAGACTGATTTTTATCGGCCTGATCATTCATTTGTTTCTCCATATCAGAACCTTTCGCAAATTCTTTCTGCAATGTTTCCTCTAACTCAGAGATTTTATTATCTTTAATATTCACAGCATCCTCTAGCAGACAAATTTTACTTTGACAGTCACTCAAATCTCGTTTAACAATATTTTCAATTTCTTCTGCTTCTCGAAGCTTGACCTCTAAATCTGCGAGTTTCAGATTCTTCTCTTGAACGAGTGTATCGTGGACCACAGTATTCTCTTGAAAACTACTGACATCTGCTTGATACTGTTGAATTACAACAAGTTGATGAGAAATCATGTCCTCCTTTTTCTTCACAGCCTCCTCAAGAGCTAGAATTTTGTCAGCATCCTGTTTCAAGTTTACTTCAAGAGATGAAATTGTACTGCTGCTTTCTTTTATAGCCTCCTTTAAGCTAACGACAAGATCATCCTTTTCCTTACAGACCTTTTCTAACTCAATAACTGAGTTTTGACACTCAGTCAATTCTTGTCTGAGAGCAGTTGAAATATTTTCAGCGTCGGCTAATTCTTGCTGTTTACCATAGATCTCTGAATTTAACCCTTGAACTGTTTTCTCACTCGCTGCAATCTTCTGTTCAAAATCACACAGATTAGACTGAAACTGTTGAATCTGCAAATTAAGATTAGAAATGTCAGCTTCCTTCTGTTCAATGCACCCTTGTAGAGCGAGGATTTGAACCTGACTCTCCTGCACTTTAACCTCAAGACAAACAATGTTATCCCTGTCTTTAGTTGCAGCTTCCTGTAGGCTGATGATAAAATTATCTTTATCGCTAGCTTCTCCTTGTAAAATGGAAACATTGGCTTGATATTCGCTCAGTTGTTGCTGAAGATTTTGTGCTGTCTTTTCAACTTCTGATAGTTTCTGTTGTATCTCTGCAGCTGCAGACTCGCTCTCCACAACAAGGCTCTCACAGGCTGCAACTTTTTCCTCCCAGTTTTTCTCATCAACCTGGAACTGCTGAATTGTCAACTCTAAGACAGAAATCCTGCTATCCTTTACCTTTGAAGTCATTTCCATATTCTGTATTTCATCTCTCTTCTCTTCCAGCAGTTTTGTTATATAGGTGATTTTATCTACATCAATTTGAGCAGCTTCTTTCAATTGAGCAACAAGATCATTTCTTTCTTTAACAGTATTATCCAGCTGAGTAATTTTTTCCAAGTGACTTGTTAATTCATTCAGTACAGTTTTATGGAGCTCCTCCTTTTCAGATAATTTATCCTGCAATTCCACTACCGCTTCATCTAAAGCAGCGATTTTTTCATCCTTTTCTCTCTCTGAATCCATCAAGGCATTAATATTGGCTTGTCGTTCCTCCAGAACACCTTCCAGAAATAAACATTTTTCATTGTGCATCTTCACAGAATCTCTTAAGGAATTTATATCGTGCAGGTGTTCAACAAGCGTCCCTTCAAGCTCGCTGATTTTGTCTCTGCATTCAATTCGCTCTGCCTCAATAGCTAAAACATTGGCATCAGTTTTCATAATCCTTTCATTCAGCTCTTCGAGCATAACATCCTTTTCTGCAATCAGTCTTTCACAAACCACAATCTTCAGCTCGGCACTTTCAAGGTTTAATTGCATCTGCTTAATTGATGTCAACTGTTCAGAAATCACAACTTGTTTTTCCTCAATGGCTTGTTCTAGTTTTGCGATCTTGTTTTCAGCCTCCTTCAGTTTGTTCTCCTGTTCAGAAATTTTGATGCAATTTTCTTCCACTGATCGCATTAAATTTAAGACATGCTCTTCCTTTGTTTTAGCATCTCCTTCAAGAACTGCAACAGAATTACGATAGTTAGTCAATTCTTTCTGTAGATTGGTGCACCTATCGTCAGCCTCGATCAACTTCCCACTCAGATCACTAATCTCACTGTCTTTCCCTGCAGCCTCTCGTTCACAGGTCGCCACCTTCTCTCGAGTATGAGAAAGGTCTTCTTCGAGCAGCTGAACGGATGAAAGCTGGGCCTTAATCTCAAGTTCTTTCTCTTCCAGGATCTTTTCTGAAGTCAGGATTTTATCTCCAGCTGCTTTCAGTTCAGTCTCCAGACAAACAATTTTGTCACTCAGATCTTTAACAGTTACTTCCAGCTTGTTGACTTGATCATCTCTTTCAACAGTTGCTGACTCCAGGAAAAGTTTAGCATTTTGACAATCGGAAAGTTCCTGTTTTATAACTTTTTCGGTTTCTTCAACACCGGCAAGCTTCTCTCTCAACAACCTTACTTCAGTATCCTTCTCTTCAACTTGTATTTTATAATTTGCAATACTATCTTCTAAATTATCAAGTTTGGCTTGACAATCCTGAATTGTTAACTTCTGTCCACACACTGTCTCCTCACTTGTCTTGATCATGTCTGCAAGTGTGATTGCTTCATTGCTCTTTTCTAACAAATCTTTCTTCAGATCTGCTATCTGCTTCCTACATTCCTCTTCAACTTCCAGCAAGCTACATATACGATCATCTTTTTCTGCAGTAACTAATTCTACAGCAGCCAGCTTGGCTTGGCAATCTGCCATAAACTGCAGATTGACCTGCTCTCTTTCTTCATGGAGCAGCAACTTCTCCTGTAGACCACTGATCTCTGAATTCTTCTCCAGAATTTGAGTCTCACACACAATCAGTTTCGCATTAGCCACTTCAAGAGCCGACTGAATCTGCTGAATATCTAACGCTTGACTACTAAGAGTATCATCATGCTCTTTTACTGTACGATCCAACGTACAAATTCTGTCATCTCTTTCATTCAGCTCTAGCACTTGACGAGATATTCTGTCATTGCATTCTTGTAAAGATTGCTCTAAAGTGGCCATATAGGCATTCTTTTCTTTAGCAGAATCTTCCAGAGCGGAGATAGTATTATGAGAATTTTCTAATTGCTGCTGCAAATCCTCAACTGTACCTTCAGATTTACTGATGTTCTCCTGTAAAACCAGTATCTCAGAATTCTTCTCACATATCACACTCTCACACGTCACAAGCTTTTCATTTGCGTTTCTAAGATCTATCTGAATTTGTTCAATGGATGAATTTTGATGAGTAATAGTATCCTTGCTTTCACAAACAGATCTTTCTAGAAGCAGAATTTTATCTAACGACTTCTGCAGTTCAGCTGCCTGCTGAGCTATCCTTTTACTGTGTTCTTCTGCAGTTGTCTCTAACTCCGAAATAGTCTTGTCTTTCTGCAAAACTTCACTTTCGAGAACTATAATCTTACTCTGCGATTCATCCCCCGTAACTTTTATCATCTCCTGAGCCTCCGCAAGTTTCTCCTGTAGTATTAGCAGTTCGGAATCTTTGTCTACAATCAGTCTTTCACAGATCATTACTTTCTCCTCAGAATTATTTATATCCAGAACATTCTGCTGAATTGCTCTTTTATGCTCTTTTACTTTCTCCTGAGATTCGAGTAGCTCTCTTTCCATCTGCATCAGAGTTTCTTCAAGGTTTGAATTCGTTTCCTGAGTGCTATTAATCTCAGTCTCTTTCGCAGACAATACTTCTTCCAATTCTTCAATCCTTAAGTCAGACTGTCTCATACTAGCATCCCGCTCCTCAAGAAGTTCCTCGTAACAACTGACTTTCTTTCTAAGTCCTTGTAACTCAGAGTCCTTAAGAGTAATCATAGATTCAAGAGAAGTCAACTTTTGCTCGGTTTCTGATAAAACTTGTTCATTGTTCTGCTTTTCCTGTGAAACTTGAGCTAATTCCATAGCGGTCTTCTCCAGTTTCTCTTCGTTATCTTTCAAAGCCTGCTGTAATTTTGTCCTCTCTTCTTCATAGGAAATCTTGTGTGATTCAAATTCCATCACCGTCGTAGAATACTGTCTCTCCGACTCGTCGATCTTTAACTTCAGAGAATCTCTTTCAGAGGTCAGTACACTGAGCTGTTCGTTCAGATTATCTCGTACTTCCTCAAATCTCGTTTGATCTATTCTCAACTTATCTTCATGTTGCAGTACCGCATCAGTCAACTGTTTCCTGCAATCATTCCATTCAGATTCCTTCGCTTGCAGCGTCTGATCTTTTTCCCTCTTTAGTTCCTCTAACTCCACAGCATGCTGTTCCCTCTCCTGCTCGCAGGTCACTTGTTTAGACTGAAGCTCAGCGTGTACATCAAGCAGCTCAGTCTTCAGCTTACCAACGTCACACAGGAGGTTACTGATACAGTCTGTCTGCTCAGCCTCTCTTCTCTGATAGTCAGCCACTTTGTCGTCAGTCGCAGCTTTGTCCTTCTCCATCTGGAGCTCCTTATCACGAGCTATTTCTAGCAGCTCGTTCAGTCTAGTGACAGACGCACACTCTGCTTCAAGTTTCAGACTCAGTTGAGCATTCTGAGAGCCTAGGCTTTCTATATTGAACCGTTGCGTCTTGATCAATTCACTGTGTTGTTCATTCATATTGGCAGCTTCTGTCAACTGAAAGTAAATACATAACAAATCCGTCAGGATATGAATGTTATAGGAATATAATAAAAACTAAGACTTATAAAGAACTACTTTATTGTATTTAGAGTTACAATCTGCAGAAAAAATTCCAGAGAAGGTGTAATCAGAAAGCAAACTCTCTTCTCATGCAAGTATGATCACACACAAGGCATATAAAACGTGCTACATAGTTTCCTTGTTTGGTTGCTGTTTTTGTAGTTTTGATTATTTCCCTCTTCTTCTCTATGTTACTACTAATCGTTGCCCTTCGATAGCACACCGACGGCAGTCGGTGAGGATTTAAGAATAACCTTCCACGACCTAGGGGTTTATGTTCATTCAAAGCAGTCAGCAGTCAGTCTCCCAGTGTGGTCACCCACCCAAGTACTAACCGGACCTGACTTTACTTCGTTTACGCATGCTAAACTAAGAGAGCTAAGCCCCACCCTCTGATTGCAAATCCTTGAAAATTATGTGTGCAAATAAAACTACAACACTACTATAATAAGATTTAAAATATAACGTAAAGATTTTAACCTTCAAAATTAGAGTTCAAAACAGATATTTCTAGGGTCTCTGTCGTGCGTATTCTATTGCATTGAATTTTATTTTAACATTTCACAGATATTATACCACTGAGCATAGACACTGAGCATGTGAAGATATATATTAATCAGAGTTTTGTTATTACACTCCAATATAATACATATTATGTTGGAGTGCTACTATAAATCACAATCCTATTTTCACTCATAAAAATAATAAGGGCCAAGGAAGCCACGAAGACTATCTGATAAATTAACTAATTGAATTATCTATTACATAATAAAATAATAAATCCCCGTGTTGTGTCCGGGTTGTTTGAAGAATTGGCCAACCAGTGACTGCACGTGTCGTAGAAGGCGACTAAAGCACTAAGATCCATACCAATGTCAGAAAGGGCATTCGATTTGTGAGCACCTAGACTCCAGAAATTGCTACAAATATTTAAACGAATGGAAAGTCTCAAATAGGGGATTGGCTGGTGGTGCGGTGTAGGAGAGAGGATTTGAGACGGTCCATTTGTATCCCAACCCTGGTTAAATTGGGATTCAAGGGAGGATGATGATGACGATAATAAAATAATAAATTCAGTCTAAAAATACAATATATGTATAGAAATAGAATGAATAAAAGAGTGAATGCAATAGTTTAACAAGTCGGTGTGCATATATAACAATTTAAGCATTACAAAGGTTTAAAATAATAATTACAAAAAAATAATGAAAATAAATAATAATAATAATTAAATAACAATTAAAATAACAATATCTACAAAATCAGAAATTAACTTTAAGAAGGATAATATAATCAAACATAGAAGAAAAATTAAAAACCTTCTTCTCAAGTTCTGCAATGAGTGAACTCTTTTCAGTCAACTGAATCTGAAAATATCACAGATATTATCAATTTACAATTTTACTTGGTAGTAATAAAGAATAATCACTAATATATTCTAATCAGTAACAAACTTATGACCAATACTCTGGCAGTGAATACGCTCTCAACATATTAGATAGGGTAACTAGAAAATACAAGTCCTTGTAACTATATTAGCTTAGATAGGAGTATATCATATTAGAAATAATCAAGTAACAGGCAAGCTGTAATATTGAGCTTATATCAAGTTAGCACAAAAAAAAATTATGTCTATGATTCAACACAGCATCATCTAGTGATAATAATAAATAGCAATAATAAAGGTTTAACGTCCGTTTCCTCATACAACGATGATGTCAGGGACGTCATCTACACAACAGATATTGCACAACAGCTACAAGAAAGTGTGTGACAGAGACCTGCAGTAATTCCATTTCCTCCTGACACTTCTGCTCAACGATGATACCCATGTTCTCCCATCCCTCACAGCCTGAACCTGTGCAACACGAGCCAATCAAAAACAAATCATTCCGCTAATGAATTCAGCAATTATTCAAATCAGCCAATCTTATATTATATTTAGCCCAAATAAAAATGTAATTTAACAACTTTTACTTCACAAAGTTACAAAAACATTTAAAAACGAGCTTAAGTTAAAAGTAAATCTTTTAAAATAATGAATTCGTTAAATAAATTCATGTTATTTCATGAGACCTCTTCAACGATTAACTTCAATAAATAATAAAAATAAATTTCTAATTTACTTGTATAGAGAAAACGATAAGTAACTTCAACTTAAATTATATATGAACTCTCCCTCTACTGTTCCGACAAGTCGCAGGTCTAAAGTACACAATTACAATTTGCTTTCATGCTCCATATAGAACAATATTGATCAATAAGTCAATCCCATCACAAAAGACTATGCTTCATCCAAACTTTACGTAGCTTATGGCGAAGGAAAATATGGCTTCTGGGATACTTCTTCTTTGCTTTACTTAGACTTATATAATTTATTCTTAAATGGACGAAACATAACACCTGAGATTTATATAAATAAAAATCAGTACAGTTGTGATAACACACTTCTCTCAAGCTTTCGAGTCAGCTCTTCGATCCTCTGATTGTACATTTCTCTGAGCTGCGTGAGTTCATCGTTGGTCGCTAACACCTCTGCACGCAGAGCTCTCACCTCTGCCTCGTACCTCTCCTTCATCTCCTCCAGCTGCCCGTTAGCCTCCTCTAGCTGAGCATACAGTCGCCTCATCTCCCCCGCACTGGGTCGACTCACAGAGGACGCCACACCACTGCGCAGCCTCGCTATCTCCTCGTACAGATCAGCCGTCTCCTTCTCCAACCGCACGTTCCTCTCCTTCTCCTCTCTCAGCTCATTCGCTAGGTCATTGCAGCTGTAATATAGTGATTCGGAGAGTGTTCAGTAATACAAATCACTATCAATATGTTATTAGTTCAATAAGCAGATATTTTATTTCTTTTTCTTCATTTAATCTTCTAGTAATAAGGTGACCTGCTCACCGGCTGAAAGGTCAATCTGGAATTCCCAAAATCAATTCTTTAAGTATTTCAAGATATTCAGTGTGTTAAGTTTTTTTAAAAATATTTTAATAATGTATATTTAATCCCCTTACGAATATCTGCTTTTTCCATGCACATGCACGGCGTGGTTTTGAAACAAAATCAGCAATAACTAAGAGCCAGTCAAACCGTTTACGCATATGATCGAGAAGTTCTGCTTCCTCTTCTCTCTTAGCCGAGCGTGGACTCGTGATCTGTCGCAGCTCCTCCAACTGATCCACTCTACGTCTCGCTACCGTCAACTGAGCCTGAATCTCTTTCAGCTGTGAATCTATACATACACGGAGTTCTTTGTATTTGATACCCCAAATTGCTTTTACAATAAAGTCATATCGAGCTGGCCGATGTTATTGACATTTACAAGACTTGACCAGTAGCCAATTCTACCAAATACAGAGACATTTTGTTGAATATTTTTACAAACGGAAAGTTATAGATTAGCGAATATGAGTAGGGTCAAATAATGAAATTTCCAGTATTTGAACACAGGAATGTTACATGTACCTTAAAATTTTAATACAATTTTTAATTTTTTACAATTAATAATTAATAATTAATTAATCTATTAATGTAATTTTTATTAACATTTGATTTTTTGTAATTATTATTATTAATTTTGGATTATTTATTTGGAAGAATTGGCTGATGGTTCATTAGAGACAAATTCAAAAACATCAGCTAGCTTGTTATTGCAAATTTATTGCAAAACAATATGGGATATCTGTTATTAAAAAGTGTAGGCCTATATATAAAGAGTATTTTACAATACCTCCCGCTCTATACCATCATAGCAGTTTATAAATCTTTTCTAAATGCAATGCAGCAAGTAATGCCCTTCCATCTGGGTCTAGCTGTGCCAATTGACTTAATCCCTTTAACTTCAAGTTAAATACAAAAGAGTTTAGTACAACACTGGGCTCAACAGAGTCTGGTCATATATTAACTATTATATTAAAACAATATATGTAAAAAATTTGAACTTCTAAAATGGATTGAATATGACGTCCCTGACATTGCCTTATGGCGCGGAACCGGACGTTAAATTCTTATTGATTGATTGATCAGGCAGTATATTAAATTTATAATGTTCATTAGCCAGTTTATGATGCTACAAACTGATCTGTATAGCAAACCTTTCTCCTCAAATAGATCTTCCTTGAGACGCAGTTCTGTCTCTAGTTCAGCACGCAGACGACGCTGAGTGGCAATGTCAGTCTCCAGATGTCGTATCTTCTGATCTTTCTCCAGAGCTGACGCCTGCACGTAAGTAGTCAGTAGAAGATTTCAAAAGCCTCGGTCTACAAGAAACTTAACGACTCCTGTATTAGTAAGACCATAATCAATAAATCAACCACCGAAGCCATTGAGTACGTAGCTGAATTATAAGAGTGCAACCCCTGACTCTAAGCAAATCTTAGTCAACCTTGGCAGGCCTTACTAATGACATGAAGTCTAAACAAAAAAATTGGAAGTCCTCAGTTAAGATATGAAGTCTAAACAAACCTTGTCAGTCTTTACTTATGATATAAAGTCTAAACAAAATATAGAAGTCCTTAGCTAAGATATGAAGTTTAAAAACCTTGGCATTCCTTACTTATGAGATGAAGTCTAGACAAACCTTGGCAGTTCTTACTTATGATATGAAGTCTAAACAAAATATGGAAGTCTTTAATTATGATATGAAGTCTAAACGAAATCTGGAAGTCTTTAGGTAACATATGAAGTCTAGACTCTAGACAAACCCTGGCAGTCCTTGGTTATGATATGAAGTCTAAACAAAATATGAAAGGCCTTAGTTATGTGACATGAAGCCTAGACAAACCTTGGCAGCTCTTAGAAGACTCTGAGCCGGTGAAGCGACAGAATTGTTTGCACGAGGAGAGAGCAGCGAGTGAATGAACGGGGAACAGAAGCGCGCTAGAATGCTGCCGTCATGCTGGCTCCTCTGTAGACTGACTGAGCCCACGGGCGTGTCTGGGCAAGTCGTTCCTGCACACCAGAGAAACCTCATTACACTCAATCATAAACATCACTAGATCATGCACGTTATAGTCACAGTAACAAGCAAGCTACGGTCGAGTAGAGACAAATGAATTGCAAGCATGATTGGTTCTGTTCAACTTAACCTGCTACCCTCACAAAAATTATTTGATCCAGAATGCTGTATACTAGATTATTCTATTACTATTCAAAGCACATAATTATTATTATTAGACAAATAGATATATATACATACATACATACATATATATATATATATATATATATATATATATATATATATATATATATATATGTAAAGAAACGCAAGCGAGAATAGACAAGAGTTTGCTTTAAGACCGTAAAAGCCAGGGAGCGAAAGTTAGCGATTTAAAAATAGAAATAGTTCCACAATTCAGACTGCTGTTTATCAATGCAAAGTGACCAAGTCGCCAATCAATGCAGAAATAAAATAGCTGTCAATATAATTACTCTGACAACTGAATCTCATATTAACAGCATATTGATAAAGAAAACTAGATACTGAGACTATCTTAATAAAACATCACTACCATTTCTGGCCCACATAAGGATTTTGACAAATTAGACTAATACTGTTGATGCTAAGGCATTAAAAAATGCCATTGTTTTTAACTCAAGCAGTAACTGAAGAAATCAGAAGAACAAACGATTAATGAGATGAGAATTGGGCGGTGGTGTGGGACACCGAGCAGATGAAGTGTCGTCTGCAGAGCAGGGAGTGGACGTGTTCTGAGGACTGATCTCCTGCAGTACTGCTTCGTTACAATGCATCAACTTGTCTACAGCAATCAAACAGTCTAGCAGTTCAGCCACTGTAAAGATAAAGCTTTGTAAAGCTAATGTTAACGTCAGTTTCCTCACCAAAGGTAACTTACCTGTTTACCTGATTAGCTGTACAGTAAATCAAATAGAAAATCTGTTAGTTGAGCCAACTAAAATAATAATCGATCATTGTAGTAGTCAATCAGTTAGTACAGTTATTCAGTAACGGTATTAGTCTACAATAGTTACTCAATACTTAACGAATCAAGGATTGTTGAAGAAATGGAAAAAAGTAAACTGTCAGTTAAACAAAAAGACTCTAAGCACATGCGGTATATCAACTGAATAAAAGAAGCAGCCATAGTGTTAAATTGCTGTAATCAGTAAATGCAGAGAGCATTAGTCACTGAAATAAATCAAGATTAGCCGCTCCGTCTATCAGCCAATCAATGAATATAACTCTTCAATATTGTACAGAGGCTGTGTGTCCTGAGACAGTGTGTCCCAAGACTGTGTCCTGAGGCTGTGTGTCCTGAGACTATGTGTTCTGAGACTGTGTACTGAGGCTGTGTGTCCTGAGGCTGTGTGTTCTGAGACTGTGTGTACTGAGGCTGTGTGTCCTGAGGCTGTGTGTCCAGAGACTGTGTGTTCTGAGACTGTGTGTCCTGAGGCTGTGTGTCCTGAGACTGTGTGTCCTGAGACTGTGTGTCCTGAGGCTGTATGTCCTGAGACTGTGTGTTCTGACACTGCGTGTCTTGAGGCTGTCAGACTGACAGATTTTCATGGTACACTGTAGCTGAATTGTAGAAGTTATTCATATCAGAACATTGTTAACAAAGACACTAGACAGAATGCAACATTACCATGATTGACTCAAGCATGAGCACTAGAATGCTCAAATGGACTTCTCAATATAATAACGATTTAAAGGTCCGTTTCTCACCCAAAGACGATGTCAGGAATGTCTAAAGCAGAACATACGACTACTATCAATTATACATCCTCGCAAATAATTAATTAGCAAATATGATTAGTGTTTCTATTAATAGGAAATCTTCATTGATACCAGACGGCAGCAGAGAGTAGAGCACGGTGTAGAAAGACTGGTGGACATCTTGAAGAGAGAGACAGTCACGCAGCACATGGGCCAGTATCTGCTCCAGCTCCTGTTGTATCGCTGGGTCGAGACTAATAGCTGAGTCCATGAAGTGCTTGTTACATGAGCTCAGCACTCCAGCGCTCAGTATCAATAGACTCATCTACAGACATACACTATCACAGTACAATTCATTCATCAGTCAGTATCAATAGACTCTCACAGACTCTCACAGTACAATTCATTCATCAGTCAGTATCAATAGACTCTCACAGACTCTCACAGTACAATTCATTCATCAGTCAGTATCAATAGACTCATCTACACACACAGTCTCACCTTACAATTAATTCATCAGTCAATTTCTATTCTTTTAAAGTGGTAAGAAAAATATTGCAATAAGAAATAGAAATAAATGCTGGATAGGACATATTATAAGGGGGACGGTTTGCTAAATGATGTAATAGAAGGAAGAATGCAAGAGAAAACAGTTAGAGGAAGACAAAACAAGGAATGTTGGATGATTTGATAACAAATTCATATACAGATAGGAAAATGAAGGATGAGGATAAAATTGGTTGAAAGAATTATATGCCATGGACCTGCCGTTACGAAGTGCATCAGAAGATTTTAAAATACAGCATTACAATACAGTAACATGTTCAGTCAGGGTTGCCGAAGAATAGACCCACCGTTGACTGCACGTTTCGTAAAAGGTGAAAAAGCACTAAGATTCAAACTAACTTTATTTAGGACATTCTATTGGTGAGCATATAGGCTCTAGAAATTGCTGCAAAATTTTCTAACCCCGACGCTAGTTAAACTGGAATTCAAGGGAAGATGAAATTAATACAATAAGGTAACAAATAAAGGTCTGATTTCTCACCAGAAGACGATGTTTGGGACGTTCCCAGTGGAATATACAATGCAAATGTAATACAATCAACGCGCCCGTGTATATATTTACTCTAAATAAAAGCGAAATGTGTAAAATAGGCAAAACATTAAATGCTACAGTATAAAGTATTATTAATAACATTATTTAAGTTTAGCATCCATTTCCCCATTACAATATATAGGCAGAGACGTTCAAGTTGTTAAAATTGATTGTCAATGATGATAGTCTGCATATCAAGCTATTGCTATAAAATGAGCAATATGGTGAGAAGTTGACTGTAACCCAAACATATAATAGAATGGCCTAGCAATAGAAAGCCACATCTGAGACAATGCTTTCAGGCAAGAAACTGAACCTTAAATACATATTAATTGATTGTTACCATTTAGAATCCAGCAAGTTTCCAATTTAAAATTAATACTAGGAGTTTACAAAAGTCTATTCTGCAATATCTGCTTTAATCGATTCAATAAAAATCTAGTGTTCCTATGACTAAAGTGTCTTTTTTTTAACTTATCATCCCACTATTCAAAACACATCAATCAATACAAATGTGTAAAAATTAGAAAATAATTTCAATTTGAAGTATTTCATAAAATTATTATAACATAATTCATAATTTATTATTATAACATAATTTATTTATGTACATTATATAGATGACATCAAATCTCTTTTCTCCTAATAGACATCTTAATAGTTTAATTTAACAATACCAACGTGAATCTTCTGCAATTTGGCAAAGAGCGCACATACCTTAGCTATCTCACACTCATTTCCCGCAGCCACTTCCTCAAAATTGATGCAACTCTTCACGTCAAATGAAAACAAATCTTCAAAACATAACAAAAAATGTATTGCTCAAAGACTTTTATGGCAAAATACAATACTAAGATTAATTAAATATATGGCTCTAATTGCATGGCAGATTAATCTAAAATTATATTCAATCGAAGATCATAATAACTAAAATACCAGTATTAAAAACCGTAAATACTAAACAGCCGATCATGGTACAAGCGTAAGATGCAAGTAAAGGTACATAAACTACTAGCAATAATTGTATCACAATATAAAATTAATTAGCTCAATTGAAAATTTAGATCACACAAAAATTTTGTGAAGACCATAAATTTGCAAATTTCTCTAGCAATTCTCTATATTAGGCATTGAAATTGAATACTATTTTCTCCAAGCCTATTTCTGGTAATATTACTTTTACTATAATACTACCAAGGAAATATATGTATATTAACAAATGGCAAAATAATTATAGATCGAGAGAGTTCAGTCAAATAGAATCAAACCTTGCAGAGTTGATGCTACACCAGTAATATCATCTTTACTGTCATCAACTGTATGTCTAAAAGTAAAAGCAAGCTATTATATTATACTATTGCTATTTGAAATTAATAAGCATTAGCAATAGCACTAAAAACAGTGCCTAATAATAACAATCTCAATTTGTAGTACCTCACAATAATGCTCAAAAGTTTTACACAACAATAACATTATGAAAATGGAAAAAATTTACCAAATTTATAATAATTTTTTTTAAAATCACAAATTAGATTAGAGTAGGCGCAATATATGTTTAGCTTCATCAGTAAATATATTCTTATTTCAAAACCTTTCTGAGACGTAGCTTTAAGGCTTTAAAAATCTGTTATAAATTGTTATACTGGAATAATATTGCTCAATGGTATCTACAAAAGGGTCTTTTTTGTACATTTTTTAATTGCAAAAAGCAATTCTCTCACAACTAACCTCAAAACAAAACCAACTAGAACTCCAAATAAATAATCCTTTAAATAGACTACACAGTGATATAATTTGATCAAGAACTGAAAACTTACAAATCAGAAAATAACGATTAAGTTTCACGAAATTTCCAGAGATTTGCAGGAAGTACTACAGCACCTATTGAATACTTTATTATAGCATCAATAAGTTAAATTCAACAAATTTATGTTCTGAATTTTATGACATTAATTAATAGATGCTTAAATCTGAACTAAATTTAGTAATCGCTGCAGTGCTTAATTAGTAAATTAACGATTAAAATTGATCTTGAGACCAATCAACTACAGTAACGTTATCCAAAGTTTAATAAATTTAACATATGATTAACTTTCATTACTACCAACTTTTAATAATTTGATATATTACTGAGTGCATTAAAACTTACACTAGAGATACCAATGACTTTAGGAAATGGCCATCCAGAAGCTCTGCCAAACTGTTGAGTTCTGAGTATGATGAGATTACCTGAACATCTCTGATCTTGCAGTCACGTATTATGGCATTGAACTAAGGAAATATGCAGAAAAATATTAATTAGCAATTAGCTTTAAAATTGCTCAGAGAAAAAGGAGAAATATAGAGAGCGTGAAAGGTGGGAGGAAGATCAACCAGGATGTTGAATGAGCTCACAAATTTCAACCTGAATTGTGTGCAAATTCAATTTAACTTTTCATTTGACATATCCATCAGCCTATAAGCCAGTCAAACTGTAGCATTTCACCAGGGCTGTCTACTTCCTTGTACGTATAAAAGGTATGATTTCCCCAGTAGGTTCTGGAAAATTTAGAATTGAACCTACTGACAACTGCACATGTTTTTAAGAGGCGACTGATGCAAATACGACAGTGAAGAGACTTGTAGTGAAGTGGTGTTTATTTCTTTTGTTGTAGACCAATTGGTCACTCACACTCGAGATTTGCAGAGAGTTTTAATTGCTACAATAATTGCGGCATTATACAACCAGGCTACTTGACTTTCACTGTGCATTCAGCACTACTGTGGTATTTAGCATAGAGCGGCGTTTTATAAATATACTTGTTATTACTACGATGCTTCATACTAACTTCCTAATATTTTATTCTATTTCACCATAATATGATTCATACAATCTCACACTAATTTCCTACAAACAACTATAAAAGTTGTTCTACTTGAAATGGATTATGGCCTATCATCCACTACATAGAAAAAATAAACGTATAAAATTTGAATGGAGCATACTGGCTGCGTCTCCCATTATTTTAGGATTCTGACAGATAAATATTAAACAAAAATTTTTATTTTTATTTTTTAAAATTCTATTGATATTATAACTTATTTCAGTTAGAAACAAAACAGCTACTAGTTCTTAAATTTTCCTAATAGCTGCTGGCAAGGACACTTGAAATCTGAAATATATATATTGTATGTATATAAATATATATATATATATTCATATATATATATATATATATATGTATATATATATATATATATGTATATATATATATATATATATATATATATATATATATATGTATATATCCATGCATATGATATCTTAATTAAACATCAACTGTTACAATTTAGCTAAAAATAATTCCTACCCATTGTATCAGAGCTCTCTTCTTTCCCTCAACCACTTCATCCATCTGAGATCTATTCATGATGTTATTAAATGACTGTTTTCTCTAAATGTTCCAATTTTGATCTTATTTAATGTCGCTTAGCCTTATAAATGTTGGAATTTAGATCTTCACGAATGAACCATGAACAATACATACTAGTCAATTCACTGCATGGCTGCATATAAAAACACACAACATTTGCATTAAGTAAATACTAAAAAGTAGTCGTAACACCATCTGAAAATATCCTGTGAATATCCAAGATTGTACTATTATATATTTGATCAGCTTGCCGGAATTCAAACTCATTGACTTCGCTAACTTCATATTCCGCCATTTGTAAATTTTGACAATGTTATCCAAAACTCTAAATTAAATAAGCTATTTTAAAAAAAACCAATGTCCTAATAACGAAGTGTATAGAGCTTCACGTAGAATCCTGACATTTTAAATGACCGATCCTTAAATTTTAAGTGACCGACCCTGAAGTAAGTTGAATTACCGTAGTTCCATACCAGCTGAGCTGACCAGAGTAAGACTTGGGGTCACAGAACCGGTAAAACGATAATAAACAAAACAGCTTAATGTACGAAGTGATAGCAATAGGTTAAATCATGAAAGATCATTTCGGTCAACGTAAGTTTAACATTTCATATAATTTATCCTAAAAAGTCAGGTCTTAAAACCATAACACCATATTTACTAATATTGAAGCCTTACGATTTCTGAATTCATACTGCAGACTCTATCCTAAATAAAACTATGCTTAGAGTTAAGAAAAATGTCATATCGTTTTTCGTAGATAACGGAAAATGACAGCAAAATGAAATAACCGGTCCAATACTCAAAATTAAAAACCAAAAGAGATTGTAAACAAAAAATTCAAACAAGCCTCCAACCATGCTGCCATTGCAAAATTCAGAAAGTCAGAGTTTCCCAACTGCAAAATCTAAATTTTTCACATTACATCCAAAGGATCATACTTATTAGAATAAAGAAAAACAGCTTATTTTAAAGCCCAAAAATATCGATTAGACTTTTTATAAATGAATGCAATTTCGTCAATTCCTTTAAGTATTTAATAATCTAAAATTTTAATTCAAATATATTTAAGTAAAAGCACTTTCAGAATTACTGTAGGAAATTTTAAGGTACCTTCAGCAACAGCAGCTGCTCAAAGGTGCTTTCATTGAGACAATTTCCGATGAGGCATTTCAATCTGACCTGCAGTACAGAACAAAACAAAACAGACGCTCAACTAGGGCGGATGCTTGATAATTAATGTTGTGTCGTACTTCATGAAGACATTCCTCCATATCTTTTATAATTTAATATCATATAATTTGAATGTCATTAGCTCAATATTAAGGGTTAAGGGTGTAGATAACGTCATGAAGTTTTAAATGACAGACCCTGAGGTGAATTGAACTCTCGTGGGTTTGAATCCCAGCCGCGCTGATCTGAGAGTAAAATCTCGGACATTAAATGGACTGGCTACAAGGAAAATTGATTAAATTGCATAACGGTTTAAATAAGTGGTATTAAAAGTGATAGATATCAACATAGTTGATCGCTTCACTATAATGTGTGTTATTATTATTATTATTATTATTATTATTATTATTATTATTATTATCATAGTTGGACTGGTATCCTGATCCCCAAAGTAATTTGTGCATTCTCTATACATTGATCACTAATAGCAACAAATATCAGATGCAGGTAAATGTAGCTCCAAAATTGCAGGTATCATTTGCAGCCACTTTCGAGATGGAAGGCGATAACTAAAATTTGTTGGCACAGCAGGCCGGTTCCATTTACGTCACTGCAGCAACGGTCGCTGACACGTCCGATCTTTCTTCTCTTCGGATATCCAGGGCAATTTGAAGAAAGGAATCGAGATACCGCGCATACCGCAGTAATATTTTTATGGGACAAGTAATTACTTGAAACTATTTATAATTTTTTCGTTGTCACAAATCATATAAATGCATATTACAGACATCAACATCTTTAAATAGTTTGTCTAAACTTAAATTTGTTTTGAAATTAATAATAATAATAACAACAATTAGAGTGCTACAGTCATCAATGACAATTTCGAGCACTATTGAGACAAAATCAAGCCGGCGAGCAAAAAAAGAAGGTCCAAAAACGGTGCAAATTCCAAAATCCAGAAATTCAGTCCAAAGTAAAGGGAGTTAAAGAAAAGGTGATTTAGGCGCAGGTCGCTGCTCATGGACACTGGATGGAAAAGAGAGATGAAAAAGATAGGTCTTCAACTGCTTATGGAACTGCTCATAGGAAAGCGAAGGCTGATGTGATTTAAATGAAGATTTCCGAAGATTGTATGGAAGAGAATTCCAGATCTGAGGTGCAGCATGCTGAAAAGAACGATTAGATAGCTTAGAGCGTGAAGGTAAGCTAGGTCTCACAAGAGTAATTAACTTAAGACCGAGTAATAGCAGGCTGCATAACTTTAATCAAGTGAGACATACAAGTTTGTCCAGGGATGGTGATGGACTTCTAGGTTAACGAAGCTGTTTTGTAAATGATACGCTCTTTAATCTTTAGCCAGTCCAAAAAATTCAAAATAGGCGTAACATGTAAGTACTTGGAACTACAAAAAATTGCTCGCGCAAGAGAATTCTGAACAAACTGCAACCGATCAATCTCACAGCCAGGGAGATTTAAAAACAGGGAATTGCAGTAATCCAACTTCGATTGCACAAGAGCAGCACCAATTGTAGCAGCTGTCTCACGTGACAAATATGGACGTATTCGACGAAGATCACGGATATGGAAGAAACATGCTTGTAAAGTTTTAGTTATGTGTTCGTGGAAGGTTAGATGCTTATCAAGGATAACACCGAGATTTCTCACAGAAGAAACAGGCGATATTTTAATACCCGAAGATAACGAAAGAGTTTTCCCATTCAGCTTCAGAAGCTGTTGAGGTGTCCCGACCAACAAGAATTCAGCCTTAGATGGATTAAGTGCCAAGAAATTAGCAGACATCCAAGAGGATATAGACTGAAAACGCTGTTGCAGGAGGGTTTCAGCATTAGAATAGGAGTTAGGGGTGAAACAAGTGTACATTTGAGTGTCATCAGCATATAGTTCATGATCAAGAGAATGAGAAGAGATTAGAGTGCTTAGGGGTGTTGTATAGAGGTTAAAGAGGATAGGACCAAGAACGGAGCCTTGAGGCACACCATACTTTAAGTGAGAAGGCAAAGAGATGTACTCCATCACTTTCACACTAAAAGAACGATCCGTCAGATAGGAGGAAAACCAATCAAGAACAATTCCACGAACACCAAACCAGGAAGAAAGACGTACAAGAAGAATATTGTGATCAATGGTATCAAAGCGGCCGAAAGATCAAGCATACATAATCCAGTTAAGCGTTGTGTGCACATGGCATTAACAATAGAATTGCACACAGATAGAAGCACCGTTTCAGTTGAACGATGCTTAGTATAAACAGCTTGATGCTTATTAAATAGATCATTGTAAGAGAGATGAGTAGAAAGCCTCTGAAGAACAATTCTTTCAGTGAGCTTAGATATATATGACAGATTAGATATAGGCCTGCCATTCGACAATAATTCCTTATCCCGTGTGGGCTTTTTAAGCTATGGAGTAATAAATGTACGCTTAAAGGCGCGAGAAAATTTGCCAGTAGAGAGAGAGAGAGGTTAACAATCAATGTTAATACTGGAGCAAGTATGTGAATACACTTCTTTAAAAGAGAGGTTGGGATAGGATCCAAGTCACAATGTTTAGCTGGAGAGTCTAAAACTAATTTAATAATCTCATCAATTGTAACTGGAGTGAAATTAGAAAGCTCATCTTTGGAATGATTCTCTACTGGAGTATGAGGAGCAGAGTTAGGAGCTGGAGTGATAGATTCTCTAAGATTGCTTATCTTATCTGTAAAGTATTTGGAAAATTGTTCAGGCAGTGACTCTACAGGAGTAGAAGGAAGAGAAGGAGAAATAGATCATGTAATTTGTGAAATTATCGATAGTACAATTAATATACCTGTCAAAGAATAAGGAATTGCAAAGTCGACCTGAAATCCGCTGTATTTGGCTCCAGCAGCGCCGGTACCCACTTCCTCTGTTATCGATTCACCACGACTGTGACTCCTCTGATCAGGCGTAGATGAGGCAGTTGTACGTGTCTGTTGAGTCTGTTGAGAGAACCGTCTTGAGACGTCCATTCACGTCCTTGAAATCGATCTGGACTAATTGCTGTTCCTGGATTATAAACTCTTGTGGATCTATCTCAGGCTCTGTGGAAGCATTCGAGGAGGATGATAATTTGTAATTGTTATATGAGTATATCCTAAGATATAGAATAATTCCTTATTCTATGAGTATATTGTTGACTAATTGTTGTTGTTGTTATTATTATTATTTTATTATATTAGCTATTTTTAGACACCCTGTGTGTAAATAGCGCTGATGTCTATAAATAGCTCACTGATCGTAAAAGTCCGTTGTTATTGTTTTGACGTTTGTTTACTTAACATTAAACTTATTTGGAAAATAAATGAAGAAAATTAAACTATAATAGACTATATATTGTTTAAAAAATTATAAGTTGGATATATTTTCTATTTAACATATTTTTCTGTAGTTGTCATAACTATTTGCTGATATTTAGCGCTATATTTTTACGCAGAGGTTTTGTTAGTTAATTGAGAGTTGATAAATTGTTTTACTTCTTTGTATTAATTAGAAATCTAGGCCATAGTTCCATAACCTGAAATCCTACTATAAAATTGCTAATTACGCGTAGTATTATATTACTTAGAAGCAGTGATATTTTATACAAAATATTTTGTGTGGAGGATGACACGAAGGAGATTTTTATTTTATGCAATCTTTTTGCATATTTCCAGTAAAAATGTGTGCTATTGCTATGCATGGGTAAAGAAGAAACAACATAAAAATATAGTGAACGGTGTATGCTGTTGTAGGAAGTCAATATCCGAAGAAAAGCAATTGACATAATCTCACAAGCCATTTTTAAAACTATAATTTAGGATTTGGTGAGGGCATGTAGCTCTTTTGTAGATACAACTTTTGCTGAGGTTTTTTAGTGAGCATAAAAGTAGATTATGAGTAAACCTAAATACCTGCACACAAATCTTGTTATGAAGAGAATAAGAATAAAATATAAAATAAAGCTTAGGATTAATAAATTTCATACAATATGTATATTGTGATCTACCCAGGACTAACTATTGCAATAATATTGTTTTGATCATGACAGAAGATGATAGTATAGTTGATTCATTCCTACTTTGTGAGTAACCTCTAATACAAGATGGCAGAGGCCCGCAGCATTGCACGCGCATCAGTGGATCTAAGAGTGGAGGATTTGGAGGTGGGTAGGAGTGCTTGGAGAGACTTCTCTGGAGCATGGAGAAAATCTTTTGTGAAAGGATTCTTTAGAACCAGGTTTCTATAAAATTTGTCTACTTTTGTAAATATGTGTTACTGCAGATTCTATTTAAATAGACTAATTTTTCATTTAGTAGAGTACAGCACAGATTGTCTATAAACATTGTCCTTAATATGAGCTTAACTGACTATTTCTTTTTTGTGTGCACTGCATAATATTATATCATGAAATAAATACCTTGTCATGGACTCGTGGTATATGTCATGGGCTTGTGGTATATATGTCATGGACTCGTGGTATATATGTCATAGACTCGTGGTATATATGTCATGGACTCGTGGTATATATGTCATGGACTTGTGGTATATATGTCATGGACTCGTGGTATATATGTCATGGACTCGTGGTATATATGTCGTGGACTCATGGTATATATGTCGTGGACTCGTGGTATGTATGTCATGGCTAGCAACTCTTTAAACTAATTCTATCCTGAGCCCTCCTTTTGATCTCTGTATACAAGTTTAATACAGCTCTTTAGGTTATTTATTTAAGTTCTCTATAAACAAGTCAAATGATCTAACATGCTATGTCGTGATCTGCCTCTCTTTTACCTTAGAGTTCTGTTCTTATTGCAGGTGTGCTGGCAGAGATGCTCTGATGGAAATTCCAAACCTCTAGCCTCCTGCCTATTAGGCAAGCATGCTACTAGCTTGGATGCAAGCTAGTTTAATACTAACCGATTAGAACATTTTATTATATATCACTACTTTAGCTGATTTATACAATTATTTTTGTAGGAATTTGATAAGAAATGGAATGTGGCCTACTTCTAGCTATAACCTTGCAGTGGGTGTGGGAATGTTTGGAGCGTCACTGCACGGTGACTGGAAAATCACCAAACCCATCAATGATGCTCTGTGGAAGATTGGTGAATTAGTCTACATTGAAAAAGGTAGGCATTAAAATGCTGCTATACGTCACTGATTTGCTTTCTGTTTTATCATCCAATATCTAATATCTGGGATTATTATTTATCTATATATTTATTATTTATTTATTATATTATTTATTATTCAAATTCCCTTATGAACTGTAAAATAGATATTATAATATTGTGCAAAATTTTAGAAGATCTATGGTAGTATGTAGACTTTTCATGAACTGTCTCTCTATATATACTGTCTTTCACTCTCTCTCTCCCTCTCTCTCTCTCTTTCTAATGTTCCACCAAGTGGCAGGTCTAAGGTACATACTCCTACTCACATTTTGCTTTCACGCTGCATAATTAGCGCTCCGTCAATTAAAGAGTTAATCTCGTCATAAGAGTTTATGCTTTGTCCATACATTAATGTAGTGTATAAGCTTGGCAAATGTATGGGTCTTTGCCTTCATCATTTTTTGCTTGTTGCCTCTAATGAAACATGTAGTTTATGGTAGGTCTATTCTTCATTAGTGTGGCACGTGTTTTGTCTGGTTTATGTCCATCCTGTGGCTCATTTTATACTATGTTGTCTTCACTCGATCTTCCTAGGTTGTCGCTCATTCAAGTTCTAACTGATTTCGACGCTGTGTGTATATTTATTTTTGATATAAACACGCTTCCAATTGCATTAGCCACCCCCCCCAATCAGCTGGTATAGTTATGTATGAAAAAGCAAATTAATCATTTGCTTTATTTTATAAATTAAGACATGTATTCTGTGTAAATTGCATTTTAGATTTTGTGATATATCCTCGCATACTGACGTCCCTGACATGATCCTTGTATGAGGAAATGGATATTAAACCTTTATAGTTATTATTATTATACTAGTGTATAGATTTAAATATATGATACTGACGACATTATATTTCTTAACCGAGAGCGACAGCATAACAATAATGAAGTATTTGATTGCTGGAGTGATTTGCATGTACATTTAAATTGATTGATTTAGATTGGCCCTATAATACCGGAGTGATTCTGGTTTCGATGATTGGAGGGTTTGGATTCTTTGCTGTTGTTATGTACACGAGACGATGGTTACTGCGACTCTTCCTCGGCTATCATGGATGGATGTGTATGTTTGTCTGGCTCCCTCTCTCTCTCTCGTTTTCCTTATTCTGCTTATTAATGTAAATAAATAAACTTTTTTATCTAGTAAACAATATATTTTCTCTCTGCCACGGCTTGAATTGTGTTATGGGATGCTAACAAGCTATTGAATATCATAACTAGCATGATAATAAACATCACACCCATTCAATAATGCACTTGGTTTGTTCCGAATAATGTACCCGATTTGTTGATAGCAATATATATATCATTGCCTATAACCTTATCATTGTATGATTGTTAATCTTTCTCAAGAATTATGACATTTCTGTATAGATTAAAAGCTATGATGTTGGTATTATAAACCTGTTTATAAATAACATGCAATTCACAACTCAATTTATCTTAATTGACATTGTAGGTCTGGGTCAGTGAAGATTTATGTAGATTTTAGCAATACAAGTACATTAGCGCATTATATTAAAAAAATATTAATAGACATAAACATATTACTTTGTGTTAGTTGATGCGGATGTGCGTGTAGTTCTTCTTTCTCTTCAGCACATGTTTTTTTTCAGATCGTTTCAGGCGAATCGATTTGTAATGGCATGTGATGGGAGGACGTCCCTGACATCATCCATGTATGAGGAAACGGACGTTAAAACTTTATTATTATTATTAGATGAGCCACCGCACAGACAGTCGACGCTGACTCGTGTGTGGGGTGTGGGAGTGTGGATGTTGTCAGGTTACCATCCCACCACGTACAGCTGTCAGAACTCCCTCCCCCTCCTCCCCCTGCCACCTCTCAACTCCACCGTAGACAACTTCCTCGAATCCATTGAGCCACTGTATGGCAAGGATTCCAAGAAGTACCGGGACTTCAAAGAAAAATCTGAAGTATGGTTATGTGCGAAATGTTTTGTCTCTTTTATTTATTTATATTAGTTTATTAGTTTAAGTCTATTCGTATCCCGACCCTGGTTTAACTGGGATTTAAGAGAAGGTGATGATGATGATGATTTATTTATATTAGTTTAGGCGTGTGTATTCTCGTGTTGTGTTGGGACAGTAAAGAATAGAACAACCATTAGCTGCACATGTCGTAAGAGGCGACTGAGCAAGAACTGAGGAAGGCAATGGAAAATCGCCTCAGAAGCCATATTATTCTCAAGCTGTATGCTGCATAAGGTATGGATAGGGCATAACCTTTTGTGAAGGGATTAACTTGTTGATCTATGGAGTGCTCTGTATGGCACGTGGGAGAAGACCCTGAGGATGAATATGAACCTTGGACTTACCACTTAGCAGAACAACTAGTAGAGAGAGATTCATCATCATCTTCCCTTAAATCCCAGTAAAAGCAGGGTCGGGATACGAATAGACTTTTATCTATTCATTAGAGAGATTAGTTTAGGTATAATGCACATAATCTAGCACACACAAACTGCGCAGCAGAAAGAACGACTGTAAAAAGAGAATAATTAAAGTGTTCTTTATGTTTATATCAGTATAGTAATTATTTTAGATGAGCAACGGAAAAAATGATAAACATACGTCTCCACTCTTAAATGACTATTTAGATATATATACATTTCGTTAAAAAAATCTATGATGATATAGTACAATCTAACATTATTATTATTATACACGTACATAGGCATCTTGTCCGAGTGTGTAACTGGATATTAGTTAATTGCTTTATGCTACTCGATTTATTCTCTGTCCCGCAACTGTTTTCATTATTGTATATGACCTAGTAAATTCATGACTTAAATGTCTTAGTTCCCAGACATTTACTCATTTAATCTCTTGTAGTCAGTAAAACTTTAACCTACAAAATATAAGAGTCGAGTTAGTGCTGTCAGTAGAGCACGCGTCAAGAGTTTGAGACCTGAGATCAACTTCCAGGTCAGTCAGCAATGAAGTAACTCCAGGGTAGGGTATGGTTATTCATGGATCTGTGCTTACTGCACTGTGCACTGTCTCTGGAAATAAATGTGATTAATCAAAATATTAATGCAAAACATGTTAAAGGGACAAAAGGCATAAGTGTAATAATTACTTATGCACTGTGTCATATGTTAAGCTATACTTATAATAATGAAAAGGTTAATGTCATTACATAGTGCATTTATTGTTTGTAATGCTTTCCTGAAGGAAAGTTGGCATTCTGAGATTGTTTCTCATATCTGTTGTTTGTAATTGCTTTTTTTTTCATATTTTAGGCAAGTCATATTATGATGTTACACTTATTTGCTACCCTATCAAATATTTTGTTGAAGGTCTTCAAGAGGGATCTGGGACCAAGGCTGCAGAAGATTTTAATGCTGAAGTCCTGGTGGGCACCAAACTGGGTTACTGATTGGTGGTATGTAGGTCATGTTGCACATTACTGATTGGCGGTATGTAGGTCATGTTGCACATTACTGATCGATGATATGTAGGTCGCATGGCACATTAGTGATTGATGGTATATAGGTCACAGGATGCTTTAGTGATTAGTGGTATGTAGGTCACATTGTATGCGACTGATTGGTGCTATGTAGGTCACATTGTATGCTACTTATTGGTGCTATATAGGTTAAACTATGTTACTGATTGTGTGTATGTCACATTTATTCCTTATAGATCTGTATTATATAGGTCAATTGGTGCTTTGAACAATATATAATACTAGTGTGCTGTATATGTTACATACAGGCATTGTGTAAAATCATTGTGTAATTGTGGAAATTTTGTTTGAATTTTTCGACAGATTGCTTGAAGCAATTATTTGAATGCTTCAATGTCTGTGGCTGCAGCAGCGGCTTTCAAATTGTAACACTACTAATTGGTAATCCCCATAGTGAACGGTTTTAATATTGTAACATTACTAATTGTTAATCTTCATAGTGAACAGTTTTCATATTTTAACAATACTAATTTGTAATCCTCATAGTGAACAGTTTTCATATCAAACATACTAACAGAGATGATATGGCGAAGAACCAAATTCATGGCCTCCGGATTATATTATTAGGAAATATTCTACTATTGTGGCAACTCTATTGGTATAAGTTATTGGTTAATTAAGGAAAGTAATAATTAATTTTATAAATACTGACTATTTACAAATTTTAGAAGTAGTTGAAATGATTCTCTCTAGTCCTTTTTAAACTTTCTTAATTTCTATTAGGTGATTATAGGGTTAAAAGTTTCTAGAAGTACTAGAAAATTTCTTTCTTTACAAATTTTATTTATTTATTTTACACTATCGAGTTGACTAAAATTAATAGTAAATATTCTCAAAATTTTATTTTGTATGTATTCAAAGTATTTTTCAAAGTATTCCATTCATTTTCTCATATTCATCTGTTGAGGACCGGATTAAACTACTTCGCTATTTGTTGTTTCATTTTCAGTTTTTCATTTGTAGTACACAAAATATTATTATAATTGTTACATGGATTGTATTGTAGACTGATTAGTTATTAAAATGGATTGTAATTTATGATTTCTGCGTGTACGCAGGGAGAAGTACGTGTACCTGACCAACAGATCTCCTCTGCCCATCAACAGCAACTACTATGCTCTTGATCATGCCAAGTGGTGTCCTACGAACAAACAGATATCAAGGTTAGTGTAGATGTGACTATCAGTCATTTTATCATGCAGTCAATCTTTCAGTCTGTCATTCAGCTAATAATTCAGTCAATCATTTGGCCAATCATCCAGTCTGTCGTTCAGTCTATCACTTAATCAATAATAAGTATGCCAATGGTGTCATACTATAAATCAATTTTCTGTATTCGTGCTGCTTTCATTCTGTAATAATTAAACAAACCATAGTTTTATTTTGCAAATATTTATTATTTACAATATTTACTTTTTGATAAAATTTGGTTGAAAGAGAATATTGTCATTAAATACTATATAATTTTTGTTTGAATAATGGTATGTAATTAATTTCATAGAAAGTAAATTTCATAAAAGATACGCTGGGTAAAGTTTCAAACAAATTAATTTGTAGTGCTGCTGCTAAATTTAATTTTGCATCCTAACTTTGGTAGGTAGCAAGAACAAATCTTGATAGCAAAATATGAACTTTTTACAATAGCTCTGTTAAGTCATCCTTCCTTCAATCCCAGTTCAATTAGCGTCGGGACACGAATTTACCTCCATTCCTCCCTGTTCCACACCACACCACCAGTCAATCCCCTATTTTTCCATTTGTTTTTAAATTTGTTTAGCAATTTCTTGAGTTTAGGCGTTCACCAACCGAATGCCCTTTCTGACGTTGGCTGGTGTGGATCTTAGTGCTTTAGTCACCTTCTACGACACGTGCAGCCACGGGTTGGTCTATTCTTCAAACAACCTAGACACAACACGAGGAACAGTAGTTCTGTTAGCTGGAGCCAGTGGCGAAATCGGTATGATACTCAACCGCGGATCAGTATGTGAGGGTTCAAATCCTGGGCTCGCCCGTCACTGACTCCGCTTTCGAGTGAGGAAACTGACGTTAACCTTAGCTTTAGCTTTGTTAAGTATTAGGAGAATTTTGATTATTGCTTGTTGTTGTAAAGAGTGTTTATCTGAAATTCATTTTTTGTGATAACTTCATTGATTCTGATTGATTGATTGATTGATTGTAGAGCTGCTAGTGTAATCTGTCAGTTTATGAAGTGTAAGAGATTGATTGATAGAGAACAGTTGCCACCTCTTCTCATCAGGAACATTATACCGATGTGTATGGCGCAGTACGATAGACTGTTCAGTACGACTAGGTATCAACATCAGATATCTATTATATCGTCATCATCTTCGTCTTCTTCCCTTGAACCCTGCTGTAGCTAGGGTCGGGATGCGAAAAGACCTTCCTCACTCCTCTCTGTCCCATACCATATCATCAGTCAATCCCCCATTTAACATATCTCTCTTAATGACCTCACCCCACGTCAGTTGTGGTCTACCTAACTCAAACTTAATCTCCATCTCCTCTTTCCAAAGTCTCTTCAGTACATCTTCTTCTGCCTTTCCCACTATATCATCAAATATTCTCAATTTCGACTGAGCCTACCTATCCAGAGATCTACTATAACTAAATTTATAAGTATGGCAATTGGTCTCAATTATAAGCTGTATGGATATCTCTCTCTTAGTGTACTGCCTACTGGCAGGCCTATTTTATATATTGCGCCTCCACTCTTCTCTGTCTTCCGCCTTCCTCGTCATTTCCATATATGAGTGGGTCTTTAAATCAAGCAGCATACCTAATCTCAGCCTGCCCCTGCCTCTTTTTCCTTCGATTCTACCTTCTATGACCTCTAATACTAGACCTTCCCCCGTTAGAATGTGTCCTATCCAACTCTTCTTTCTATTTCTTAATACATTTATCAACTGTCTATCCGTGTCAACTCTCTCTATAACTTCCTCACTTGTAACCTTTTGAGTCCAGCTAATCCTCTCCATTCTTCTCCAAATCCACATTTCCAATTGGATTTGGAGAAGAAACGTATGGATATAAGGCTCAAGAATTGTTTACAATTTGGGATATGTAGACAGCTTTTACATACTGTATATTTACACTATTTACATTAGAATATTTAATCACGATCAACTTGTAGCTGTACTGAGTCATCGGGATCTGTAGAATAGAAATTGTATAATAGAATTCAGCAGAGTGAGGGACCTGAGGGTGTTATAGAAGATCATTATTATAATTATTATTATCAACGAAAAATTATATAGCAGTGTCATGGCCGAATTGGTCTTCAAGACTACTTTACAGGAAGAGTTCTATAGTAAACATGAGCTAAATAACAATTACATTTAAATTAATATCTAAAGTAGTAAAAATTTCTACATATGAGCTGAACTAAGCTCACATGAAATGAGAAATGAGCTTACATTTCTGCATATGTAAAAATGTAAGCTACATTTACATTTTTAAATGTAGCTTACATTTGAAAACGCTATCTATCAACACTGGTTCCAGTCTTCATGTACAAAATACTTATAATAAACATGCATACATGTATAGTACTTTCATCATCTCCAACACTACAAGTTTTCCTACAAATTTATGTAAGATTCCAGTGATCTTGCTCCTTAAAAAGTCGATCTGATGAGCTATATGTAAACAGTTTGATTGATTATTATTATTATTATTTTGTTGATATATTTTTTAGGGTACCAGGCGTACACTGTGATGAACTTGTAAAGTATGATTCGTCTACGTCAAAGGTAGACTTCTAAAACATTTGCCATAATGAGCTATTAATGTTGTAAGATATTGAAAGGGCTATGCCGGATTTAATTCCTGTCTAGGATTTGAATCTTGCATTAATGAGAACTTGGGATGGCTTACTCGTTTAAGGATTAATAATCTTCACAATTTGTTTTCTCTCTGGACTAAAATAGACTGCAAAGTAAATGTGATAATGCAGGTTTGAGACTTGATATATGCTACGAATCATTATTTCAAAGAAAATGTCCAAATGGTATAAAATTACATTTAATACCATATAGCGCTTATTATCGGTTAAAATAAACCTGGCTCTATATATTGGTTTTATTGATCGGATGCTTCACTGACAGGTTTGCTGGCACCCATTAACTGTCGAGATTTTTAACCATTACCACAAAGCCCAGCTTTAGAAATCTTGTTGGTGTTTTATGTGTTCCTGGTTTCTTTCTATTTTGAATGAATGTTCTTTATACAGTGCAGTAGTAAATCGCTATTAAACGAAGCTGATCATTTCTTTATTTATTTGTGTTTAGAACGTTATAATGGTTAGAAAACCTTGTACATTCCACGTAGATGCTATTTAAATTTCACTAGTATCGATTTGAACCATGAGCGTTGGTGAACCAAATAACACAAATGTTCTGAGATTGTTTTCTCTGCTGTAGCACATTATTGTGATGAGGAGCGGCATATACTACAAGGTGCTCTGAGATTATTTTCTCTGTTATGTTGTAGCACATTATTGTGATGAGGAGCGGCGTATACTACAAGGTGAGCCTGTATGACAGGAAGGACCAGCCGCTCACTCCTCAGAGCTTGGAGGCTCAGCTGGAATACATCATAGAGGACGCTGACTCCCGTGTGGGTAAGTCTTTCTTGATTGTCATAAGCGTCCTTGTTTTCTTATTTTAATGTCACTTGACTGTCACAATTGTCCTTGCTCTGTTATAATAATGTCACTTAATTGTCATAATTGTCCTTGTTTTCTTATTTTAATGTCACTTGATTGTCACAATTATTCTTGTTTTGTTATTTTAATCTCACTTAACGTCACAGTTTTATTGACTTTGTTGTAGCGATTTGTATCTTGCATATGATTACAACTGTGTTCAGGTTGATGTTTTTTCATTTTCTGTAATTATACACGACAGTGGGCAAATTTTTAAAGGGTTACCATGATTAAAGTTCAATTGTCTTCTTTCTCTGACATTAATCGAGTACTGTACATTATATTTGCAATGAATAGTATTTTTTGACATCCCTGACATAGCCTTTGGCGAGGAACCGGACGTTATATTCTTATTGATTGAGTGATTGATTGTAACATGCAGGTAGCTTAAAATTATGGATAGGCTTCAATCCTTCTGAATTTAGTTCATCATTTCTGGCCGTGAAATTAAATCCTAGTCGCATAAAACTCATTGTAGCCTATCAACCCCCCACTCCATCCAATATTAGATTTTTATTAGATATTTAATATTACATGTTTTAAAAATTAATGATTTACTTTTTGTGTCGATATTATTATTAGCACTTAGCGATTTATATTTAATTTTTATGGTATATTCATCTTTATTATTAGTAACTACAAAAGTTACTGTTTTGTAACAGTTATGTTTTCCATCCTGTGCTCGCCCGTCACTGACATCGCTTTCGAGTGAGGAAACTGACGTTAACCTTAGCTTTACCAGCTTTTTTAACTACCAAACTTAACCACAATATTTTCAAAATTAGCTATTTACTAGTTATTTTCTCCTTCAGTGTGTTGCCTAGATGCAGGCCATCGCTTATGTTTCTTCCAGATGTTTCTATTAGAGATTGGAATCGAACTGAACCCGAACCGAACCATAAAATCTAGAATTTTAACCGAACTCAGACTCTGACCGAACCGAACTCGAACCCAGACTCTGACCGAACCCGAACCGAACCCTAACCCAGACTTCGTCCAAACCGAACTGAACCAAACTCTTGTAGTTCCTTCTTCTTCACCAGCCTGACATTAAATAAATATTGTAAGAACAATACAAATATACATTAGTTTTTGCATTTACATGTCTTACAGTATCTAACAGCATATATTCAGGTAAGGCTGGTTCCGACACAAATTTTAAAATGGTAGAGGTACAAAGGAATGTTAGCGGGAAGCGAGACGGGCCTACAGAAGATAATGGATAGTCTGAATGATACGGCATTGAAATATGGAATGCAGATTAACATCAAAGAGACAGAAGTGATGAGAGTATTCCATAAAAATCTGAAAATGCTTGACTCAATCTAGGTGGATTTGTTCTTACTAAATTCAAATTATGATTTTTTTCTAATTTTAGTGTGCTACCTTAATATTTTTGCAGCCAGATTTACAAATAATTATATTTGACATTCTATATGTGTTAAGACTATCTGGAGTAAAAAATTTTGCACAATAGCAATGCAATAATTCATAACTATTTTCGTAACTTCATAATTGATCTGAGAGTTTCAAATTTGAAACCCTAAGGCAAATTATGAAGCTTATTACTGGTCAGTTGATAGCAAACGGTGTATATTATGATCATTTTTCTATGGAAGTACACGTGTTTACTAAATCATCTTTATTTGACAATTTTATGTTAAAAATTGCATTGTCTCTGAAATATTGGATCAAATTTTAGCCAAGACATTTTCATTTAATTATAAACGTATCTAGTATATAGGCCTTTAGTGACAAAAATAAATTTAAAAATTGATGAAGCATTCTATTTGCTCGTTATAATCATGGGGAATATTTCAGATACAATAATAAAGCTAAATATCTATATTATGAACATTTGTTGGTCAACTTACAATATTTTAAGAAATGTACAGGAATAAATACCACTTCTCTCCTTTTTCATTGTCATATTTTTACCCAGGTGAAAAAATGTGGCAGCTATTATGACTTAATGAATTTTTCAGCATATTTACCTTAAACCATTTTAAACATGTTTGTCATAACCATGATTATTATAATTAAAGTTAAACAATTGCAACATTATCCAAACCAAACCATTTCGAACTCGAATAGAACTCTTGCGAGTTGGAAAACAAGCTGAACCCGAACCTTTGTTAGAACCGAACCGAACTTTCATTTTCAACGAACCGAACCGAACTATCAAATTGTCAACTGCTAACCGAACCCGAACCGAACTTTCATTTTCAACGAACCGAACCCGAACTCTGGCAATTCGTAAAATTGCCATCTCTAGTTTCTATCTGTGCTACACTTACAGATGAGTACAGTGAGGCAGCGAGATCACTGGGAGCGCTGACGGCCTGTGACAGAACTGAGTGGGCTAGGAACAGAGCTGTGTACTTTGCCTTCGGTAAAAACAAGGATTCCCTTGAAACTCTCGAGTCCGCAATGTTTCACGTGAGCTTATACTATGTTATGTTGCTTAATACACTTAACATGCACTGCTGCCAAATTGTTTATTAGTAAACTGCAATAATTAAAATTGTTACGGTTGTTAAAGTCAAATGCGTAAATAAGATTTGTTTCGGGTTATGAATTCGGATATCGGATTTGTTCTTGCATTGCATGTGCTATCTGAGATCAGCTCTGGACACGAGGCTTCTGTTATACAAAAATAACATTTTTTGTTACTTCTGTTATGCCGCTGATTAGTCTGCAATTGTGTGTCATTTTACTAAATTATAAATAGATTTATGTGTTTCTATTGACTATTAAGTTTTACAGTATATAAATAACTCCATTACAGTCATCTGAGTAAGATTAGTCAGAAAAATTTTGATTGATATATGAAATTATGAATTATTGTTCTGAACTTCATATCGATTGCTTGATGTGAGGAGAGTGCAACTAAATTTTTAGTAATAGTTTTATTGTTTACTAGTTAGTAATTTTTAAGAATAGTTTAAGATTTATATTGCTTCTTAAAAATTTGGATTATTGTTAATATATAATTTTAAGTTACGACTAAAATCAGCCTTGTGAATTCGTTCTCTGAGCAGATTGAGTGCAGTATTTTTCCATGAGCGTCGTTTTAATAACTAAACACGTTTTACGATATTAGGCAATAATTTATAGTTTTTATTGGTATATTTATTGTTTTTTACAATTCTGCTATTGGCTATGACAAAGTGAATATCACAATCACACTGCAAGCGATATGATTGGAAGGGAGCACAAGGATTTGAATCCTTCACCTTCTCTTCTGAAGTTAGAAGCCCAGCCAATTTTCTCTTGTGGTCTCTGTGTACTCAATCGTCATCGTGTGGTGCTTTGGCGTCTGTTTGTGTAGAGTCTGCAAGAGACGTCCCTGACATTGCCTTATGGCGAGGAACCGGACGTTAAATTCTTATTGATTGATTAAACCAGTCTTACTAAAGTTGGTAAAGCTAAGGTTAACGTCAGTTTCCTCACTCGAAAGCGATGTCAGTGACGGGCGAGCCCAGGATTTGAACCCCGCACCTACTGATCCGCGGTCGAGTATCTTACCGACTCCAACACTCTCACCTAGAGTGGTACGAGCAGCTGTTGATTTATCAATTTACTGATTGAATTGCTCACCAGGTGGTGCTGGACAAGAGCTCATACAGTGGCTGGAAGGAGATGGGCAAGCACTTGATGCACGGAGACGGCACAACGTTCTGGTTTGACAAGAGCTTCAGCATCTTGTTCTTCGCTAACGGCAAGATGGGTCTGAACACGGAGCACTCCTGGGGGGACGCCCCCGTCATGGGCCACATCGGCGAGTACAACCTCACACACGAGTAAGATCATTACACCTATATGAGCTTATGCTTATTTTAATAGTAGTAGTTTCGTTAAAGCGCTCGTTCCTTTTCCCGACCCTAGCTAAACTGGGAAGATGATGATGAGCTAAACTTTAAGGGAAGATGATGATGATGAGTAAGATCATTACACCTGTATGAGCTTATGCTTCTTTTATATCCCTTCTGTTAGTCTTGCGGCTTTCTTTCAGATTCGTCAGATTAGGCAAATACGCCCATCTCTTACTAGAAATTCAGCCACTATCCTTGCTAATTCTATGGTTCATTCAAAGCTCGACTACTGTAATTCATTATTACATGGGTTGCTTCTTTTGTTTGTATCTGTTCTCTTCTGTTTGTCGTGCTTCTTTCTTTCAGATTCGTCAGATTAGGCAAATACGTCCATCCCTTACTTTAGAAATTCAGCCACTATCCTTGGTAGTTCTTTAGTTCATTCAAAGATCGACTACTGTAATTCATTATTGCACGGGTTGCCTTCTTCTTCTCTCATTCGTTTACGGCACTTCCAAATCTGGGTGAATTGATCTGTAGTGATGTATGCTGTGGGGACGTCCCAGACATCATCCTTGGATGAGGCAACGGACGTTAAATCTTTATTATTATTGTTGTTATTATTAATATTATTATTACTAGTAGTAGTAGTAGTTTTGTTAAAGCGCTCGTTCGTTTTCCCTAACCTAGCTAAACTGGGATTTAAGGGAAGATGATGATGTTGTTAAAAACACTGGCTAGAGCATTGATTGTCATCTGCTGTTTTCATTTACTTATTCCTGTAGTAATTAGTGGCCAATTTGGATATTTAGCTATAAATTGAGTTGAATTAATTTTTATTGTGTTTCTGCGAATGTCCGTATGCTGATATAGTGTTTGATGTTGTTGTGTTAACTGCAGTGATCTATATGCTGTTGTTGTTGTTGTTGTGTGTAGGTCAACTTCTGAGGTCTCTATGTTATTGTTTATGTTGTTGTTGTCTTTATGTGTATAGTGCAACTGCGGAGGTCTCTTGTTAGTGTTGTTTCTGCATCTGCTGTTGTATACAGAGTGATTGTAGAGATCTCCATGTTGTTGTTGTTATTGGTGTTGCTGCAGCTGCTGTTGTATATAGAGCGATTGCAGAGATCTCCTTGTTGTTGTTGTTGTGTAGAGCGTATTACGGAGGTCTTTATGACAGCGAGGGTAACGTTGTGCCGGAGACGTCATACAGAGAGGCAGGTCTGATTCCTCCTCAGAGACTTCAGTGGGACATCTCTCCTGCTCTAGCTATCATCGTCAAAGACTCCGTTCTCTTTGCTCAGAAGGTCTGAGTTCTTAAACAAATAAAGCTCTTGTAATGCTAGTTTAGTAATATTCAATAAACTAGTATTAGAGTTAATAATGTATACTTTTATACTATATTATTTTACAGTATAATAATATAATTTAATAAATGTTATCGATAAAACTTTCTATATTCTTTAGTAAAATATAGTGTAAATTTTATGATACTCTAAGCTGTTGAAGTTTAACTTGTTAAGTATATTTTAAATGCTTATAACCTTCACTAATTATTTTCTATTCCCGATTGGAGATAATTAAACGTCCTGTCGATTTATCGCAACTGTTATCCTTGTTTATTTACTTAGAATTAGAAATCAGGCAGCAAGGCCCACACAAAGCCAACAAGACACACAACACAGCACACCCATAAAATCATGTAAACACTCGTAAAATCAGATATTATAGTTCTAAAATGGAAAAATCACAACCTAAAACATTTAATTAGTGCACTTTCATACTTTCATTTATTCAGCTGTCGTATGACTGTAGCTCTTAGCTCTTATACTTTAGCTGAACTATGAGTGTGGCTTACTTGCCTGCACGATGTGATTTTATTTTGTTGTTTAATTATGTAATTTTTCTGATTGTCTCTAGAATAACGCCGATCTGGATCTGATGATAGTGGAACATGATAATTATAGCAAGGGATTCATCAAGACATGCAAGGTACGTAAATTATACCAGATGAATACAAGGAAGATTTAATGCCTGTATCATGTTCTTTGTTGTAGTAGAATTATTTGTTGTCAGCTATTGACATTTTACAGAAACCGATGTTTAAGATTTTATTATTTATTTTTAGTGGGTTCAACGTTAAAGTCAGGTCCCCGAAGAGTTTCTCTTCAAACGTCGAACCCGACCATCGTCGTGGTTGACCAACCGACCGACCATAGCAGCAGTCAGACTAGACTGAGTGATGATCCAGTTCTCAATGAGAAATACTTGCCAAAAATATTCAAATATCTAAAGTGCAATAGAATAAAGCCTGTATCTAGCATAATCGGAGTAGAGATTTTACTATTCTTCTCATTGAACCAATATTAATATTGTCCATATGTGCTAAAAGAAGTATAAATCTTTAATAATAAAATTAAACTTTGTTATTAGTTTAATATAAGAATTTCCAATAGATCTTCCTCAAAGTTTATGTAATTTATATTTAATTTGATGTTCTGTTACTATTATTTACTATATTTGTTGAAGATAAGTTAACTAAGATAAGTTAACTAAGATAAGTTAACTAGCATAATAGCATGTAGTTTATTGTATAGGTTAGCCCTGACGCGTACGTTCAGATGGCGCTACAGTTAGCTTACTACAAGGACTCTGAGGGGAAGTTAGCTCTGACCTACGAGTCGTCGATGACTCGCCTCTACCTGCTGGGCAGAACAGAGACCGTCAGACCTCTCACCAACGAGGCGGCCGAGTTCATCAGGTCAGTCATCATCAGTTCCCCGAGTTCTGTACAGAACATAGGGCAGCAACATTCCTCCATTCGTTTCTATCATCAGCAATCTTCACAGCGTCTTCCCATGAAATATTTAATGCTCTCAAATCCTTGTTGATCGTATTTAGCCAAGTAATTCTAGGTCTTCATCAGGTCAGTAAAGGTAATTAACTATTAATAACGTAACGGCTCACTGGGTCAGGAAGCACAGATGCTTGTTTTAGGCCCATTTCCTCCTGCCTCTCCATGGTTATTTGTAATCGTTCCCTTTTGATGGCACATCGATTGCTGCCGGCGCTGATTTAAGAATAATCTTCCATCACACTGGGATTTTTTTCTTCAAAGCTGTAAAGACTCAGTCTTCCAAGGTGGTCACCCACAAAATACTAACTGAAGAGCTGTTAGAGGTAAAAAAAATTAATAAACGAAAAATACTTAAAACTTAAAGGTAAATGAAAACGATTCTTAAATCCACTACAAAAATTGGATAAAGTGAAGGCTAGTTTAATTAATAGACCTACCTTCACTGTCCATTCAGCGCTACTGTGGCATTGAGCATAGATCGCCGCTTTATAAATATACTTATTAGTACTATTATTATTATATATTATACATTATTATATTTTTTAGTGCTGTTGTACTATGTGACAACAGAGCAATGAACGACGACTCTAAGACCAAGGCGGAGAAGATCTCGCTGCTGCGCCAGGCTTGTGACAAGCATCAGCTCTCTTATCGTAACGCTATGAACGGTCAGGGTTTCGATAGACATCTCTTTGGACTCTACGTTCTAGCCAGGGGCCTTGGATATGTTAGTCTATTATTATAGTTATTATATATTGTTTAACATTTAGTTAATAATAAATAACTTTTAGCTTTTTAATTATTATTAGCTGTCAAATATTAATATTAACAATTGATCTTTAAATATAATATGATGGCTTAATAAACGTAGAAGTTCTAACATGAGAAATATATACTTGTTCAAATTTTTTATCATTTAATATTATTTGTTCGAAAATAAAGTTTTTCAGTTGTAGCTATCTAGTGGTAATATTGGTAGATAAGCTTTATTCTGCAGTATTTCTGTGTCTTGGATTCAATTATAGACCTTGTTTTTTGTTTCACGTTTCCATCTGTTTGGGCCTCTATTATAATTAATAAATAATTACTCTGTTTATCGTAAGTACTAAATCGTTATACATTGTTTCGTGTTTATCATTGTTTTGTGATGGTGATACTCATCCTTGCATCTTTCTACTGCTTTATCATTTCCCTAATAATCTTTAATGAACACATAGTCATCTGCATTTTTTACCAACTTATTTACTCCTCTCCTGTTAATACTTGCAAAGGTGAATATTTACTTATAGATAACTTTTGTCGTATTCAGGACAGTGAATTGATATTGATGACTCGTCGTATACAGGACAGTGAACTGATATTGATGACTCGTCGTATACAGGACAGTGAACTGATATTGATGACTCGTCGTATACAGGACAGTGAACTGATATTGATGACTCGTCGTATACAGGACAGTGAATTGATATTGATGACTCGTCGTATACAGGACAGTGAACTGATATTGATGACTCGTCGTATACAGGACAGTGAACTGATATTGATGACTCGTCGTATACAGGACAGTGAACTGATATTGATGACTCGTCGTATACAGGACAGTGAATTGATATTGATGACTCGTCGTATACAGGACAGTGAACTGATATTGATGACTCGTCGTATACAGGACAGTGAACTGATATTGATGACTCGTCGTATACTGGACAGTGAATTGTGATTGATAGCTTGTCATATTCAGGACAGTGAATTGTTATTGATAGCTTGTCGTATTCAGGACAGTGAATTGTTATTGATAGCTTGTCATATTCAGGACAGTGAATTGTTATTGATAACTTGTCATATTCAAGACAGTGAATTGTTATTGATAGCTTGTCATATTCAGGACAGTGAATTGTTATTGATAACTTGTCATATTCAGGACAGTGAATTGTTATTGATAGCTTGTCATATTCAGGACAGTGAATTGTTATTGATAGCTTGTCATATTCAGGACAGTGAATTGTTATTGATAGCTTGTCATATTCAGGACAGTGAATTGTTATTGATAACTTGTCATATTCAAGACAGTGAATTGTTATTGATAGCTTGTCATATTCAGGACAGTGAATTGTTATTGATAGCTTGTCATATTCAGGACAGTGAATTGTTATTGATAGCTTGTCATATTCAGGACAGTGAATTGTTATTGATAGCTTGTCATATTCAGGACAGTGAATTGTGATTGATAACTTGTCATATTCAGGACAGTGAATTGTTATTGATATATTTTGTCGTGCACAGGACAGTGAATTCATATTGATAACTTGTACACAGGACAGTGAATTGTGATTGATATATTTTGTCGTACACAGGACAGTGAATTGTTATTGATATTTTGTCGTGTACAGGACAGTGACTTCTTGAAGGAAGCCCTGTCTCTGCCGTGGACTCTCTCAACCAGTCAGCAGCCTCAGCAGCAGATAGCCAATGCGCCCAACACCAATGACCTCAGATTTCAAGATATGGTTTGTACAGCTCTAATAAGATCATTTATTTCTATAACGTCAGCCAATGCACCCAACACCAATGACCTCAGATTTCAAGATATGGTTCGTACTGCTCTAATATGATCATTTCTTTATATAACGGTCATCTTCATTGGCAGGGTTATATATACAGTTTGACCGGTAACCTTTTCTTAGTGGTCATAGTAAGAACCAAAGTCACAATAACTTATCATATTACCACTGGAAATGGCATTAAGGGTGTCTAGTCCAAGATGAGTTCAGTGATACCCACTGGATTTTTGTATGCTCTCCTCTCACTTCACAAATCGCCTTCAATCGAGCAGGTTATCAACAAAGCAAACTTTCAAACAGTTCAGTTTGATTTATAATTATATATGTACAATACATACAAATATATTATAAAAGTAATGTACATGTATATTGTATATACCTGTATACGTATGTATATATGTATGTATGTATGTCTGTATGTATGTAAGTATCTATGTATGTATGTATGTATGTACGTATGCATGTTTTTATGTATGTATGTATGCATGCATGTATGTATGCATGCATGTATGTATGTATATATGTATGTATGTATGTGTGTATGTATGTATGTGTGTATGTATGTATGCATGTATGCATGTATGTATGTATTATGTATAATGTATGTATGATGTATGTATGTATGTATGTATGTATTCTTGCCTGTCTGTGTGTGAACAGCTGTGTCCTGGAGGCGGCTTTGGGCCGGTCGCTGATGATGGCTACGGCGTGTCGTACATGTTCCCCAGTGACTACACGCTCTACTTCCACATCTCGTCAAAAGTTTCTTCCTCAGCCACCAGCTCTGAGAGGTTTGCTCGACACCTCTTTGACAGTCTACAGGAGATGAAGAAACTGTTCGAAAGAGAGCAATAAGAAAGTCTGAGCTGCCACTGATTACACCATTTAGGCACACACGTGTATGGCTATGTATTCTTGTGCAGTTGCCTACACTTACCCTGTTTGCATATGAGTGCTTCTATTACTTGATGTCTTTAACTTAGTCCAAATATCAGGTCCATAGTGCATATTCTATTATTGTTTGGTTTCACGTCCTCTAAATAGTACATTGCCTACCTATCGACACGTTGATCCATCACTTAGGCGTCGATCCATCCTATACTAAACCTTTACTTTGTCTTTATATTGGAGTAAATACGGATTCTAAGATGGTTTACAATTAGCTCTCTCAGCTCCTCGGATAACTTGAGCATTTAGAGGTCTGTGGATCAGATACAATATGGATGAGATTATGCCTACATAAGTACATAGATGCTTTATTACTGTTTGCAGATATATGTAGCTAAGTTAATAATTATAATTAGTTTGATTGCTAGTAAACAATCTTTATATATGACTTACATTGTGTAAATGGCGATCAAATCCAGTTCTCTGTAAGTATACTAAATAACTCGTAAGTAATTGATGTGCTTTATGAGAATTCTGTAGCGTAGATGTAATTCTGTGGAATAGGAGTGTGTTGTGTCCAGTATAGAAATCTCTTTACCAGTAGACAAAAACTTGAGATGTAGAATAACTTGTTTTTTTACTAGAAAACTGTTAACAGTGGCGTAGCCTAAATGATCAACAAGGCCTTAAATGATCCATCAGTGCCCTAAGCGATCATTAGGGCCCTAAATGATCCTCAGGGCCCAAAGTAATGTTCAGGGCCCATTTTATGAGTGAAAATATAGATTTGAAGCATTTGAAATGCAGTTTATGAGACTGTACTTTCATATTTGTTCTGTATAATTTTTATTTGTTGAGTTATTTTTAGTGAGATGTTATTGCTATGTGCGGCAGTATTACAGAAAGAATACACTGTGAAAATATGCCTTGTATGGGATATAAACAAATATCAAAAATACGCTTGTAACCTAACTTTAGTACCAGTGTTTGTATGCTTAATAGGAAATGTATATCAAAGCATTTAAACCAGGATTGTTTTACAATAGAGTAATACCAATCTGACGAACTATAACATAAATAATAATTTACTTCTAATTAAACAGACTAGAGGATCTCTGCTGACAATTGAGTGTCCTAACGTTAGCTATGATAATTAATGCTGTCAATAAATTCTTTCTGCAATAATTATTTAGTGTTTCTTTTAAACATCTTTTACAGCAATATTCTATTTATTTAAATTTTGGTATTTTTTCTGAGATTATTAACACTGTTCTTGATTTCAGTGTACGATGTTAAAACTTTTATTGTATATTTTCTGTCATCGCTATTTAGTTCTCTTTCTTGAATTTCTGTCAATGTGATTTTTATAAATTAGTAATTAAAATACATTAAAATATGTATGTAAACATTAATGTAATATGATAAAATGTATTTGATCGACTAAACATTTTAGAAATTAAAACTATTTCGGGTTTTTGGTATTATTTGTTTCATTTGAAATTTTTGTACTTTCTAATTCTATATTAATTTAATGTGTTAAATTCTTTCTACTTCTACATGATATGTGATTATTAAGCTGTATTTGTTTTATTCAATAATTTTTCTGTGAAACAATCTATATACCTCTAAATGTAGGTGTGATCAATGAAGACAGGAGACTTTAACTAATGCAGCAGTTGAATCCAGTAGAACAGAAATTGTCTAATGTAATATATTAATTTTTATATTGTTCTTAAATTGACTGTACATGCTGAAGACAGTTAAATTCTTAACAATAAAAAATATCGTATGTCATGTAGTTTTACAGCGACAACCTCTATGATAAACTCTGTTTTATGAGTTTACTAGTAAGAAAGCCAGAATTTTTCCTTTGCCCTGACTAAAGCATCGTATCCTCTGTAACTATCTTTTGTCGACCAGTGCTTATTTTCTAAATCTTTCAACTACATTCTAGTGATGCAGCCGCTATTGCATAGGAAATATCTTGTTGGAGACTTTAGTAATATTTACATTGATTGCTATGTTATTCGAATAGTCCAAGATGTTTTCTTTCCAAAGATGAAAATTTAATTCTACACGAGTTGCTCTGTTGTTGATATATATATATATATATATATATATATATATATATATATATATATATATATATATATATATATATATATATAATTTATGTTCTACATTGAGATATATTTAACACATATTTTAGGTGTGACATTTATTCATTGTATAAATGGCATAATATTATTGTATGAAGACCCGTGTTGTGTCCGGGTTGCTGAAGAATAGACCATCGTGAACTGCTCGTGTCGTAATAGGCTACAAAGCACTATGATCCAAACCAACGCCAGAAAAGGCATTCGGTTGGTGAGAGCCTAGGCTCCAGAAATTGCTACAAAATGTTCTAATCCCGATCCTGGTAAAATTTGGGATTCAAGGGAAGATGATGGTGATAAATGCCGTATTATACATTATATTTATGCTCGTTGTATATTAAAGATTTAGTTATGGGTAAAATTTTGGCTAAATCAGGTGTAACATATGATCATTATTCTTGCATTCTTGCAGAAGTTATGTCAGCGTCAAATTGTTGACATTTGTTTGTGTGTGCTATTCGTGCTGTGTCTCGATTGCTGAAGAATAGACCAACCGTGGATTGCACATGTCGTAGAATGCGACAAAGCACCAAGTACTAAATCAAGGCCAGAAAGAGCAATTGTTGGTGAATGCCTAGGCTCCAAAATTTGCTACAAATTTTCTAACATGAATGGAAAAGTTTAAAATCCCAACCGTAGCTAAACTGGGGTTCAAGGGAGGGTTCACGATGCTTATGTGCGTGTGTTTGTGTGTGCTATGTACAGTATATAAGTGTCCTATATACATGCAGATAATACAATTCAGAGTAATCGGCTACAATTCTATAATACAATTGTATAACACAATTCAGAATAATTCGCCTGTAATACAATTCAGAGTAATCGGTCCTGACAGTATTCGTGTTACTGAAACTTTGCTTATAGCTGTGCAACACAGCAGAGTACTGTATGTAACTCTGACCGTCTTTCAGATCAATTTGTCCTTGAAATTATCAACCTTGCGGAGGTTCCGTAGAGATGTGCAGCCGCATCTCAGATTTCAAACTGTTTTGTTCACCTTATGTTTAATATTTTAATGTTTCGGGTGTCTAGCACAATTCTAGTGCAGATATTGCTTTCATGTAATGCAGTAATGTTGAAGTAACATTCAACTGTTTTGTGGCTGATTGATATTTACATTATTTACTTATAGGATTATATAGAAATATTTGCATGTCATATTGGCCTACATATATAGAATTTTTTACATTTATATGTTCAGGGTGAGTAAAAAAAAATAACACCTACAAAATGTTTGAATATCACAGGCTATTGTTAATATTTTCTAATATAACTTTTACAAATTACTAAAGGACTAATTTCTGATAGGGTGGCCAATTTTCATCCATTTTGGTATCCAGATTGGCCAGTTATGCAAGTTTCAGCAGAGCAACCCCCCATTTTTACCTAAAAATGGTGTAAAGCACATCCTGCAGTTCTGTCTTGTTTTTAGGCTTCGGCTGGTGTTTCTGATAGAGATGCAGCATGGTTCCCCAGATATGGTAATCCAAAGGATTATGATCGGGAGAGTTTGGAGGCCATTCATTCTTCTTGATGAAATCCGGGTTTCTCTCGCTGATCCATTCCTGTGCATGACGAGATGTATGAGCCGGACCACCATTCTGCTGAAAGATGAAACCATTTGGTAGAAGAGCATAGCAATCATCAAACAGCTCAGGAAGCAAAGTATAGACGTAATACTGAGAGTTTACCTTTAGCTGCTAGTCAATGAAGTGCAATCTGCCCTTACCGTTGTAGCAAACGCCATTTCTAGGTAAAAATGGGGGGTTGCTCTGCTGAAACTTGTATAACTGGCCAATCTATGTACCAAAATGGATAAAAATTGGCCACTCCATCAGAATTTAGTCCTTTAGTAATTGGTAAAAGTTTTATTTGAAAATATTAACAATAGCCTGAGATATTCAAACTTTTTGCAGGTGTAATCTTTTTTTAACACACCCTGTATACTTTATATAGTGTATATACACACACATACCTATATATATATATATATATATATATATATATATATATATATATATATACAGACTGGGGCAAAAAAAAATCCCCTAGCGAGATCTCAATAACTTTAAGAAAACTCACAATTTCTCTAAGAAATTTTGCGGAGCGTCTAGGAGAGGAATTTCTGCGTATATCCTGAATTTATGAAAATCTATTGAGCAGGAAAAATATTACAGCGTTTCTATGAAAAAATTGCAAAATCAGTTTTAACAAGGCCTTTTTTGCCAAAAGTCTTAATAACTTGGACAAAACTCAAAATAGTTTTACAAAATTTTCAGAGCCTCCAGAGGAGGAATTTCTACACTTATCCTGCAAATTTGGTGAAAATATATTCAGAAGTAACAAAAATACAGCGTTTCTTCGAATAAAATGTTAAAATCGATTTTAACAAGGCTTTTTTAAACAAAAGTACCGAACATTTTCTTCAAAATTTAGGAATAATTTTAACATAAGAACGAATTTTAAGCATCATTTATTGGAGCAGCTAACAAGGTAGCGCAGGCTTAAACTCCACCACTTAAGTAAACGGCCCTTTTCAGGCTCGTTATTTTCTTTAAAAGGAACGGCTGACATTTCGAAAAGCCTTGTTAAAATTGATTTTAGCACTTTTCTTTCAGAAATGCTGTCATTTCGTAACTAATGAAAATATTTTCATCAAATTTGCAGAATATATGCAGAAATTCCTCCCCGGGAAGCTCCGAAAATTTTGGTAGAGATATTTTGAGTTTTCTTAAAGTTATTGAGATTTCGCTAGGAGATTATTTTTTTTGCCCCAGTCTGTATATATATATATATATCTATATATAATCATATAATATATATATATATATATATATATATATATATATATATTATATATATATATATATATATATATAATTGTTAACAAGGATATAAATGTAACATATCCGTTATACGTATCTCATAATAGTAGACCTATGTTGCTGGCTTAATATGCTAATGTTTAATACTTCGTGACTAACTTGCCTTTTCTCTAAATCTATATATGCTTTTCATTACTATGCATGTTTTGTTGTAATTTTTCAATGATATTTTTGTGTATTGCAACTGCTGTTTCTGTAGTATAGCTCTGTATGTTAACAAATAATCTGTAGTAATCTGATGTTAACTGTACTGAAGCTGATGTAGGCCCTATGTCGTTAGTTACATCCGAAATTTTACATTACTTGAAGAATAATATAAACTGTAAAGAAATATTAATAGAGTATAGATTGCCAATTCTCGTTTACTATGTAAGGTGGGTAAGAAGCGCTTATACTCGGTAGTTTATCAATTGCTCAACATATTATGTATTTAGTGTTGTCGTTTTAATGTGAGCTCTGCTGTAATTATTGCTGTGTTCTAGGGTAGTCGACCACATGCTGTTCTTATCTTATTTATTTCTTGTCTCTGAGAGTTAAACCATACTTGTGCTTTAAGCTCTATAGTAGACCTATTTATCAGTTAGTGGCAGTTTAGCGTCTGCTTCCTCGCTTGTAGATGACGTCAGGAACGTGTGAGCGAGTGCCTATTGTTATGACTGCATGTCATAATAATGTAACAATTCAAAACCTGTCTTGTTTTCTAGTTCATGCTATGTTCTTGCTTGTATTGTTGTGTCCCAGAGTTTTGAGACCATACTTATAACGTATTTGATGTAGCCAGTCTGCTACTTCGATGTTGCCCTCGTGACCCTGACCTTTGAGAGTTTGATCTCGAGGTCACTAGAGGTTAATTTTTAAGTTCATGGTCTTCGATTAGGGTTTATCCAAAGGGACTTATCAGCAACGCAGCGCTACACACTGAGATTCTCAATGAAAACTTAAAGTAAATCAGCTGAACGTAAATTCACTGAATGGCTTAAATAAATTCTGTGCTAACGAAGGTGCTAATATTTTCTAGGCTTAATTCACTGTAGTAAAACCATTGAATCTTTGTCGTTGTTTTCGATTAGTTTCTTGATTTTAACCATTTCAGCATGTTTTCTAAATATATCAAAATGGCTGCTTCTCAGTGCTCAGTGCACTTCTAACTGTTTGCAATACTCTAAGATTGTATATCCTTCCACTGTTATAAGAGTAGCCTTCCACCGATATAAGAATATCCTTCCACTGATATAAGAATATCTTTCCACTGATATAAGAATATCCTTCCACCGATATAAGAGTATACTTCCACTGATATAAGAATAACTTTCCACTGATATAAGAGTAGCCTTCCACCGATATAAGAGTATCCTTCCACTGATATAAGAATATCTTTCCACTGATACAAGAATATCTTTCCACTGAAATAAGAGTATTCTTCCACTGATATAAGAATATCTTTTCACTGATACAAGAATATCTTTCCACTGATACAAGAATATCTTTCCACTGATACAAGAATATCTTTCCACTGATATAGATCTCCAACATTAACTTGTAACGAGAAAGCGGAGATTTGTCAGCAACTTTATTGGTACAAATTAATAAACTCTTTTATTAATGCAAATTGACTTCAGAAGTCTCTGATTTGTAACTGACGTTAGTTGACTGAACTCTGTTGAACTCAACTTTTGTTTGGTTGTAGCTTTCTATATACATTTTAGTCTGCACCAACCAGTTCTTCGTGTACTGCTAGAGACGTCCCTGATATTGTCGTTAGATGATGAAAAAGATGTTTAACTATATATTTTGTTTTCTAACTTATAAAGAGCAACTTTAAAATTATTGCCTGGATTTATTCGTTGAATATTAGTGACTATTAAATTTTCATGCAAGAAATATGTGTTTAGTTAATTTTGCTTAGACCTAGTACTGAAATAAATTAGCCTAGTTTAATAATTAGGCCTATTTTGCCGAGTTATTGGTATTATATTACCAAACCGTAGCATATATATTAGTTTTGAGCCAATGGTTTTTGTATATTTTATTCTAAAGTCAGTTTGGTGGAAATGCTTAAATTGGCTCGTTATCGTACGGCATAGTCGCAACTCCAATGAATCTGCGAATTGTTGAACAAATTCGATCGTGTGTTATGTAGAAATGCCTTATTTGAGAAAATCTTGAGGAAGTCTTGATTGAGAAAATCTTAAAAATTATTTTTGTTTGGAAAGTATTTAACTAATAAAAAGTTAATATACTACTTATTTACCCTGCCCTGCTTGTATATTTATGTAGTATGTTTTCTAAATTTCGATTTCACTACTGTGTTTAAATTAAGCTGTTAAAATATTCAGTGTTTCTTTGTTACCGTTTAGCAATGCAAATCTTATGTCTTGATTTTATTTCTCTATTGTTCTAGATATTTACAACTAGTTGTATTCATATTCTAATGTTGTCAGAGTTTAGTAAACGTCTAATTGTTGAAATCATTGACAGATTATAAACGGCGTTAAATAATTTTCCTGCGTTGGCATTGTTATTTTACTCGCTAGTGTCATATTCCATTCCTTTGACTCAAAATTTATTGTATTGCCAAGTGTGTCTATATTTCCAAGGGCGGAATTGGGAAGTTAATAGGTGCACGTCCCTGCTTATATCAAAAATTATGATGATGAAAATCGTGTAATTGTTAGTAACCCATTTGACACCTGGATTCTTGAATATTTCCGATATTTGTTTACTGTATAAACCTTATGTATGAGAATGAAAAAGTTATATCCAAAAGTCAGTAACAACTTATATATTTAGCTTTTGGGCACACAGTAGTTAGAGGAGCTATTGTTGGTGGTCAGTAGGCCTACACGCGCAGTAACCTCTCATATCAAAACTATGTAGATATCCCGCAACTTTCATCATATTGACACTAGTCTCAAGTTGTGCGAAGTCATCCCATTCTTACTTAATTGACCTCATCTAGTATGTTGCGGAGGAATGATCAAGAATATGCACAGGAGCGGCGATATCCGGTTTTTACATAGTCGGAGCTTCAGACTGAGTATTGTCATGGACGTCCCAAACTTCACCCTTAGACGAGGATACGGGATAAACATTATTGTTGACTAAAAACCAGCCACTCACCGATACGTGTAGAAAGAGCAGAAATATATGAATAATATTTTATTAATACAAATCTAATATTCCATCTTATTATGAAAAACAACATTTAAAATATAAAAAATAGAACAAAAGAATATGCTTCTAAAACCTGAAATATGAGCAACATTACCATGATCGTCTTGTTCTTTTGTAAGATAGAGGTAAAAAAATTTTAATAATCAATTTATAAATTTTATTAGGATGCTGATATTGGTTAGTTGCGAATAAATTACCTGGATAAAAAGTAATAAAAGATGTATAAAATGGGTATATACTGTATATACACACGACAATTAATATAGAGAAATTATTGAAAGACACGTATTCATTGGGTAACAAGTTGTTCTAGGGATTCTAATTAAATAGACTTTTTTTTATTAAAAACCAGAAAAGCAATAAAATATTTGAATTTAAAACGATATCTGGCAAAGAAACGCTAACTCTAGCATATACTTTTCATAATAGATAATGCAAGAGAAAGCAGTATATTAAGATTAAAAAAACGTACACAAGAAAGAGTAATAAGTTTAACGAGGCGGCAGGAGAAGCGTACGTTAAAAAAGAACAAGAAATTGAAAACTCATTACGAAGATTCTGCACACAAAACAGTTTTTTTGTAATAGCGGTATGATGTGGCAATTATTTTACAGAAAACTAAATAAACTAAAGTATTAAGAGATGTAAAGGTTTCAAAAAATAATTAAAGGCAGACACGTGAAACAAAAAGAGACTTCCTTTAAGTGTCCTGAATTTCAGAGCCCTAGAGAAAGATATCTGTACTAAAGAGTATTACTTATTTCAAAGATATCTATAAGTAAAGAGCAGCAATTACATGTCTCAAAGATAACTGTGATAAAGAGCAATAGTTACATATCGCAAATTCCAGGGAAATTAAATAAAGAGTAATTGAAGGTAGGCCTAATTTTGTTGGCTTATTTTGTTTTGGCTGCGCTAATTAGTTTTGAATGAATATGACGTACAACTCTGAAACTAAAATATCTCTTTGAAAATACCGGGACTTATTTGTAGCATATTAAAAGAAATTAAAAATTAGCTATACTCACAAACTGTAAACAATTCATTATAAACAATAACAACGTAGTCGCTGCTAATTCAGGTCCAAGGCACAAACGCTTGTATAATCATGAATCATCCTTCTATAGCGTAACAATTTATTTTAAGACATCAAATCCTATCATACCAAGTGGCAACCAAGTTGCATGTCCAAGGTACATATTACCACTCACAGTCAGCTTTCACGCACTATAAACAGCACTTCATCGATTACTCCATCGATTAATTAGTTAATCCATTGGCAAAAGGCTTTGATTTATCCGTACCTAAATGCAACCTACAACTTGAGAAAAATATTGCTTCAGAGGTAGCTTACCGTTGCCTTCGTCCTCGGATTGAGAGAGAGAGAGAGAGAGGGAAAGAGAGAAGGAAGGGAATCAGAAGCTTGAAGCCTGTGCTTATAGACGGCAGAAGAATAAGCAGAAATTTTAGAAGACTGTCAAAGGTTGCGATGATGATGGTTTATTGCACATATTTCCAAGCCGGAGCGCAATTATTGCTGAATACTGAAATAAATTCTAGGTCATTTATATAAAGCTAAGACATCTAAAAACTCAGCAACTTTGGCACGAGTTTGTACATGTAGCTGCTGCCTGCAAATTCATCCTGCATTTATGCCATTCATAATAAAACTGTAGAACTAATCCAGAGTGAAGAGACAGTAAGAAATAGCATAAATTACAAAATAAGGAGACCGAAAACTATGTATCGAGCAAGTGAAAAATTAAACAAAAGATGGCCAAATATCAGTGCATATTGAAAGTAGATATAGTTCTAGAGGTAAAATAAAAGAACACCACGGTTGAGATTTGGAAAATTACACAATTAATAATAATAATTATATTATTATATAAATAATATGCAAACAATAATTAATCATATTAAATATATACAAGTAAGTTAATTAAATATCAGTTATAACAATTAACGTCAGCACTTATGTATAAGAAATCATTACAGTCGGCTTGCCTCTGCTCTATTGCTTACTGCCTCTCCATCCAAAATGATTTATTTCGTTTAAACAAACACATGCCTCTGCCTCTACTTCTTTCCATTCTGCCTTCTACGACCTCGTTTAGTAGATTTTCCCCCTTAGAATGTGTCCCATCCAACTTTTTGATGCTAATTAAAAAGTTGACATCGCTTTCGAGTGAGGAAACTGACGTTAACCTTAGCTTTACCAACTTTAATCTTCAGCTCAAATTTTAATGCCGTATCATTCAGACTATCCAATATCTTCTGCGGTCCAGCCCAATACAGCATAACATACATGTAAACTAAATATTCAAAATGTAACAGATAGAGGCAACATGTAACAGTTAAAATTGTAACAAATGAAATGGAAAGCCTCAATATGTCTATTATAAAAGTTTGGCATAGGCAGTAATAAACTCTTTTAAACAGTAGAAAATAAATGAAGCAAATTAATCTACTAGAAAGATTAAAATATTTGCTAAAATGAGCATTGGCAACGCAAGTTAAAATTAATTGTTTCTAGTATCATTAAGTATTAAGCGAGTTATAACGTTTTGTAAGTTGAACTACTATGTTTAGTAGTAAGTATCAAACTGTTATTGGCAACGTTTCTTCTAGCTAGATATGGGAGATGGGTAAGTGGAGGCAGAAGAGGGCATGTATCACTAAGTAGATGATCACTGTCACTGCATAAATTTTAGAAAGGTTACTATCAGCAGATGTACAGAAATCTATAACCTTCAAATCCTTAAATTTTATCTAGATTCATCTACTGCCAAGCAGAGGCGATTGTTAAGGCTGATCACAAAAGAAGAAGAAAATGCATCAATTCACCAGAGGATAAATGTGATCATTCTCAAAACAATAAAGCAAATTCCAATCATAGCAGTAACAACAGCAGTAACAATTTAGCCTCGATGCCGTTCAGTAAACTTAACAGACTCAATTCGCAGATAATTTTTTGCCCACAACAGCAGATGCTTAAATTAAATAATGACTTTGAGGTTGGGAAAACTTTGTGAAAGTTATAAATTATTACACAAAATTTAATACAGTAAACACATCTCGTTTAAAAATAAAGTGCTAATATTAGACATCGTTGTTACACCCGAGAAAACCAATGAAAAAAAGGCATATTTAATTAACAAAAACCAAAAAATACATAAATTTACATTCAGAGTACAGAGAACAAATCTCGTACTGGTAATTACCAGAGGCACCAGAGTAAAACACAACCATATCGATACCCAAACGACAATTAATGACTATACACAATCACATCCTGTCATGACGCCTCAGATGTAGGACTCGAAATTCACTGTAGTAACTGAACTTATATGTTCGACTGCGTCATAGTAACTCTTAGGCTATCAGCCAATCAATAACGACAGGAGCGTCAGTGGACTATCTGGAAAAGGAGCCAGGATTCTCAACCATCGCCTCCTCATATGAGGGGGGTTTCTCACTTTCTACCCCTGCCACCACTGCAGCACTGGTGTAGGGTGGGGGGCTGAGATACAGTGGGAGAGGGAGCTCCCCCTCCAAAATATAATCCACCGGCAGTTCTTCATGGTGTTGTAGGGCTGATCTTTGCTGGAACATAAATATCAGAACACGAAGCTGGTTTTAAAGTGTTCAATCTAACAAAAGCACTACTAATAAAGATTACACGTTACTAACTAACCATTTAAATAATTTAATTGCCACCTGTAAATGTTCGTTTCAAAAGCAAATTAATAAAAGACTGAGCTAGATATCAAAGTATATACTATATACAGAATATCAAGATATCAAAAATATATCAAATAGATACATAATTTAAAACTCTTTTAAAAAGTACTAAAATAACAACATAAATGAATATCACAAATAATAAAACTGACACGATGTATCAGTTGAAATATAAAATACAAAGATATGATATTAAGCTATTATTATTATTAATCAAGTGGAAATAAACTATCACGTTGATCAAATGTGATACAAATGCGCAAAATTACATTTAAATAATTTAAATATCTGTATGTATCAATTGCTTTTATCCGAACACGACAGATCAATACTGTCACAAACCTTTGAAATTTCATCTGAGTCATCACTCAGATGAAATTTCACAGACTGACTAACAAGTCAACAGATTGCAGACCCTATTGATACAAACCGTGTAAGGCATATTGAGGTAGTCGTCGTTCGGTGAGTTCTCAGAGGTACCGTTCACCTCAAGTAGACGACTCTTGCACATGTTAATGAGAAGCGACAGCAGTTTAATGACTATTACACCCAATACAACACCAGCCACCATACTGCAATACAATGACACACAATACAATCAGAGCAATGCAATACAATGCAGATCAAAATAATGCAATACAATACAATGCAGTTAAATACAATGAAATACAATAAAATGAAGTTCACTACAGTGCACGAAAATGCAGATTTAATGTAAGGCTCCTCATCCGAAGCACGTTTGAATTACAAAAAAAGCTCAATTGAAATACAGAACTGGAAGCTCTATAAATCAACCAAACACATTCCAAAATTTACTTATTAAAGAGAATAAAAATAAGAATAAATTTAAATGGTGCAGTCCATTACCCAGACGAGAAGATTCTGAAAAACAGATCTGAAGAGGAAATTATTGAGTTTTAAGCTTTGGAATGTTGAAAAAAGTATATATCATATACCTTTCCCTCTAGTGTTCTGCCAAGTAGCAGTTTCAAGGTGCATATTCCTATGCATCGGCAGCTGTGACACTACATAGGTTAACAGTCACACTTTAATATAGCCTATAGCTTGAAAATAATGACTTCTAATGTGGTTTCCCATTGCCTTCCTCAGATTTAATCTAGCCATCTCCTATGATGCATTCAGCCCCTAGGACAGGAATGACACCATTATTTCAGACACATCGTATTATCAACAGTAGTGTAAAGTTGAGATAGATAGTTCAGAAAGGAAATATAAAAAGCTATAGAGCTAAGTTTTATGACTGATACAACATGAAATACTGTAAGAGACAATACAACAGGGATTCAAACCGATGGCCTTCATCTTTGCAAGCAAGTTTGCTATTCATATGGCCATTCAGCTGGTACATATATAATATAATCACATGATATTTATAATGGTTATTTAAATGTTAACAAATACATTCAAAATAAAATGCTAAATAGTATGCTTATACAAAAAATTATACATTATATATAAAATTCTTACAAATATATGTACATATATGTAAACATGTTAAAGCTTAGAGTTATAACTTTCAAGAAACGCAATAACAATATCAGAGTAAGGCGAATCCATTTAAAGCATCAAACTAAAAACAACAATCATAATATATAAAAAACCGTGACAAGCAAAGCATTAATAGAATTTAATCAAACCATCAAAGAAATACTAATTATCAAAGTCTTAATAGCTGTAACAATTAAGATTTTTTCTTACAAGATTGAAAGCATGTAAGTTCCGTATTCCATATCAGCTATTTGTGCATCTGTTCATATTTCATAAAATCCCTCGTTACTGATATATCTTTTCTGCTTTAAAAATACAAACAAATACAGATAAGAAAACTTAGAGACAAACATATTGGGTAGTACATTTCTATATTCATATTTAATAAATTTGCAACTCCCCGTGTTGTTGTCTGGTTTGCTGAAGAATAGACAAACCATGGTCTGCACGTGTCGTAAAAGGTGACAATACACTAAGATCCAAACCAACTTCAGAAAGGGCATTCTGTTGGTGCGACTAGGCTCCAGAATTTGCTACAACATTTTTTAAACAAATAGAAAAGTAAGGTCTATTCGTATGCCAACCCTAGCTAAACAGGGATTTAAGAAAGGATAATGCTTAAAATGAATAAATTATCGGCTACCTTTGCAAACTAAATGCCCATTCATCACCATAATGGTTACATAATAATACTAAAAAAATAATAAAGGTTTAATGTCCATTTCCTCATACAAGGATGACGTCAGGGACGTCCCCCCATCACATGTCATTGCAAATCGATTCACCCCAAACAATCTGAAACAACTGATTATCCATAATGACATTTATTAACTTTCAGTTTCATATTAAGTCGTTATATGTAGTCATTAAAATACATATGTTACCAATTCTGTCGATGCCTGCGAATTTACTCTCAGAAAAACTCATCCAGGACTCAAACTTATGCCCTCAGGAACAATCACTTAAAATGTCGTGAAGTTACCAGATGCTCTACAACAGACTTATTGTCCTCTAGACCTGGTCTTGGTAGAGAGGCAGCTTAAGAACGGGTTTTGCTGGTATCGGTCTCGAAGGCTCTGGTCTGGGTCTAGGTCTCGAAGGTTCCGATCTTGGTCTTTGTCTCGAGCAATTGGTTTCAGATATTTTCGAGACCACTGCTCATTATTTTACAATCGTATTTTCAAGAAGCTGTGAATGGAAAATTTGCAATAATTATACATGTGCTAAATGATGTGTTTTAATGCCTTCTTGCTGATCGATAGTTATATATAGGCCTACATAAAAACGAAATCAGGCAGTTATGAGTATGCGTGAGGTATAATTTGCTTGCGATGTTCGGACTTTAAATAGCTTCAAAGGAAACAGATATCTTGGTCTTGGTCTCTAACTTAGAGACTGGACCAAGACCTGACCATAGAGACTCTAAGGTCCGGTCTTGGTCTTGATCTCGTGTGGTCTGGTTTTGGTCTTAGAGTTTTGGTCTAGACTACACGTCTGCTCTACATAGAGTTTTAGTCTAGACTACATGTCTGCTCTACATAGAGAAATTTATACATTTTAATATTTTATAAATTACATACACCCTATCGATTAGGAATGCTTATACTAATCAAACTTTGTCAACAACTGTTGGGTTCACCCCTTGGGTGGCAGTTTTTGCCCCACTTCAGGTGCCAATTGTTGGTTCTCCAATCCTCTGTCCGCTATAGGAGTTTGGAAATGGAGTCGTGGGTTCGATTTTTCCAACTCTTCACGCTTTGGCGGTATTAATCTTTAGGATGCAAGGATCTCTTGCTCATATAGGCAGTTAGAGGCTAAATCAATGAGACTGGAGCTGCATGAACAGAACCTATGCTTATTCGTTCAATGTATGATAATTTATAGTATTTGTGTGTTATTAGTAATTATCTGTATAAATTCTAACTAAATTAGAATATTGACACAAAAGCTAGTGATTTATTATTTTAAACGATTTACTATTAACAAAGAAACATGATAGCAATATAGCGAGTTAAAGCAATAAACATAAAGATAGAATAGAATATTAAATGAATACTAAGAAACAATTAATAAAATGCTAAAAATAGGCAATAAATATAAAGTCAGTCTACTTATAATCAGTTAGCTAAATGTCTGTATTTGCAATTAAAATACGAGATAGAAATTGGGAAACAAGTTATTGGCTTCAAGGCACTCCTCGCTTATATGATTTGATACTTTCCCTCTTTTCTTCTTAATTATCTGAACGTTAACACGTGAGGTGTTATTTTACAGTCGTTTAGCTGAATCTGTGAAAAAGACGCGTAACTAGAATAGGCAACCAGTAAACTGAGCTTTTCATAGATTTAGGACCTGCAATCACCTGACTGAATTCTAGAAGGATAACGCTTATCTAGAGTGGACAACTAGAAAATTAGCATTCTTCGTAGAACTTCAGTATTATTCTCTTTTGTCTTCTTTTCTTTCTTCTTCTGACTGTTAACACAAGAGGTGTTATTTTACAGTCCTTTAGCTGAATCTAAGGCAAAGACGCTTAACTAGACTCAGGCACTAGTAAATTGTGCTTTCCGTAGAATTCAGGATTGTAGTCGTTCAGCTGAATTCTATGAAAGAAACACTTATCTAGATTAGGCACTAGAAAATTAATGTTCTTCGTAGAAATTCGCTATTTCCTGATTCTGTCTTCCTCTTCAATCTTCTATCTTCACTTCTTTCTTCTATATTCACTTCTTTCTTCTATCTTCACTTCTTTCTTATATCTTCACTTCCTTCTTCTATCTTCACTGCCAACACCAAGTGTTTTAATGCAGCTATTTCTACCTGAATTGACAAGAAAACGCTTTATCTAGATTCAACTCTAGTAATCGGCGTTTCTTACCAACAATTTATACGTTCAATGAATTGAAATATTGAAATGGTGTCGTGATTAACCGACATATAGAGGGTTAGACGACAATTCCACAAAATATCTGCAATCCCGTGAGGCACAATCGTTCTAATATAGATTTCGTATTTTTCGTGCTAACTATCACCAACCTATAGAAGGTGTATAGTAGCAGTACTTTCTACGAATGCAGTCAGAAATTCAGAAGCTTGTATGAAATCTACTAGCTTATGTGTTTGTCGCAATAATTCATTAAGAATTATATTTAGACAAGTTCAGCTAGTAATTCTGTATAAGCCAGAGTTCAGGAGTGAACTAAAATTCTATGGCCTGTCCTCAGGTAATATAGCATTGATCGAGGCCATGCTCAACAGCCAATCAGAATCAAGCTCTTCATAAGCATTTCTCCACCCAACTCCACGAGTGTTTGCTATGCATGCATGTCTCTTATGCATATATTTTGTATTATTGCTTTATATAATGTGCTAGTTTTTACTGAATGTCATATCATATCTAGCTTAGAATCAGTTTTTAAATGAATACACCAATAATCAAAAATCATATCTCAATATATGAGGGTTAAACGTCTAATTACATGTTAATTTGCATTTCCTCAGTACTTAATTTAATATTCTCGTTTCATAACCTTGCAACTCTAACGCAAAATAAGTTCTAATGAACATATGCTGAAATGAATACAAATCTCAATGCACAAGGGTCAATTTAAACACCTAAATTATAACACGGGTGCAATTAACATTAATTCCAAACATTTGGGTGAGAAATAAAATGTGTAACACATTTAGTTGCCCTACATTACAATGAAACGTCAAATCATCTTTTATTCCCACCTTACTTTAAGATTAAATTGCAAATTATATATCAGATTACAATATACAATTTATTAAAATATCTCTCAATGCACAACTAGCGATTTGAAATAATACACATCTTGTCCATGGTACAGTTCAGAGCAATTTACAGTAATTTTTAATAGTAAATATAACTCAAGATTACTTGTTCAGTGCTATAAACTGAAGCCACTACTTGTAATAGTGCAGCAAAAGATAAATATTCCCGCTGTCATAGAGCCAGACATGAATACTGAATATAATTTTAATTTCTCAAATCACTTTAAATATATCACAATTTAATTTTTAAAAATAGCACTACAATGGCTTCAAAGTACATAAACCAGATTTCTTATACTACTTCTTACCAACTCGAAATATATTATATGTCAAGCACAACCGACCATTTTGAAACACAACCGTTTTGTACTGAGCCTTGTTTGCCTTGGCAATTTTTATTATGCTACAAATTTTATTTAGAATCTAGAGACTTTACGTATAGTTAAAATGTAAACAAACAAACGTCTGGAGAGAAGTCAATAAATCGCTGTTTCTTCCTTCTTCTAAAAGAACAGGTCTCTTCTACAGTTTTTCTTTCATACTTTATCTGTATATCTCCTAAATATAATCCTATTTTTATTGCGATTCAGTTTTTATCCTAACCGTTGGCCCCTGCGTGTAAATTTGCTTCCTCTAAAAGTGACAATAACTTTAAAATGATTATATAATCATAAGATGATGGAACTATAACATATATTCTAGTTAAGTTCCATTATTAATTTGTTTGCGTAATTTAGTTTGACGTTGATAGCTGCAATTTTAGTTTATTTAAATTTAAATACGTGAATTTAGGTAAGCACAATTTAAGTTTTTTGGTAATATAATAAGTTACTTACTATCAACCAGGTGATATTTGCAATTTAACTCCACTGGTGAGAATTGGATTTTTTTAATATAAATCTCTGTGAATATTTGGAATTGTAATAAACAATAGTGAATAGAGTATTGCAATAAAGTTATTTATTGCTACTCTGCGACTATATATGTAGTGAGATATAAGATTACTATTAATGTCAGTATTATTGCTTTAACTAGTACATGATTTAGTGTGTGTATAATTTTGTTGTGCGCTGTGTTATTTAACTTTTCTCTAGAAATTATAAATTTATAGAATTTTGCACCTAAGGTTTAGAACAGTGTTGATTAAGAAACTCACTCGAAATGGATTGTATGCCTAACAGTGATGACTTTGTTGAAAGTGTTTCCTTAATTAAATCTGCTAAAGTTATTCCTCAATCAGATGGTAAAAAAGCTAATGTAAAGCTAATGTTAACGTCAGTTTCCTCACTCTTAAGCGATATCAGTGACGGACGAGTCCAGGATTTGAACCCCGCACATACTGATCCGCGGTCGAGTATCTTACCGACATATGTAAGAAAGTTTAATTGTTCCTCTTGTGCTAAGCTTTTCCGTTCGAAATTCAATATGCTTAGACATGCTAAAGAATGCCTGTCAAACAAAGGTGTTTATAAATGTACATTTGTCGGCTGTTCGGTCATATGTTATCATGAAGCGCAACTTACAAAACACTTTAAGTTAGTGCATGCAAATATTGTAACTGATGCTGCAACTGAGGCTGAAGAAGCAGCTACAGTAGATTTATCGTCTAGTTCCTTAATTGTCGCTAAGCAATTTAGTTGTACAAAGTGTAATAAGATTTTTGGCAGAAAGGATAGTTTAATGCGTCACGAGCGCAAGACTTGTATGTCAGACAAATTTAAACATAAGTGCTTAGCTCCAGGCTGCTCGCGCATATTTTATCACAAAGCTAAACTTGCAGAACACATGAATTTCTCACATGCAAATAGTGTGACTGATGCTGCAACTGAGGCTGAAGTAGCAGCTACAGTAGATTGACCGTCTAGTTCCTTCACACTCTCTAAGCAATTCAGTTGTTTAGAGTGTGAACGGATTTTCTGTTCAAAGGGTAATTTATTGCGACACAAGTGCAAAAGTTGTATGTCACACAAAGTTAAACGTAAATGCTTAGCACCAGGATGTTCTCTTAAATTTTATAAGGAAACTGAATTAGTTAAGCATCTGCAGTCTGACCATTCTAAGCCAGTTCGTGAGAGTAAAATGTCATTTAATTCTACGGCTGATTTTCTTGAGTGAAAGGAACGTGAACAGTCGATTCATTTTGTATACTTCTATAAAGCTTGCGAAAAGCTGCTTGCATCAAATAAGTATTTGTATTTTTTATGCCAACATGATGACAACTGGAGTTCAAATAGAAAGCGCAAGACTCCTCGCAGAAGCAAAAAGGGGACTGTGAAACTTGGACTGGCTTGTCACTCACGCTTGTCGTTAAAAGTATGTCAAGACACTGGTGTAGTTAGCTTAAGATACATTATAGCACATAGTCATAAATATACATTTGCGGATACTAAATTTCATCCGCTTTCTATCGAAACCAAAAAATTAATTCGTAATCAACTTTCTCTAGGTATACCAGCTAAGCAGGTGCGTGATTTTATTTGTGAATCAGCTGGAAATAGGGAGAACAGGGAAGACGTAAATGTGCTTCGTAGAGAACACTTCATATCTCTTAGAACTATTAGAAACATGGAACGCAGGCTTAAAATAAGCAAGCGTTTGCATAGTGATGATGCGCAGTCTTTAACATTTTTAGTTGATAAGCTGCGAAGTGAAACGTATAACCCTGTTCTTCTCTACAAGCCTGTTGGGGACGAGATTGTTGTAGGACCCAGTGATTTAACGGTGACGTCTCTTCCGGATTTCAGTTGCCTATTTATGCTTGGTATTCAAACACTGGAGCAACTTAAATGTTTAAAGGAATTTGCAACTAAGATTCTTTGCATAGATGCCACTCACTGCACCAATCAGGATGGTTTCAGTTACTGAATTTGGTAGTACAATATGAGGCTAAAAAAGGATATCCTGTAGGTCATTTTATTTCTAGTAAAATGAATGAACAGGTTTTACATTTTTTCTTTGCTGCAATTAAGGAGAGCTGCCCTGATTTAATAATTAATGCCGTAATGACTGATGATGACAATACTCCTTGGAATGCTGTTGTCTCAGTTTTTGGCTCTACTCCTAAGCATTTACTGTGTACATGGCATGTTCTGAGAGCATGGTCTCGCAAACTTAGGAGCTGCACACTGGACACAGAGCTATATAGGGAAATGTTTACAGCACTTAGAGTTATTCTTTATTGTAACAAACAACCTCTGTTTCATTCACTAATTAATGCTTTCAGTCAGAAATATAGTAGTACCTGCTCATCTTTTTTTTAATATTTTCTGGCCACTTACTGTAATATAGGAGACGTTTGGGCTATATGTTATGGAGCATTCGCTCATGGTAACACTAATACTAATATGCTGGTTGAAAGTTTTCATAATCGTCTTAAAACACATTATATGGACATTAAACCAATTAAGAGGCTGGATGATTTATTAAATGTTTTGTTTGTTGTGGAAAGAGATGATTTTCTGCGCCGCACTAAACACATTGTTTATAATGAATCTGAGGATTTTAATTCTCATGAATTAAAGGTTAGGCACACAAGAGGCTTAAGCATTTCTGACTGTGATATTTCAGTACTTAATGTAGATAGTAGCGGTTCCATGTCACATTTTGGAAATGCAAATAGATGGGCTGTTGTATCTCAATCTAAACTTGGTGCTGTTTATGAAGTAAATTTAAATTCTCTCTGTTGCACTGTAGATGTATGTATGCAAGTATGTTTAGAGTTAAGTTGTGGTGGTCTGTGTGCACATATGTTCACATGCTCATGTCAGGATATGTCTGGAATTTGTAAGCACATACACAAAGTACAGTCGATGAGGGTTCGAGTTTGTGATTTATTCTGTAGTCGTGAATTGATATCCGAGACTGTAAGTGCTTCTTTTGATACTAATGATGTTGAAAATGTTGCTGCTGATCAGATTGTTCTGTACGATGAACCTTCTGGTCCTATTTTGTATGGTTCTAATGTACCTGTGGTAACTTCTGAGGATAAACTTATTAAGAGTATAAATAATCATCTAGAGAAGCTTAGTTCACTGCTAACCAACAGTTCTGTTAAAGAACTCTTACCTCATATTCAAGGTACTTTATCTAATTTAGTTGCACAGTGTGAAGCTGTTGCTGTCACACATGCAACACCCGTCACAGAAATGGCTCCTGAGCAAAATTTTGCCCCAAATGGAAAGCTACAAAAGCAATCTGTTCAGAAACGCATGAACCGCCTCTCAACTAAAAAACGCAAATCGTTTCTGCCAACTTTAAGTCATACAGAAAAGAGGGCTGCTTTAAGCGCGCTCTGTCAATATCAAACTCAAGCTGTTGTTGATCAAAATGATCCTTCAATTCCTCTCCAAGAACCTGTTGATAATTTTACTAATATTAACGAATACGTAAATTGCAACTATATCAGTAATACTTACAAGCAGCCAACCGAATTGCTAAGTAAATCCAGGTCAAAGCTGCCTGTCAAAAACTGTAAGAGGAAACTCGACGAGGCTTGTGTAAGTTTAGATTTGATTGAAAGAAATCCAATAACGTTACCATTAATGTACAATCATGAGAGATCGGATCGGTTCGACTTACTTCAAACCAGGACTCGGGTACGGTTCGAGTTAGGCTCGATCTGTCTCCATCTTACAAGATTACGGTTCAGATTCGGGTTCGTAATAGTTCTGTTTGGTTAATGCTGCAATTATTTAACATGTATGGCAAAAGAGTTTCAGAAAAACACATGAAGTCAAATTAAATTGCCATATGTATACCTGTCCAAAATAAGACAATAAAAGAATAAGAGATAGCCCATATTTTTATATTTAAAAAAATCCAATTAACCAACAAGTGCTCATAAAATAGATATTTTAGCTTCTGTATTGAATCAGAAACACCCTATTCTAGCACAAACAGCAAACAGATGCTTTATCAGTCACAGCATACATTTTAACATTAGAGTATTGTATTTAGGAACGTCTATTATTATTTAGAATTGTGTTGGTTAATTTGATTCCCCGTGTTGTGTCAGGGTTGTTTGAAGAATTGACCAACCGGTGACTGCACGTGTCGTAGAAGGCGACTAAAGCACTAAGATCCATACCAACGTCAGAAAGGGCATTCGGTTGGTGGGCGCCTAGGCTCCAGAATTTGCTACAATAATTTAAGCGAATGGAAAAGTTTCAAATAGGAGATTGGCTGGTGGTGTGGTGTAGGACAGAGAGGATTTGAGACAGTCTATTCGTATCCTGACCCTTGTTAAACTGGGATTCAAGGGAGGATGATGATGATGTGTTGGTTAATTTGATACAATAATTCAAAAGCAACATGCAATTTAAAAATAAAACTAGTCATATTTTAAGGAAGATTCGGTAAGCAAATGTGTACTTTCAAGAATATTTAAGAAAATTTTATAATAATATACAGACTGCGTCAAAAAAACTTGACCCCTACAGAAAATTTTCTATAATTTTGGTATCAGATGTCTCTTTATCATGAAAATTTTGGCGATAATACATGATCCAATTTTACACTTATGCTGAAAAATTCATGGAAATATTTTTTCCACATTTCGAGTTACAGATCTTTTTGCGCCATGCCCCTACCTTTTATAGGTTTTCCAAGCAGTTTGTCACCGAATTCTCCTGATTAGAGCCCTTCATTGATTCTTTGTTTTGGTAGTAGCAATCATGCGAACTGATGCGGGCAGAAACCCCTAGTACTTGAAATATCTGACGTGTATTACAACTTGTTCCAGGCTCCCCTTCCTGAGAACAAATTAGTTCCTCAACAGCAACATTATTAGCAGGAATTCTGGTAATTTTGGGCCAGTCACTGCCCGCCTTTCTATCAGTTGCTCGCTCTCTCTGCAATCTTCCGACAAATACTCCTAATAGTTGACAAGGACCATCCTTTCAGCGGATAGGCTTGCTTTATTCTTTTCACCTCGTAACCTTGCTCATGGAGTATTTGTATCCGCAACGTATAGTGACTTAGAGTTTTAAACTGTTTAGAGAATCTATAAGTTGTAGAGAGATAGGGGCATGGCCCAAATTGATCTGTAACTCGAAATCTGGTGCATATATTTCCATATATTTTTCAGAATATGTGTACAATTGGATCATGAATAATCGCTTAAATGTATGTAATAAGGAGACATCAGATACCAAAGTTATAGAAAATTTTCAGTAGGAGAACCTATAAGAGGTAGGGGCATGGCGCAAAAAGATCTGCAACTCGAATTGTAGAGCATATATTTCCATTAATTTTTCAGCATATGTGTAGAATTGGACCAAGTATTATTGCTAAAATTTACATGAGAAAGAGACATCAGATAACAGAATTCTAGTAAATTTTCTGCAGGGGGTCAGTTTTTTTGACGCAGTCTGTATATTATTTTCTATCAGTATGACCAATGAACTTTTAATTTACCAGCGGAGATTCAATTTTTGCTCGTCAGTTTGGCACTGGTTGTATAGTGCACGATGTTGTCCTTGGCGACAGGAGCACTCTAATTGTTGTTGGCATAATCGTTATAATCCTATGCAAGTATTGAAAAAGCATTTGGTTTTGTAGGATAGCCTAAAGTCAAATATCGAGATTTAGGAATAAGCTAATAAAAAGCTAATTTTAACGTGAGTTTCCTCACTCGAAATCTATGTCAATGACGGGCGAGCCCAGGATTTGAACCCCCCACATACTGATCCACAGTCGAATATTTTACCGACATCACCAAACATTATTTAACTGTAGGCAATTGATATAATTTTAACTCGAAATTCAATATTTTCTTCTCTAGTTGAATATAAATTGAATACAAGTTACAACTTATTGTTAACTTATCGAGCTTTAGTATTACTTTTGTATGTTCTGTATGTATGAGAAGTTGATAAAACTGTGTATAGAATATAATTCTTTTATGCTTTACTTAAGCTAATAAAAATATTATGCAATTTAAATTGCATAATATTATGATACTATGATACTTTAGTAATCATGAATTTAGTCCTCATGAATCATAATCAGGAATTTATCGGTATCTGAAGTACTTGCACTTTTGTTATCTGTTAGTATTTAAATTTAGATTTGGACCAAGCCTTAGACAATATTCGCCGTTATACAGCTAAATACTCTATGACTAGTGCATGCAGAAATTAACATAGGCAGTTGTGTTGTCTCTAGTATCTTTATATAACGCGGAACTATTTTCTAAATATTTTAATGCAGGCTTTGAAAAAATAGCTGATATGAAAATAATTATAATGTTCGTTTCTATTTCACTAAGTCGGGCGAAGGAAAGTTTGGTTAGATTAGGCTTGGCCAGTATCAGGGTTCGGTTCGGGTTCGGCCAGTGCCAGGGTTCGGTTCTGCCAAAATGCTGGGTTCGGTTCGGGTTCGGTTTTATTCACATCTCTAATTGGTATGCCGTAAAATTACTTTACGGCATACCAATACTAATAATTAATAGTTTATAATTGGCAATCAATCAATCACTCTCATGTTCTGTACAATGTAATATAATTCACAATAAGAGTAAACACATAATTAGCAAGTAAACGATATTGTTTCAGTTTATTTCATGAATTCATAATGCGTATCTCCTAGGCAGTCATAAACTAGCCAATTAGGCTAGTATATGATAACACGCACACACATAGCTAAAATTTAAAAGTTCAACAAATAATGTTATCCCAAAAAGATGGTAAAGCTAAGGTTAACGTCAGTTTCCTCACTCGAAAGCGATGTCAGTGACGGGCGCCCAGGATTTGAACCACGCACATACTGATCCGCGGTCGAGTATCCAACCGACTTCGACACTGGCTGGAGCCAGTGGCGAAGTGAGTATTTGAAACACGTGCCACTATTTGATTACATGTGCTTCTTAATTGTTTAATGAAAATTTTTCATAGTAGAAATTAATTATAAGAAACCTTGTCCGTCATACATGTATACTGTACATGTATTTGTAGGAAATAATGTACAGTTAACATTGAAATGACAACACAGAAAATTACAGGTAGCCTTGTTATAATAATAGGAATCAGAAGACTAATTACCAACATCATCATCATTATCATCGTTATCATCATCATCGTGATCGTCATCACTCCCTTCAAAATGGTATTGTGATGCGAGTGGAGGATACTTGGCTCCATCATATTTATCTTTAATCACCTTTATAGTCATTCTCAACCCCTCTGGTAAATGTTGCTTTCCATATTCCAGAGTATCTCTACTCGCTTTAGTGCCTCCAAGTTCAATTTCGCAGTTTCTTTTGATCTCGTCGTTTCTCAAAGCTTCACACAGTAGCGTGACTGACACCCTGTTGATCTTACGACATCTGTAGAGATCAACTTTCTTCAAGTTTGGACACGCCTTTATCAGACTGACCAGTCCATTGTTTCCTATGTTGGTGTACTGAGCTGTGAAACGCTGAAGATTGCTTTGCTTGAATGTGGAGAGGCAGTTGTCTGTGATATCATTACAACAGCTGATATTTAGATCAGTCAGGCGTGGACATTGATTAATCACGCCTCTCAGCCCTACGTCACTGACTCGTCTGCTGTAATAATCATTTATAGGTATTACAGTCAAAGCCTCTAGTCCTCGACAACCTCGAGCTACTGCTAGCAGAACGTCATCGTGTAGAAGAGGGCAGAATCTCATTGTTAGACTTTTCAGTCTAGAGAAGTTTGATATCTTAGGAATTTCTTGACGGGACTTGGATCTTCCTCTAATTGCTCCACTAATCTCCAGGACCTCGAGAGATTTGCTGAAGGAAGCACCTGTGAGGTATTGCACTGCTGGAGAAGAGAGCCGCGAGCAGGCGATGAGCACCAGTTCTTTCAGATTGGGACAACGGGAGGAAAGGTGGGCTATGCCTTTGTTCTTCAGATTGTATGGGCTGATAAGTTTTAACGTCGTTAATCCAGGACCGAATGATTTCATAAGCGATCCTCCAATCCTGCTGTTGAACTCGATCGTTATGTGAGTCAGCTTTGGACAACCTTCTACAATTCTTATTAACCCTGCTTCAGAAGGGACGTATCCTCGTATTGAGAGAGCCTGGAGGTTCTGGAGCGTCGCCACACCTAGATATCCGTCATCATTCACGGATTGAATGTTGATTTCCAGTTGTCTTAGATGAGGATTTCGTTCAGTTAGCAGCTGTAGAGTGCTGTTCGTGAGTTCATAATAAAGCGGTCCAGCGAGTCTGACTGACTTGAGGTTCACACACCCCTTCTCAATCATGTCACGAATATCATCTTCTGCATTTTCCTCTTCACAGCCTTCTGTAAACACTGGCACCGGGTTTCCGTTAACCGTATTTCCGCTTAGACTCAGCTTTCCTGTCCACAGCTCGTCCAAGTCGAAAGACTGTTTCAACCTCCACTGTCTTCTAGCTATGTCTCTCCACCTAGTACATACCTTTTCCACCTTGGCGAGGTCTGAAGCAGGCAGGTGGTCAAAGATGAGGTGCATCATGTCAGGGTTGAGTTGAAATATCGGAGCGTCCTGAACGACCTGACGCGTTTCCTCGCTGCTGAATGAACTGATGTCATAGCTTGCAGAGATGATTCTGTCATCTGACGATGCCATTGTTGTTATTCCGATAAAACTGAACAAAAATATAAAATACATTACTGTGAAATAATCATCCATTTTTTGTATTACTTTTAATTATACATGCTTAAACCCTTGTTTGCCGTATTTGTAACTGAGAAAAAGGAATGAACTTATGAGAATAACGGGAAGGAAAAGGGAAGCCAACCCAGAAGTCATGCTTTGCTGGTGCCATATACTACATGTAACAATTGGAGGATCATGAATTTTTTAAGGGAGGTGGGGGTGAAAAGTATTTGGGGCAGTGTCTACATTTTTACTTACGCCTTCGCATTCTTCGGGACAGAGTTCAATGTCTACTTACAAACTTTTTACTCTTATATTTTACAATTTTTACTACCATCCTCGCCATCTCCGGAACTGAAATTGTTGATTAATTTTTTAACGGTGGACGTGAAATGGATGATGGCCAAATCAGATCGTGAAATGTACTTAAAATATTTACTATGAAGAGCCCTTGATTCAAGAAACTATTAATTTGTTGCTCTATGGACTGCTCATTTTGAAACGTGGAAGCGGTAGAGGTGGGTAGTACCTAGTTAAAAGTTAGAAACTAAAAGTTTAACTGTTTCTTTTCGATATATTAAAGATTAACTGGTGTTGTAAGAAGTACTCAGCAAAATACTTGAAGTAAAATTAGCCTAACTGGTTAGTAAAAGTAAAAGGTACTTTATCAGAATTTTACTTAAGAAAAAAGTAAAAGTAGGCCTACTCAACAAAAACGTAGTAATTTTAAGTAAAAAGTAAAAGTACTCTGAATTTTAAAGAAAATATATTAAGCTTATACCAGGGTAGAAAAGTTTTACTCGTTCTTAAGTTAGTCAAGTTAGTTCTTGATTTAATTCTAATTAAAAACGGAAACTTTAAACAATTTAAACTCTGAAGTTTCTGCACAAAAAAATATTCGACTCACATGCGCACGCTTATATATAGGCTATTGGATGTTAAAATGTTACATTTGACTTAATTTTGCTTTTACAATTAAATAAATTTAACATGGTTAACTCAGACTCTCTGTCTCTCTCTCTCTATCTTTCTCTCTCTCTCTCTCTCTCTCTCTCTCTCTCTCTCTCTCTCTCTCTCTCTCAATTGTCCTATCAATCAAGTACGAAGCAGGTCCATGTAGGTCGAAGCAGGGTCATATTCCTACTCCCATGCTGCCTTCACTACATTCACGCTCCTTCAAGAGCACTCCATCGACTAACCAGTTAATCTATGCTCAAGAGGCTATGAATTACACACACCTTAATTTAGCCGACAGCTTAAATGGGAATAATATGACTTCTGAGATGGTTTCCCGTTGTCGTTCTCAGATTCTAATTAGTCGCTTCATACGAAACATGTAGTTTATGAATGGTTCATTCTTCCGAATCTCGAACACAACACAACTCAGACTCGTTAATATAAAAATAATCATTGCCATATTGGCAAGATCCACAAAATATACCTGAAGATTCATGATTTAGGTTTTTATATTTATGCTATCGTAATTAACTAGAGCAAAACTATTTTAAATAAAGTTTATTTTTTGAATTTTTGATAATTATGTTCTATCATTCATTTACCAAACCTACTGAATATATAGTTAAATACTGAAAATCTTTAGGCCTACTGAAGATTTTTAAATCAGAGTCAAATAAGGCAAACCACAAATCCAAAAGCCAAAAATCTATATGCATAGGCCTATGGGCTATGTACTCTATTTTTAACAATATTTATCATTTCCAAATAAAAAATCAATTTTTCTAAAACCTACCACTCCCAGTGAAGTTTTAAATGCATGAATGGCTCTCAAAGAAACCAATTCTACAGGACAATTTGAGATACCAAATAAAATTCTTCAACTTTCTGCTTACATTATTGCTGACCCTCTATCCTATATAATTAGCAGTAGTTTTAGTTCAGGAATTTTCCCTTCTTGTTTTAAGACAGCTAAAGTTATCCCAATTTATAAATCAGGCAAGAGCGATGATGTGCAAAATTATAGGCCAATCTCACTTTTAAATAACGTAGGCAAAATTTTTGAAAAATTAATGTATAATCGCATTACAGTATACTTAGATAAATTTAAATTGATTTGTGATAACCAATTTGGATTTAGGAAAGGATATTCAACCGTCGATGCTATATTTAGTAGTCTAAATATGATTAGTTCAAATAAAGGGAAAAGCATGCATACAATTGGGCTATTCCTTGATCTTAGCAAGGCCTTCGACACGGTGGATCACGGTATACTCTTACATAAACTACAACACTATGGCATAAGAGGTTTATCGCTTCAATGGCTCAAAACCTACTTGTCAAATAGATTTCAATATGCTGTAATAGGACAAACCATTTCAACCATCAAACCAGTTACTGTTGGTGTTCCACAAGGATCTATTCTAGGGCCCTTGTTATTCTTAATATATATCAATGATATTCAAAATGCATGTCCTGAAATCTCACTTAAACTTTTTGCTGATGATTCTAATGCTTTTATAAACAGTAGCAACCTGACTGATCTATTTTCTTTAGCTAACCATACCAGTTCAAGATTAAATCATTGGTTTCAAAAAAATCGCTTAACGGCAAACTCTAAAAAATGTGCTTACATTGTTTTCTTCCCTAACAAAGAGGATGAAGATTATATAAAAGGAGAAAAACTTGAGATAGTGCTTGATAAAAATCCAATTTCTAGGGTAAAAAACATAAAGTTCCTTGGAATAGAAATTGACGAGCAATTGTCATTTAAAAACCATGTTGATACCGTTGTGAAGAAGATAAAAAGTGCTAACTGTTTATTATTCAATCGTAGAGACCATATTACCATGCCTTGCCGTAGGAATTTATATTTTTCAATGATCCACTCTCGCATTAGCTACTGCATTGAAGTGTATGGACACGCTTCCTGGAACATCTTGCAGCCCCTACACATTGAATGTAACAGAGTACTAAGAACGTTGCAAGGAATGCACCGCTGTAGTAATGTCAAAAATTTATACACTTCTTTCAATATTCTGCCAATCCATTTATTACATAAATTTTGTTCAGCGAAACTTATTCATAAGTGTCTATACAACAGATCATCCTCATCCACAGTAATGGCAAACATTTTTGATCTCAATCATGCTAACTACCCCACAAGACTATACGGATCCAGCTATCTTTATAAGAAATCCTCTGCCACTTTTTATAAATCATATGTCAATGATGCTTGTACAAACTGGAACGAAATTCCAACTTCCATAAGAAACATCAGCTCTCTCCCAACATTCTCTTATAAATACAAACATTATTTGCTTAATAGCAGGTAATCTTCCACTTCTAACCAAACACTCGTACATTTTATGATAATTTAGCTAACTTAATGTAAATTAATTTATTTTCTTTTTTTCAATGATTGTATATCGGACTCTCTCAGAGTCTTTTGCCGGAAAACGATATTGGAGTAAAAACTGGGTGTTCAACCGGATAGGATGCCATGCGTCCTCTTTGATGGCCTAGTTTTTATTCAATTTATTATATACATTTTTTGTTTTTGTTTTATTTGTGAACTTACAGGACGTATTTCTGCACTTACAGGACGTATTGCACTTATTACTCAGATTCTGATGACGCCTATTTAATTTTTTTCACGCGTTTATTGTTGTGATTACTCAGTGAAATTTTGTGAAAATATAACATATTTCTCTCTCTCTCTCTTTCTCCATGTCTGATGTTAAGCAAAAAATATTTGAAGATGACTATTCCTACACAATTATTCTAATAAGTTTCCTGTTAGATATTGAATGTAGGCCCTATCTAAAACTTTCAATTTCTAATTTTAGAAGAACCAGATTCTCAAATAGTTTTACCGTCACTCGATTCGCTTCTGTGTCACATCTAACATAGCAGTACAACTAAATAATGGTTTAACAGCCTCAAAATAATAATAATAATAATAATAATAATAATAATAGAGGTTTAACGTCCGTTTCCTCATCCAAGCACTATGTCAGGAACGTCCCCACAGCACTAAGCCTACTACAGATCAAAAGCAGGGGGGGGGGAGTAAGTATAAACACGAGCATCAGATTTTAATAAACTAAAAGGAAGCGAGTTCAATGTTCCGATGAAAGCCTGTTTGTGCATAGGAAGACAGACACGGTGCGCCTCGATCTATTGAGTGATACGTAGGCTACAGGTCTTAATTTGAATTTGTTCAAATTTAGCTTTAGGGGCCTAAACCTTTACTCCGCCTGACAATCTCGGAGTAAGATAGTCATCAACAATCAATCATGGATCTATATAAAACACTATATAGACGTTATCCTCTGAACAATCGCAAATTTTAATATTGCACTAAACCTCAATGCCCTATTTACGATAGGCCTATCCTTAACTAGACAACTAAGGCGAATAGGCCTACAGGTGTGTGAGGTAGCTGAATGGCTTTGATTTACGTCACACACCTGATTTACCGCATTGCGCTAACTAAACTACAGCTATGATAAGATACGTTAAATGATAAAATATGTTAAAGACTTTTTTAATTAGTAAAAATTTTGGGAAAGGTATTCATACAGTTTTCAAAAGTAACGCGCCGGCTAAAAGTCAATGCAGAAAGTACTACGAAAATTACTTCGTTATAAGTAAGAAGTACTCAGATAAACTGGGTACAAAAGTAAGCTATTGCTTGAGTACTTTTTAGTTGTAACGAAATATTTTTTACTTCGTTACTTTACTACACTGAGATTAATAGATTCTTTTATGCACATGAAAAGATTAATTACTTTTTAAATTGCAACTCTAGAAAGCTAACTCCGTTTAGGAACATAGCTTAGGCCTATACCTTGGACCTGCCACTTGGTATATTAAAACGAGAGAGAGAGAGAGAGAGAGAGAGAAGGAAGGAGAGAGAGAATGTTTAAATTTATCAATTCAGTAATTAAAATATTGCTTAGATTCTGAAGATTGATAAGGCCCACATGCAAAAACTTGCGAAAAGTCAACACAAAGAACCTAGGCCTACATGCATGATTATATCGTAGTGTAGAGAAGAGAAATGCTGCAGGCAGGTAGGATTGACTTGAGGACTGGCTTAGTTCTGGTCGACAATCAGCTAAAAAAGTTCGCAAAAGTTTTTAATAAAATGATTTTCACACATTATATTTATCATTGCTTAAAGCGTGATTATTAAAAAAGTCATAGCTACAAATAAATAGCAGAAGTTAGAACTACAGAAATATGAGAAAATTTTAAGCAACACATACCTATTTATTCGTAGTGAGAAGAGAAATTACTGCAGTGATTGGTACATATATTCAAATGAAAAACTCGCGTGAGTATGTCGTCGATCGTCTCGCTCAGCTGAAAATTTTGAATATGAAGTAATAAAATAATTGGCTTTATTCTAGGGGAGATCCGTCACTAAAAATAAAGATTACGTTAAAACTTTAACCCAACAAAATGAATGTTCTAGAGTTCCTCAACCAATCAGAGAGATAGGGCGCTGCGATAAAACCTGACAATGAAACTCGTAAAAAATCCTGCGTAAAAGTCATTAAGTCAGCGTCAAGTGCGACGCTAAGCTCTAGTCGTTTGATTCCAACATGCATTGAGAACAATGATATATCCTAGAAAATTGTAATGTTCCTAAATTGGACATTTGTATGGCATTTACCCTATAGAAGAATGATTAACATAACACTGGAAGCATTTTTACATTTCTTATCGTCTAATACGAAGACAGAGAGTATGTTTTATTTCAAAAAAAGAAAACACTTGAAAAAAGATTTGACGCATAAACATAAAACTGCTAGAATCGACAATGCAAAACTAAACATTTAAAATAACCGAGTCCGACCTTCACCGCTTATTGTCTGTTACTACTTCATGGCTATCTGGTGTCAACTGACAAGGAATGTCACACTTTTAACCCCAGGGGAATTAACATACCTGTAAGCCAGTAACATGATATTTCACCCAAACACGCGGTTAGGCTAATTAGTGACTTCCTTTTAGTCAATCGCAACGAAATAACAACGCAATTGACCAAAAAAAGGCCAGTAGATCTAAAGTAGGCCCTAGACCCCTTGTAAAAATTCCTGACTAAATTTTGTCTAGCTTCATAAAATAATTCATTACGCAAATTAGATTTTATCATTCGATGTGGTTTCCATATATTAGGGGCGGGTCATTCAGATCCAAGACGTTTTTGAAGAGGGGCCAGAATTTTCTTGAGGTTGTCTTCACATTTTAACTTTAATCATAAGTTATTCTTCATCTTCTTAGCTTTTTCCTCGAAATAATCTACTACTTTTTTAGTTTTTCCTTAGTTGAACTTTAGTATGTGCGTGATTCAATCCTAGGCAGCACCGTCACTGACATTCGTTTTCGAGTGGAAACTGACGTTAAATTGCCTTTACCAGTTTAGTCGTTCGAGTTCAACTGTTTCTTTAGTTCATTTTTTTATCTAGCAACATCCGTAAATTAAACGATAGACTAATAGACGTCGTCATTGCATATGTGCAAGTCAGAATTTCAGTGACAGTTCCTGAGGTGAACTGAAACACTCATGGGGTTCGAATCCCAGCCGCGCAGATCTGCGGAATTAAAATCTGTACAATTACGGGACGATTATCGGAAAGGCGACTAAAATTAGCAAAGTGATAGTTAAAAGTGTTACTATTCAACGTAATTGATCGTTTAATATAATGCACGGTTTTAATTTTTTAACAACAAACGAAGTGAAACAGAATGTACCAAGCTGGAATATGGAGTGTGTCCTGGGGCCTATGAATACAAGGTACGACCTAAGGAGGCATTGCCCGAATCCCCCAATGCCTAAAACTAAACTTCATTATCCTTTTATTCTGACTTATAATTACTATTAAATTGTATAGAGTTCATAAAACGTGCCAATATAATTTTATTTCATTGCCTATATAAGTATTTTGCATCTTTAAAAAGGAAGAGCAAATAGACTTCAGTATAGAGATTTTTATTATGTTTCACATTAGTGAGATAGCAAGGCCTACACTTGTTACTGTACAAACTTAGGCCATAGGCAATAAAATTTATTAAAATCCTATATCGCTCTCTCTCTCTCTCTTTCAGTGCCACTGCCCCAAATGGACGGTTAAGATACATATCATTCTCAATATACTGATTTCACGCTCCATAAAAAACAATCCTTAAATCACACAAGTTAACATTTCACAAAGTCAATGCTTTCCATGCATCCCTGACATTTATGTTACTCTGGATGAGGGAAACGGGCGTAACACCTTTTTATTTATATTTTTTATTATTATTATGATAGTACTAGTAGCCTATTGACTTCCAGAATCATAAATAACGATATAAATAGGCCTATCTAACTTTATGCCTCATGCTTAATTTTTTTTCATAATTTAGGGATTAACCCCATCAATCATTTCAATTGTTACAAATATATAAGAAACGTGATAATGTTAGTAATTGAAGAACCTACTTAGTCATACTAGCTGGTGGCCGGAATGTTAAGTTTAATAAAAAAGTGCTATATACAGATGTTTTTCTGTTCGAACCGCACTAGAACCGCTAGATAGACAGCCAAATGTGTTGTTAGTTGAGACAAAGTTAAACTTTGAAATAGTTACTCATTTTCACCAGGGTGTAAACGAACCCGAAGTTTGATTGAACGATTCACGTAAATATTTGCTGAATCGCCGCAAGCTATGCGATTTCATCTAGCGCCTTAAAAGATTGCTGAAAGCAGAGCATTATATCTTTGGGCAACGTCTGGAAAGCCTTGCAAAGAAAAGAGGGTCTCTGTTATCGCGGTTGCTCAACAATAGCTTAAGTTTGTTAACGATATTAATTAATGAAAGTCAACTCCATCGCGATCCTGGAATCCCCGGGTTTCAATGCCACCGGAACAACGTCATACCTAAGGACATATCCGATATTTATCTATTTTTGGTTATTATTGTTATTCTGCAGCTAATTAACTCTGAGAAATCAGATAATTTGATAATTGAAATAGAATCCCAATTTTTTCATCATAGAATGGAATACTGCATCAAGCTTACATTAGCAGATATAAACGTGACAGGCTTATTGCTTTAATAGAGAACATTTTACGGCGCAAGCAACATGCGCATTAAACATATACTAGAAAAATCTTATTGAGGGGAACATTCGATCATTTTTACAGAACTATAACTCTCCCGTTATACGCTAAAAGACATTCACATGAAATACTCTAGTTGGGTAAAATTGGCGGCTGGGTCAAGTCTTAAACTTTCCAGAACAATGGTGATAATCGTTACGATTCTACTGTGAAACGAATTTGTCACCGATCGTTTAGTATGTACTACTATTGTATTCGCTGTACCAAAAATTCTATGTGAGAAATCTTATATTAGCCAACAGTTAAAAATTCTTAATATAAAGTAAAGCAATCCGAATATTGAAATGTTAGACTCCATTGTTTAATTAACAATGTACAATGCATCACTTAGAAATTCTAGAGGTACTATAAAGTTATCTGAATAATTTAAGGTTGTATCAATCTGCCTATAGAAAATCCTTCTACTGAAACGGCTCTTCTTCGTATACATAATGATCTTAGCTGGCCATGATAGTAAACAGGTTTCTGCCTTGGTTCTTCTGATCTCTCTGCTGCCTTCGATACAATTGACCATGGATTCTAATAAATAGGCTTAAATCTTGTTTTGGCATTTTGATTCTGCTTTTTCCCTGCTACATCATATCTCTCATGTCGCACACAATCAGTGTTATTGGTCAAAATCGCTCTCTGAACTACCCCTCCTACGCGTGTTCCTCAAGGTTCAGTGTTAGGTCCATTGCTCTTCTCTTTATATATCACTCTCTTAGCTCTACTTGCTTGCTCGTCTTCCATAAATTTTCATTCTAGCAGACGGACACTCACTGATATTTCCTTTATAATCATGAGTCGATCAGAAACTGGCCATCTCTCACATTCTAGCAAGGTTTATTCCTGGTTTTGTGCTAACCGTCTTGTGGTTATCCCTCCAAACTGAATACCTTTAATGGCATCCTTTGCAAAGAATAAAATTACTAATAATTCTGTTAATTTCAGAATCTTGCTCTTTCACCTTCGATCTCAAACCTTGGAGTCATATTTGATGAAAACCTTGACTTTAAAATCCATATCTCTTCTGTTGTCGCGCTTCTTTCTTTCAGATCGTCAGATTAGGCAAATCGTCCATTACTAGAATGCAGCCTTGCTAATTCTATAGTTCATTCAAAGCTCGACTACTGTAAGATTATTACATGGATTGCTACTTCTTCTCTCAATCGTTTGCAGCACGTCCAAAATTCCTTGCACCATTTATTTTGCAGATGGTCTGGGGATGCTATGTAGTGATGTGTGCTGTTGGGGCCGTCCCTGACATAATCCCTGGATGAGAACGGACGGTAAACCTATTATTATATTATTAATGTATATATCAATGTGTACAGTAAATATAAATACATGTATACATGTATGCTTCCGTACACACATGCAGATATTACTGTATTATATAATATAGATATAATATATATATAGTATTATTATATATATATATATATATATATATATATATATATATATATATATATATATAACAAAGTCGTGTTCGTAATGGCACTTATAAGCCAATAACGGCTAGACAGATTTTAATAATTTCGGACATTTTGGATTCATCTCCAGCAGCCCTTGCATCATATCCAATAAAATATTTAAAAAATAATATGCTCCTAACCAAAAAGACCGATAAACTAAAACATGTCAAAATCATAACATGCTCCCATCTGTCGAGTGACTTGCATCTATATAGCTTTACTCTTTTCTATATTTGTTGACATCATCTATTCAACATTTTCCAAAAGCAAGCAGTCATAGCCCTTTGGTATAGGTGGAAGGCTTTAGATTCATGTGGTCCGGGGTGCGATGCAGGCTCAAGTCATTTTTTTAAGTTTGTCAGCTAGGGAGGAGGTTTAACTTCTTTCTTTATCCTAATCTATTTTACCTCACCCCAACCTCCCCAAATAAAAAAATTTTCTTACCCCAACCTCCCCGCCAAATAAAATTTTTTTTACAGCCAAAACATTTTTTCAATTATTTATTTTCTAAAAGAAAACAAGTTTACCCCACCCCCAACCCCCCAAAAAATATTTTTAACCAAAAATTGTTTACAGCCTAAAACAATGTATTAACTTTTTCTTTACCATAATCTATTTTACCTCACCCAACCCCCCCAAAAAAAAAATTTTTACAAGAAATTTTTACAGCCAAAAACTTTTTTTTAATTATTTATTTTCTAAAAGAAAACAAGTTTACCCCACCCCCAACCCCCCAAAAAAATTTTTTTTACCAAAAATTGTTTACAGCCTAAAACAATGTGTTAACTATTTCTTTACCATAATCAATTTTACCTCACCCAACTCCCCCCCAAAAAAAACAATTTTTTTTACAAGGAATTTTTTACAGCCAAAAATATTTTTTCAATTATTTATTTTCTAAAATAAAACAAGTTTACCCCACCCCCAAACCCCCCCAAAAAAATGTTTGTTACCAAAAATTGTTTGCAGCCTAAAACATGTTATTAACTTTTTCTTTACCCTAATCTATTTTGCCTCACTCAACCTACCCAAAAAAAATTTTTACAGCCAGAAACATTTGTTCAATTATTTATTTTCTAAAAGAAAACAAGTTTATCCCACCCCCAACCTCCCCTCAAAAAAAAATTTTTTTATAAAAAATTGTTTACAGCCTAAAACATTTCGTTAACTTTTTTCTTTATCCTAATCTATTTTACCTCACCCCAACCCCCCGAAATAAAAAATATTTCTCACCTAACCCCCCCCCCCACATGACGTAATCTACACCTCTAACCATTGCGCTATTGAGACATTCAAGAGAAAAATTCAAGCAACTAAGAAAGGAAACAATATAGCACACTAAGATATAAAAAGGAAATAGGAAATATATGAAAATAGAAATATAGAATAGAAAAATAGGAAATATATAGTAACTCTTAAATCTATGGTAGATCTACTAGCACATGCGGTATGTCATGTGCACAACTACACGAACAGAAGTAGTATTACACACGAACAAGAAAGACAAACAATGTCGGTGAACCCATGTCGGTGGAGATAGGAACAGTTGCTTAGCGACGAGATGCGTTCGCTGACAGTAGTCTTATTGATATCAGCTGTAAGACATTTAAGAACAGGAATGCCAGTTGGACTATAAGAAATCTGGTTTATGTACTGTGAAGCCATTCTAGTGCTATATTTTTATTCAGTTTGTAATATATTTAAAGTGATTTAAGAAATTAAAAATTTATTAAATTTTCATGGCTGGCTCTGTGAGAGCGGGAATATTTATCTTTTGCTGCACTATTACAAGTAGTGGTTTCAATTTATAGCACTTAACAAGTAATCTCGAGTTATATTTGCTATTAAAAATCACTGTAAATTGCTCTGAACTGTACCATGTACAAGATGTGTTTTATTTCAAATCGCTATTTGTGCATTGAGAGATATTTTAATAAATTGTATATTGTAAACTGAGATATATAATTTGTAATTTAATCTTAAAGTAAGGTGGGAATAAAAGATTATTTGACGTTTGACTATAATGTAGCGCAACTAAATGTGTTGCATAAATTATTTCGCACCCATATGTTTGGAATTAATTTTATTTGCACTCATTTAGTATTTAGATGTTTAAATTGATCTTTGTGCATCAAGACTTGTATTCATTTCAGCTTATGTTCATTAGAACTTATTTTGCATTTAGAATTGCAAAGTTAGGAAACGAGGATATTAAAATAAGTAATGAGGAAATGCAAATTAACATGTTATTAGAAATTTAACCTTCATATACTGAGATATGATCTTTGCTTATTGGTGTATTCATGTAAAAACTGATGTTAAATTAAATGTGATATGACATTCAATAAAACAGTAGATTATGTAAAGCAGTAATAAAAATTATATGCATAAGATACATGCATGCAACGCAACCACTCGTGGGGGTTGGGTGGAGAAATGCTTATGAAGAGCTCGATTCTGATTGGCTGTTGAGCATGGCCTCGATCAAGACTATATGACCAGAGAACAGGCTATAGAATTTTAGTTCACTCCTGAACTCTGGCATGTGCGGAATTACTAGCTGAACTTGTCTAAAGATAATTCTTAATGAATTATTGCGACAAATACATACACTAGTAGATTCCATACAAGCTTCTGAACTTCTGATTGCATTCGTAGAAAGTACTGCTATTATGCACCTTCTATAGGTCGGTGATAGTTAGCACGAAAATACGAAATCTATATTGAAACGATTGTGCCTCACGGGATTGCAGATTTTGTGTAGAATCGTCGTCTAACCTTCAATGAGTTGGTTAACCACGATCCATTTCAATATCTCAATCCATTGAATGTAAAAAAATCCTTGATTGTACCAGAAACGCCGATTACTAGAGATCTAGATAAGCGTTTTCTCGTCAATTCAGGTGAATAGCTGCGTTTACAACACTTTGTATTGGCAGTGAAGATAGAAGACTGAAAATTGAAGAAAGAAATTGAAGAGGAAGACAGAATCAGAAAAGAGCGAAATTCTACGAAGAATACTGATGTTCTAGTGCCTAATCTAGATAGGTGTTGCTTTCATAGATTTCAGCTAAACAACTACAATTCTGAATTCTGCGGAAAGCGCACTTTACTAGTTGCCTACTCTAGTTAAGCGTCTTTTTCACAGATTTAACTGAACGACTGTGAAACACCACCTCACGTGTTCACAGTCATACTAAAGAAGAAAAAAGGGAAAGTATCAAATCATATAAGCGAGGAGTGCCTTGAAGCCAATAACTCGTTCCCATTTTCTCTCTCTTATTTCGATTGCAAATGCAGACATTTAACTAACTGATTGTAAGTAGACTGACTTTACATTTATCGCCTATTTTTAGCATTTTATTAATGGTTACGTATTGTTAGTTTAATATTCTATGCTATCTTTATGTTTAATGTTTTAACTCGTTATATTGCTATCGTGTTTCTTTGTTAATAATAAATCGTTTGAGATAATAAATCACTGGTTTTTGTGTCAATATTCTAATTTAGTTAGAATCTATACAAATAATACACAAATACTATAATTTATCATACATTGAACGAATAAGCATGACTTGTGTTCACAGCAGCTCCAGTCTTATTGATTTAGCCTCTAACTGGCTATATGAGCAAGACATCCTTACATCCTCAAGATTAATACCGCCTAAGCATGAAGAGTTGGAAAAATCGAACCCACGACTCCATTTCCAAACTCCTATAACGGAGAGAGGATTGGAGAACTCAATAGGACGAGTGGTGTAAGGCGTTATCTCACAGGAAACTTTAACTTTAGGTAATTTTAATTATTAGCAAAATAGACTTTTAACTATACTCGGGCAGGAATTGAAGTCTGTTCGTGTACTTCTGTTCGTGTAGTTGTGCACATGACATACCGCATGTGCTAGTAGATCTACCATAGATTTAAGAGTTACTATATATTTCCTATTTTCCTATTCTATATTTCTATTTTCATATATTTCCTATTTCCTTTTTATATCTTAGTGTGCTATATTGTTTCCTTTCTTAGTTGCTTGAATTTTTCTCTTGAATGTCTCAATAGCGCAATGGTTAGAGGTGTAGATTACGTCATGAAGTTTTAAATGACAGACCCTGAGGTGAATTGAACCCTCGTGGGTTCGAATCCCAGCCGCGCTGATCTGAGAGTAAAATCTCGGACATTCACTGGACTGGTTACACGGAAAATGGACAAAATTGTCTAACGGATTTAACTTGTGGTATTAAAAGTGATAGATATCAACGTAGTTGATCATTTCACTATAATGTGTGTTATTATTATTATTATTATTATTATTATTATTATTATTATTGCTGCATAGTAGTTTTCGTTATTTTCTCCTTTTCTTCTCCATGATTAGGCCTATTAGAAATCGTAGTCTTTTGTTGGCGCATCAATTGTAGCCGGCCCGGATTTAAGAATAGCCTTCCAACACCACGAGAATGTTTCTTTCAAAGCTGTCAGCAGTAGCCTCTAGCATCCGTTCTACAGTAGATGCATATGGTCCACGAAAAGTCCTCATTGAGGTGCTTATAACAACAACAACAATATGATTGGAGTGCTATTGTTGTCCATGACAGCATAAAAGTTTTCATTGAGATGTACACCGCAGTAACTGTAGGCCTACTATACTTATACTGCATAATGCTGAAGTCATTGTCGAGACTTCATGAAAATATAAAATATTAAATAATTATAATCTCAAATAATTATAATATCATCTCTCAACTATAAAATGTTAATTTTACAAAACTCGAAACTAAAATCTCGGACAAGAAATACAAGACAATGTGCCTACAATAGCATACATAATTATCATTGAAATTATTAATTTACTTCGAGTATTACGATGTCAATTTATATTCGATTAGTAGGATATTGTTGGCAATTTGTTGCACTACAACAATGCGTCACTTTAATGGATATGATCTTTAAAATATAACGTAGTAAAATTATGTATTTATTAAGAAAGTATATATGCTTAAAGAGTGTCATTTAGATTACACGTGGTATATAAGGATGCGCCAACAAAAGGCAACGATTACTAATAACCATTAGTCTTTTAAAACTTCGACATAATTATCCGGATATAGACCAGCTTTCCCGTCCTTACGTCCAGTGCACCATCCCTGATCATCCCGATCCCGTAACTTTACGAACTCATCCCCTAGAAAAGTCAAAAAAACTTCAGCTTCAACTCAAATTAAATAATAAATGTAATAATAAATTTAGAATTGTGGAGGAACATCATCGAGAAATCTTTAGCTGGAATCAGCCTAAGGTGATCACATGACATGACATGAGTAGTAGTAATAATAATAATAATGACGATAATGATGATGATGATGATGATGATGATGTCATGAGTAGTAGTAGTAGTAATAATAATAATAGTGACGATAATGATGATGATGATGATGTCATGAGTAGTAGTAATAATAATAATAATAGTGACGATAATGATGATGATGATGATGCTGATGATAATAATAATAGCAATAATAGTAATAATAATAATAAATATTAAAGAAAAAAGACATATGAGAATAATAAAATGTATTGATCAATGGCAGAGGCAGACTTATTGCAGAGTAAACAGGAGATAAACGAGAGGCCCTCTATTCTTGGCAAAGGTTTCCGATAACATTGCAAAGATGTAGTGCAGTCTTTTATCGGTTCAATCGGATATCCAGCATAACCCTTTTAGCTGAGATAATGAACTGTGATGCTAGCATATTGGTAAGTTATTCGACTGAAGATCTATAGCTGCAGAGTTTAAATTTTTGCGCTCGTCTCAACACTGATACACTTTTGAGACTGGAAATGATGCTTAGCAAGGCTGTAGCCTTTTGCCTGTGTATTTCTTGCATACTAGCATATAATATAACTCGGTCAATGTATTAACACATAACCTTTCAACTCACTATACAACTCGGCTACCATAGCTTCACATTAGGGAGCAAACGGTATTAGGGAGCAACAAGTTTATCGAACTTTTTAGATACTATTGTATATCGAATGGAAGTCTCAAATAGGGGATTGGCTGGTGGTGTGGAGTAGGACAGAGAGGATTTGAGACAGTCTATTTGTATCCCGACCCTAGTTTAACTGGGATTCAAGGGAGGATGATGATGATGATGATAGATACTATATCACAGCATAACTGATGAGCTAGAGATTTTTATCTCTTGAATACTTACGAATGCAAGGGAAAAGAGTTAGAGGAAGACCGAGACATGGAATTCTGGATGATCTGATAACAAATTCATATATAGAGATTAAAAGGAAGGCTGAGGATAGATTGGGTTGGAAGAGTTATATGCAAGGGACCTGCCGTTAGGTAGTGCTCTAGAAGAAGACTCTCTCTCTTAGTGCACTGCCTACTGGCAGGTCCATGGTATATAATGCCTCCACTCTTCTCTGTCTTCCGCCTTCCTCTTCATTTCCACATATGAGTGGGTCTTTAAATTCCCCGTATTGTGTCCGGGTCGTTTGAAGAATTTGACCAACCGGTGACTTCAAGTGTCGTAGAAGGCGACTAACGCACTAAGATCCATACCAACGTCAGAAAGGGCATTCGGTTGGTGAGCGCCTAAGCTCCAGTAATTGCCACAAACCTTAAACGAATGGATAAAAGGGGGGATTGACTGATGATATGGTGTGGGACAAGGAGGACTGGAGAAAGTCTATTCGTATCCCGACCCTGGTTAAACTGGGATTTAAGGGAAGATGATGATGAGTGGGTCTTTAAATCATCTAACGTACCTAATCTCGGCCTGCCTCTTTTTCCTTCCATTCTATCTTCTATGACCTTTTTTAATAGAACAAGACTAAGCTTCTTTTCGATACTGACCAGCTTTAAATGATAGTTCGTCAGCGTCCTGCCCCACATAGTTATAGAGAGCCCTCACCCTCACCCCCTTTCCCTCCTCCTCCTCCTGACGGGCTAGGGGTCCGTTATAGTAGTCATCCCACTCCTCGTCTCCGAATGGATTCTCTCCCGCCTCATCACTGCAATCAATTAATTAAGCAATCATCCTGAGAGACAATCAATCAGTCAAGCAATGATTCAGTCAGTCAATCAGTCGAGCAATGATTCAGTCAATCAATCAGTCAGTAAATGAGTCAATCAATCAGTCAATAAATGATTTAGTCAATCAATCAGTCAATAAATGAGTCAATCAGTCAGTCAAGCAATGATTCAGTCAATCAATCAGTCAATAAATGATTTAGTCAATCAATCAGTCAACAAATGAGTCAGTCAATCAATCAGTCAATAAATGAGTCAATCAGCCAGTCAAGCAATGATTCAGTCAATCAAACAGTCAATAAATAAGTCAGTCAATCAATCAGTCAAGCAATGATTCAGTCCATCAATCAGTCAAGCAATGATTCAGTCAATCAATCAGTCAAGCAATGAGTCAGTAAATCAATCAGTCAATAAATGAGTCAGTCAATCAATCAGTCAATAAATGAGTCAGTCAGGTTGGTAGGTCGCTCTGTTTGAGTTTAGTACATTTGACATCCAAAAATTTGTATCTACGTGTACATCTATTTAAAATATCTACAGTGAATCGCGCAAGCTATTTGGAGCCTTGAGCGATTTTCATCTTCTTTAGAGAGAAATTGTTAAGATATGGCTCTAGCCTCCATATCTACATGTTTCTAACTTATCGGCATTAACCAATTTTAAGAAATTTTAAATTGTATTTGATGATTCTATGATAGCTTCGCTTTTAGATGGCTACCAGGGTAGTTATGCAAGATTTGCTTAACAATGAATTATATAGAGCCTTTTTAAAGCCTTTTCTGACAGATGTATGACTTGCGATAAAATTAAACCTAAGTTTATCTAGAATCACAAAAATATTAGTGAAGCATATAAATAATGTATAACAAAATAATAATAGTAAATTATTTGTTATTTAAGCTTATACAAGTCAATAATAAATAAATAAATTTATAGAAATAATAAATTTTAAAATAAATATATAGACTATATATAAATAACTAATAACTAACAAATTTAGTTCTCATAGTTTTATTTTACAAATTTGGTCTATACCCTCATCCCCCCAGTTACCTAAGATCGTTGCCGGATTGATTGTGCTTCATTGGACTGGGTGAGGAGCCATTGTTCTTGGTCACAGCGGCTGCACTAAGACCGTCATTACTACCAGCGTAGCCTCCTTTAGTCTTCTCCTTGCGAGGTAGAGTTTGACCATCTGGAGAATATTCCTAAAATAACAAACAGTACGAAAGTAAGAGAACAATTGAAAAAAAACAACAGAAAAACAGTATGAACGTAAGAGCATAATTGAAAAAAACAGCAAAAAAGGGATGTCAATTTATCAAAAAGATTTGATTCCATCCTATTAAAATAAAGTTACCGTAATGTTAAATTTTTCTGCTATTTTCTTAAAGAAAGATAAAAATAAAATCAAGTTTAACGTCAGTTTCCTTCTAGATAGTTGTCAGTGATAGGGATTATTAAAAACTAATAACTGATTAATATTCAGGCTTCTTTACACACTGGATTATTAATACACATGCTTTGAACCCAGCACCTATGCATGGTATGCGCTGTCGAACAACTGCCAACAAGAAAACGGCTCAGCCTAATAATTAAATCAATTCAATAACTAAAGCAGTCTATTATGCAGAGGGCAGTAAATGAATAAAATAGCGGCGTATATATGCCAAACAATTCAATCATCAGCATCTTCTTCCCTTGAGTTTCAGTTTAGGTTGGGCCGGAATAAAAATAGATCTTCTCCATTCTTCTGTGTCCCACACCGTATCATCAGTCAATCCCCTATTTTACATATACATCACCGCATCCCACGCTGTTGAAATCTAGCTCTCCAAATTAACCTCCACCTCACCTTCCCTCTAAACTCTCTTCACTACATCCTCCTTCTCTGCCTTTCTCATTATATGATCACCTCATCCCAATCTCGACTGAATCAACTAATCCCTAATCCTTCAACACCCAAATTCATTCTCACATATTCATTTTTAATTCAATCCTTCCTAGTTTTACCAGATATTAAACTCTACATTCTCATCTCTGCCAAATGAAATCTCCAAATTTTAAGTTCCATTAATAGTGCACAGCACTCTACACCATGCATCAATACTGGCCTAACTACCATCCTGCCAGACAATTCAATATTATATTTAATTAATATGTTGATGTCGTAAGAATTACGGTTAATATCATGAGATGTTTATCTGATGTTTATAAGTATAAGCACATGCTTTCCTGTTGTCATAAACGTGACACGTAACCTCAAAATTGAAGTCATGTGGGTGCTCACCCGTTCATTAAAGAAATCTAGACCTACTTCAAATTCAGGCCAGGCCATCATCATATCCACTCCTCTGAACTGAGACCACCACTTGAGGTCCTTAGAAGAGTCCGACTGCTCTATCGTTTGATGGAGGCTGGAATATATCTGACGCAGTCTGGAACAGTTATAAGTAGGAAAATAAAGAAATCACTAAAAGACGTATTCGGCAGGATTTAGACAATTTTTACTAGACATTGTTTGCAGAAGTATTAGTATATGTATTCGTATTAGCAACATATTCGTTGACGTATTCGGCAGGATTTAGACGATTTATACTGGAGATTGTTTGCAAAAAATTCAGATCTAGTAGAACTAAAAATAAAAGCACATAATAGCTTTCGATTGTGACGAAATGTATAATAAATAGATGGATCTATTTCATTTTCACGAATATCACATTGACATTATACATTATGCAATGAACAACGTAAAAAATGGACAAGCTGGCCCGAAGGCTCTAACGAATACCCATTAAGGCTACAATTATTTAAAGAACAGTTCATGATATCCAATAGTAATTGTCAGAATTGATCGATGGGACATTTAAAAATTACATTTGTCGTAAAAAGCGACTAGGTAGGAACTGAAAAAGGCAGTAGGAACAACTTCAGAAACCTTATTTTATCAAGTTATACGATACATTAGCGCTTGAAAAATAGTTGACACTTGTGATGGGACCAAAATCTCTATCAACGGAATGTTTTAACTGAGCAAGAAAGCGCAGCTTTGAGTGGGAATGTGCGCATTGATCCTACCACTAGCATAACAACGGAAAGAGAAAAATAATGAGAAAAGAAAGACACGCCAGCAATTACAGTTAGTTATAACGGACAACAATAATAATTACGTTTGGTTGTCTGTGATGTCTAAAGTAGAGTGCAGTTTATAAAGAACTTGTTTGAAGAAGTTGAGACGCATTTCTTCGAAAGCCTGAGTTCTATCAAAGACGTCCTTCATATCTTCGATGTACTGAGCGGTGTAGGCGTTCAACTCGTTCAGAGAGTCCTCGTATCTGCTCCTCGTTACCTCCACGTCTCGCCTGCACTTCTCAGCCTTCTTCTTCTGCTAAAAGTAGAACATTGGTTCTAATTAAACTACTAACGTCAGTTGTTATAGAACTAAAGTCAGTTGTAATAAAACTAACTTCAGTTGTAATAGAACTAGCATCAGTTGTAAACTAACACCAATTGTATTAAAACTCACGTCAGTTGTAATAAAATTAACACCAGTTGTAGTAGAGCTAACATCATTTGTAAATAAAACTAACATCAGTTGTAATAAAACTAACTTCAGTTATTATAGAACTAACATCAATTGTAATAAAACTAACGTCAGTTATAATAAAATTAACACCAGTTGTAATAAAATTAACACCAGTTGTAATAAAATTAACACCAGTTGTAATAAAATTAACACCAGTTGTAATAAAATTAACACCAGTTGTAATAAAATTAACACCAGTTGTAATAAAATTAACACCAGTTGTAATAAAATTAACACCAGTTGTAATAAAATTAACACCAGTTGTAATAAAATTAACACCAGTTGTAATAAAATTAACACCAGTTGTAATAAAACTAACACCAGTTGTAATAAAATTAACACCAGTTGTAATAAAATTAACACCAGTTGTAATAAAATTAACACCAGTTGTAATAAAATTAACACCAGTTGTAATAAAATTAACACCAGTTGTAATAAAATTAACACCAGTTGTAATAAAACTAACTTCAATTGTAATACAACTAACGTCGGTTATAATAAAATTAACATAATCATCAGAATCTTCCCTTAAATCCCAGTTTTAAATTGGATCGGGATACGAATGGACCGTCTTTTACATTTGTTTTAGAAAATTTTGCAGCAATGTCTTGAGCCTAAGCACACACCAACCGAATGTCCTTTCTGCCGTTGGTTTGGATCTGAGTGTTTTGTCGCCTTTTCGACACGTGCAGTCCACGGTAGGTCAATTCTTCAATAACCCGGACACGACGCGGGTGAAAAAGTTACAATAAAATAAACATTAATTTCAATTAAACTAAGTCAAGTTGTAAAAACTAATAAAACTAATATCAGTTTTGATAAAATTACCATCAGTTGTAGAAAACTAAGATCAGTTACATAGCCTATATAATAAAACTAAAGTCAGTTTAAATAAAATTAACATCGATTGTAATAAAACTAAATCCTCTTGTAATAATAGTAATGTAAATTTTGATAAAACTAACATCAGTTGCAATAAAAATCATACCAGTTATAATAAAACTAATATTCAGTCGTTATAAAACTATCAGCAGTAACTGCTGCCCTAGGAAAAAATTAATTTAAAATAAAATTAAAGATGTAAATCAAATTAGGTGCAGTGTTCAAATCCAGTGCTTTCGTCCCGTTACTGATATGCTATCGAATATCAAAATAACATGAGTGATCAACTTAAGTTGAATTCTGAGTGCATTAAACTTTAAACAGGATAGATAGAGCTTCCGAAATAATTAGTTGTAAAAACATGGCGTAAAAGCCTAGAGTGAAAGCCTGAAGTGAAAGCCTGGAGTGAAAACCTGGTGTTATAGCCTGAAGGTAAAATCTGGAGAAAAAGCATGAAGTGAAAGTCTGGAGTGAAAGCTTGGAGTGAAAGCCGGGAGTGAAAACCTGGAGTGAAAGCCTAGAGTGAAAGCATGGAGAGAAAGCATGGAGAGAAAGCATGGAGTGACAGTCTGGAGTGAAAGCTTGGAGTGAAAGCATGGAGTGAAGACTTGTGAAGCTGTGACGTGTATTAAGAGTTACTTAGTTAAGTCAGTATTCCTGTCTTCCCTTTGCTTTCAGCTCAGTTCGATACTGGTATAATAGTAGTATAATAGTAGACTACCGTGTTTTACATGGACACTGAAGAATAGGTCAGAAGTTAATTGCGCCTGTTTTAAGAGGCGACTAAACAATAAGCAAGAATTGAAGAAGGCAAAGGAAACCACCTAAGGAGTTTTACTTTTCCAAGCCATAAGCTACTTATGGTATGGATAACGTATAGCATATCTTTTTGTATAGGACTTAACTTGTTAATCTATGGATTTGAAAGCAGACCCTGAGTATGAATGAATATGCATCTTGAACATATCACTTGGCAGAGCACAAGACAGGCATAGTAGACTAAGTATCCATCATCGCTGACTTTCTCGACAAGCAGCAACGCCAAAGCCAAGTTTGACGTCAGTTTCCTGCTCGATAGAATAGCAGTGACGGGACGAAAGCACTGGATTTGAACACTGCACCTACTGATAAGCTGTCAAGCAACATGCCAACAGGCTCAACCCAAAGGCAATGAGACCGTCGTCACTGATATACCTGTTCTGTAGATGCATCAGAACTAGAGCTAGCGTTAGTCTCGTGACTTAGGGCAGCCTTTTCCAGCTTACAGGCTGAGTGATAGTCCTTCCGACATTTAATCACCTTCGACAGCTTCTTTGCCCACGGTTTCTGCATCTGAATATCAAATCAAACTCAAACCAAACTATTTTATTTCAGACACATATACAGGTCCATATAACAGAATACGACAATTAGAACAGCATCTACATTTACTACAGCCTTTATAGAATTGTTTCAGATAACTGTACAAAATAAACCGCTGAGATTTCATATTCTTTATGCATCTCGTTTTCCTGTCACAGAAAGGAGTTTCGTTTTCATAGAAGAAAGTTTTCTACGCACAAGAATCAGCTTATCTTTTAAACAGGTGGTCTAGATCGAAGATCATTCCACCACAAAATATTCTAAGATATTATATGTATATATAATTATACATATATACATATATATATATATATATATATATATATATATATATATATATATATATATATATATATATACATATATATAGATATATATGTATACATGTATAGAAATACTTACATGACATGATATAATATATTACCGTGTTATGGTACGGGTTGCTGATTAATAGACCAATCGTGGACTAAATCGTAAAAGGCGGAAAAGCGCTGAAAATCAAAATCAATGTCAGAAAGGGCATTCGGTTGATGAGCGCCTAGGCTCCAGAAATTTATACATAATTTTCTAGTCCCGAACCTAGTTAACTGGGGTTCAAGGAAATATGACAATAATAGTGATGATTATGATTAGTAATATTATATATAATCTCTATTCACCAAACAAGTGGCAGTAGTAGGTCTACGAGCAAGGAAAATAAGACAACATAAAAAATACAAACTGAATTATATAATATATATATATATATATATATATATATATATATATATATATATATACATATATATATATACATGTATAACATTGTATTTATAAGAATTACTAATAAACGTTACTCATACATAATGCATGTATCATGTATCTGCATATAAATGTACAGACTGGGGAAAAAAAATCCCCTAGCGAAATCTCAATAACTTTAAGAAAACTCAAAATATCTCTACACAATTTACGGAGCTTCTAGGAGAGGAATTTCTGCTTATATCCTGCAAATTTGATGAAAATATTTTCATTAGTTACGAAATGACAGCATTTCTAAAAGAAAGTGCTAAAATCAATTTTAACAAGGCTTTTCGAAATGTCAGTCGTTCCTTTTAAAAAAAAATAACGAGCCTGAAAAGGGCCGTTTACTTAAGTGGTGGAGTTTAAGCCTGCACTACCTTGTTAGCTACTCCAATAAAAGATGCTTAAATTTCGTTCTTCTGTTAAAATTAATCCTAAATTTTGAAGAAAATGTCCGGTACTTCTGTTTAAAAAAGCCTTGTTAAAATTGATTTTAACATTTTTTTCGAAGAAACTCCATATTTTTGTTAGTACTGAATATATTTTCACCAAATTTGCAGGATAAGTGTAGAAATTCCTCCTCTGGAAGCTCCGAAAATTTTGTAAAACTATTTTGAGTTTTGTCCAAGTTTTTAAGAATTTTGGTTAAAAAAAGTCTTGTTTAAACTGATTTTGCACTTTTTTCGTAGAAACGCTGTAATATTTTTCCTGCTCAATAGATTTTCATCAAAGTTTCCTGGTATACGCAGAAATTCCTCTCCTAGAAGCTCCGTAAATGTCGTAGAGATATTTTGAGTTTTCTTACAGTTATTGAGATTTCGCTAGGGGATTATTTTTTTTTGCCCCAGTCTGTATATTTTATATAAAAGCATTGGTGCCTATTTCCCATAAAAGTATTTATTATATACATGTATATACGGTACATACATATAAATATACATATACACGAACAAATACATATATATATATACATGTGAGCACATATATATACATGTATATATATATATATATATATATATATATATATATATATATTATATATATATATATATTATATATATATATATATATATATATATATATATAGGATGTATATAACAATGATATTTAAATTTTAATCAAGAGTATTGAAAACCCGTAGCGGTTATAAAAGCCAATGGGGAACAATCTCTTGACGAATAATGAAAGATTCAGGCAAAATATCGAAAGTATTAAAATAGCAGATGCCAATTAGAAAGTTTGAGAGAAAGGACTAATTAGTGAGACATTGTTAAGAGCATTGCACGCTAAGCTGTGTAACTAAGAACAGAACACTCATTCGACGACACGCTAATTGCATCAACAAATACGTTCAGCTGGAACTAAGATCTGCCTCTTCAACACCAGTCCTACTCAAAACCCTAAACTCTAAACTCTGTACTGTACGTAAGCTTCATAGTTGATAACAGCGTAATTACTATCACAGATTCAGTCACAGATAGTACTAAAGAAAGTTAAACAAACATGCATATTGTGATTTTTAATTCTGTACGCTCTGTTTGTATAACTGAAGCTTCGTCAGTGCAATAGCCTTTGTCACTGTCTCATGTGATCGATTGTCTTTTAGTGTACTAATTGTACTATCCTTGGCAGTGTGGGGTACGATTTCAAATAATTTGATCTTAATCATTATTTCAAATGATTTGATCTTAATCATTATTTCAAATGATTTGATCTTAATCATTATTTCAAATGATTTGATCTTAATCATTATTTCAAATGATTTGATCTTAATCATTATTTCAAATGATTTGATCTTAATCATTATTTCAAATAATTTGATCTTAATCATTATTTCAAATGATTTGATCTTAATCATTATTTCAAATGATTTGTCTAGTGATTTTGATTTGGGACTTTAAAATTATTTACAAAGCGATTTTATTAGACTTCATTGTATTTGTGCCCTAATGATTGCATGATAGTACGTTGCACTATACTGTAAGCTTACTACTGTAGGCCTACTATTCGAAATAGGACAACATTGTAGTGAATTGTACTGTGGTGCACCGTCTGGACTGGTAATCGCAGTGCTGTATTTAACTGTACTATGACAGTTGTAGTGTACTGTACTTTACTGTACTGTGCTAATGGTAATGTATTGTACTTTACTGTACTGTGACAATTGTAATGTATTGTACTTTACTGTACTGTGCTAATTGTAATGTATTGTACTTTATTGGGCTGTGCTAATTGTAATGTATTGTATTTTACTGTACTGTGCTAATTGTACTGTGCTAATTGTAATGTATTGTACGTTACTGCACTGTGTTAATTGTAATGTATTGTACTTTATTGGGCTGTATCTATAAACGTGAAGAAAACGGAATGTATGAAAGTCAACAAAAACAAGTACCACAACCATGCTCAAACAAAATAGGAGGTCAACAAATCAAGTAAACAGAATCTGTCACATAATTAGGGACACTTATTCACAAAAAATGGAAAATAACACAATGAGATAACAGAAGGATAGCAATGGCTAAGGAGGCTTACAATAGAATGTCAAAGATATTCAGAAGACACAAAATATCAAGAGATACAAAATGAAAGCTTCATTGATATATACAACCAATATGTTTATATGGTAATGAATGTCGGGCAATCTAAGCTGCAATGGAAAAGAAACTGGAGGCAGCAGAGATGTGATTATACAGGTGAATGTTACGCATATCATATAGCGACCACGTTACAGATGAAGAAGTTCCACAAAGAATGCCAAACTAGTCGTGATCTACTGAATAGAAAAGTGCCAGCAAGTGACGTTTTTCGGACACATTATGCGGAATAAAATCGTTGAAAATACCACAGTGATAGGAAAAATAAACGGCAAACGAAGTAGAGGTCGGAAGAGGATGACGTTCATTAAGAGTCTATGCAAGGCAGATGGATGCTGATATCGAAAACAGAAATGATCAGAGCTACAATAGACAGAGACATGTGGAGAAACATGAACATGACCACCGCCCAGGCTTGGAACAGGCACGGCTCTTGAAGAAGAAGGAGATTGTACTGTTTTTACTCTAAAAAAATGTTATGCACACTTTATATGTATATCGAGTTCCTGCTTGAGTCAAATTAGGCTGATTATACCACAGAGTCCAATAGGCCTCCATTAACTCTAGTGCAGCCTTTAGCTTTGGAAGAATAGATGATAACATATAAAAAAAGATAATGTAGATCACTTATATATTATATATGATTTCTATTTGCATCATCAGTTATTGCTTCATTGCCTCATAATAATAATATAATATATTCGTTTATTTTCGTTCACTCTTACAACCGCAGAAAGTTACAGTACAAAAATTCCAACAGAAACAGCATAACAAATTACAGATATGGCATAAACAGTTAATAGGCCAGATATATGAGAGATGAAACTAAAAATTGTTTTCGATAACATTTACCACATGCTTAATATTACAACATTGCATAAAGTAATGGCTTATATTATTACTACCATATATTGCGTACTGTACTATGAGTAAAGAAATATTTTTTAGTATTCATTAAATTAACTAGCATCATCTAGAATCATAAGGGTAATTAAGTTTTTATCTCTCAGACTGCTTCGTTTTATGGAAAAGGAAAAGAATCTTTTAGCAGTATTTCTTCGGGTTGGGTAATTCTGATTGTTTTCATACGACGTAGGTACTTTTACGATTACGACAAGAAGATACCATATTCTTTACTAGTACGGGCACAACCCTGATCAATATTTTGCTCTTAATAATGGAATACCTTTTTAAATTCGTCTTCAAAAGCTTTGGCCTCCCGGCATCCACCTACGATATTTTTCTTGTAGTTTTCGTTCCTCCATTCTTTCACTTCAGCATGCACGTCATTCATCAGTCGATCCTTGATAGAGATGTGAATGTCTGCCAGTAGATCTGCCTCGTGCACGCAACCCTTCAGCGTCGACTTGTTCGTGCCGTATTCACTGCCTGCAATTAACCAATCAGTGGAGTAATGCAATCAATCAATTAGTGGCTTAGATCAATAAATCAATTAGTAGATTAGTGCAATTAATCAATTGCTAATGTAGTACAGTTAATCAACTAATGGATTAGTACAATCAATCAATCGCTAAATTGGCTTGTGCACTTTCGTTCTCTATTTTTGTCTTTTTCTTCGTCGACATATGCGGTTGTCAGCACGTTGTGTGATAAAGCAATTACATTAAATTAGAAATTAAATTAAATTAAAAATAATTAATTTTGCCTGAAGGAATTTATCATCTATATCTAAGATCACATTTACTACATTCGCATCGTCTACATTGAAAATCTATTTATAGCGTACGAAGCAGTATTATATACATGAGTTGAACCTACATCTTTTATTGTTTTATAAACTTTATTATGAAATTTTATTACTAATTATTCCCATGTTGTTTCGAGGATACTGTTGTGATTGACCAACCGTAACTTGCGCGTGTAGTTAGAGACGACTGAGCAAGAATTGAAGAAGACAATTTGACACCATCTCAGAAGCAATATTATTCCCAAGTTATAGGCTACATTAATGTATGGTCAAGGCATAGCCTTTTTTGAAGGACTATACTCGTTGATCGATGAGGTCCTCTTTATGGAGCACGAAAAGTAGCATAGAGTAGCATATATACCTTAGACTTGATAAATTGACAGAACGCTAGAGAGAGGTTATTTTTTAATGATTTGTGTATAGCTTTATTTTTCAGCATTTTATAAATTTCATTTCGGTTGATGTTTATTGGTTTATCAGCCATTTACATATGCATTTTATCACCATACGATTTCTGTGCACATGAATATGCATAATGACAAATAGGTAAAATTAATTTAGAAATGCTTGTCTGGTAGACTGATCATTCGATTTATGTATCGTCATTAAGAAAGCTCTCGCTCACCTTAGCCAAGCAAGGAGAGTAAGATACTATATTTTAAAGTACTATTAAAATTGAGCGCTTTAGTACTACTAGAGTACTGTAAGATACTCAGAATACGGTAAAGTACTGAATGTTATTATACAATATTGTAGAACAACGTTACTGTTGTACCCGTTGGATGGTTGAGTGGATGGCAAGCTTTGCTTGATAAATAGAATACCATAGGTCGAATAGCAGCCTGAACATCGGTGACAAAATCTAATTATGGCACTGCACTGAAACAGAGACTAAACTCAATTTTATTGCCTTTGGCCTCTCTCCCTCTCTTTCTCTCTTATTCTCTTTCTCTCTTTCTCTCTCTCTCTTGCTTTTGTCTCTTTATCTCCAGTGCTCTGTCCAGTGGGAGGTCCAAGGTAAATATTCCTACTCAAATGCTGATTTTGAGCCATATAAAAGCACACCATCGATTAACGAATTATTCCCTTCACAGAAGGCTATGATTTATCCACACCTAATGTTGCTTGGGAATAATATGGCTTCTGGTATGGTTCCCATTTGTCTTCCTCATTTCTTGTTTATTCGACTCTTACGAGATGTGAAGTTTATGGTTGGTCTATTCTTCAGTACCCGAACAAAACACAAGGATACTGAGTGACTCAAGAGTATCCATGCGTTTAGTAGATTATCGATCGAACGCATCATTAGAGTTTTACGTTACAATACTGCAAGCACAGATGTTAATATTTACTCTTTTCTAAGCTGTCTGTCCACTTTCTCGACCAGTTCTTGAGTCGCTTGGCATATTCTTTCTCTATCTCCGCCCTCTCTTGGATCAGCTTCATGAGCTCACCACACATCTGCAGCCCGTCCTCCGTCCTCCTCACCGTGCCCTTGTAGCCGTCAACCTCCCAGAAACTGTCGCTACCCGACACCAGGACCTCCTCCTGTACAGACATTCTCGTCGTGGGGCGTGGTCACTGATTCGTGGGTGTGGTCACTGATTCGTGGGTGTGGTCACTGAGTCGTGTGGTGTGGTCACTGAGTCGTGGGTGTGGTCACTGAGTCGTAGGTGTGGTTACTGAGTCGTGGGTGTGGTTACTGAGTTGTGGGTGTGGTCACTGAGTTGTGAGTGTGGTCACTGAGTCGTGGGGTGTGGTCACTGAGTCGTGGGTGTGGTCACTAACTGCGTCTTGTTAGCTAGTAAGCCTTGCGATTTCAAAGATGAAATTGAGTTTTACTATAGTTGAAATTTAATTTTACGTGTAATCAGATAGTTTTAGAATTGATTCTCGGTTGCTTCATTGCACAGTGTGATAATGTTTATATCAATGAAAACAAAATCCAATACCAAATGCTAAGAATTTTCTCTCTATATTTAATTTAGAACAATCCGAGAAACTCTGGTATCTATTCCTGTCAAATAAAACGAGCATTTCAAATAGGACCAAAACAGTAATAAATTGCATTAATAATAGCCAAATAGTAGCCTATTTTCAAATCATTACAATATTTCCATATTTCTGATTATCGGCCAAATGAGAATTTCTTGAAAGTTTACAAACATTTTTGGAAGAGTAATTAATAATTTTACTAATAAGTAAAGAGACAAAAGGCGATATTTTGATAACTTGCAGTGTATTTATTAAATTCGAAATTAGATATAACGAGAATTTGTTGTATTATTTGTCCCGATAATATTTAAATTATTCAAAGCAATATCATATTCATCAAATTTTTACATTAATTTTAAATTAAGCTGTTAAGCAGTATTAGTATCACTGACAGATTTTAAAAATTGTCAACAATTTAAAATTATCTGTACAGCGTAAATCTCGTAATAGTAGCAATTCGTGTTAAAGATTATGGATGATCTATTGACAGCATTAGCCTGATTGACTAATGTAGGCCTATTGCCGATTTTGTCTTACTATAGGCACTGGTCAAACTATAAAGTGGGGATTGAAAGCAAAGTGAGCTGTCAGGTTCGGGCTCCTCTGTATTTAGAGGTCTCCTGGTATCTCTGTATTAGAGGTCTCCTGGTATCTCTGTATTTAGAGGTCTCCTGATATCTCTGTACTTAGAGGTCTCTAGTAGAGCAACGTCAGAAAAAGTGAGAGCTAGGGTAACGCAGTTCCCTGCGCCCCATCCTCCATTTTAACCACTGACTACAGTATACAATGTATAACACTGTACCACTAAAATTACTTCAGGCTTATATTTATACTTTTACGCCTCGGGATTCGTGAAAGTTGAGGTTGCCGAGTTCAATTTACGAACCAGATTTTAGTTCTGCCTTTAGAGTGATCGTCCGCGATTTGATCTAAGATTATATGATTATATAGGCCTCTCTCTATCTCTCTCTCTCTCTCTCTCTCTCTCTCTCTATATATATATATATATATATATATATATATATATATCGCATATATATATGTATATATATAGTCTATATATATATATATATATATATATATATATATATATCGCATATATATATATATATATATATATATATATATACAAGGTATATAAGGTATATATATATATGTATATATATATATATACATATGTATATATATATATATACATATATATACACATATGTATATATATATACATATATATATACCTTATATATATACATATATATAATATATATAATATATATATATATAGACTATATATATGCATATATATATGCGGTTTAATTTAAATTTGGATAACGATGACTGACAGTATTACAGTGTAAGCCGAGTTCTTCAACACAGTTGAAGCATTAGCTTTATGCCGCTAAACAGAGCGATATCAGCGTGATATACTGCAAACAACTAACTGAACCGGCTTTTTAATAACGCCTGACAGCGTTCTGAAAGCTCTAGAGAATTGGCCTGATAGCCCGACAAGCCGCCTGCATTCCAGATTGCTAAATAATAAACAAGCAAAAGCACTGGATCGATAAATCGACTAGGCCTACATCGAGCAATGAACTTATTCTATTACATATATTAACAATTAGTTTGTCTCAATTAATTTAAATCATTATGTCAATCAATGAATTACTGAGAATATAACTCCGTGTTCGTCGCACGATGAAAGTGTTAAGAATAAATATATTAACATAAAAGGTTACTAAATTTCTTAATAGCGGATATTCTATATCTTTTCCAATATCCGATCAACATCAATAATTAGAGTGTAAACGTCAATAATGATAACATCCAGTACCGCGAATTTCAAAACAATCCAACAAGTACAAAGCGAAGAGTTCCAATAAACCGTTAAATCCGGTATTCGGAAAAATCAATCCAAAGATAAGAACATAAAGGATAATAGATTTACTTATTGGTTGCCACTCATGGATCTCTCTCTCTCTCTCTCTGTATCTCTCTCTTTCTCTCTTAGCGCACTGTCTATTGGCAGGACCATGGTAAATAACTCCTCCAAATATTTCTATCCTCTGCATTTCTCTTCATATCAACGTATGAATTAGTTATCAACTCACCCAGAATCCCAAGTCTCGGACTTCCTCTAACATATTATCTTCCCATTCTTCCCTCAATTACCTCTTTCAGAAAACCATCCCCTCTTAGTCCATGATCCACCCAGTTCTATGTTTTATTCCCTATGATACCTATCAATTGTCTGTTTATGCCTACCATATTCAGCACTTCTTAGTTCGTAATTTTGTCAGTCCATTTCATCTTCTCCATTCCTCTAGGCAGCCACATTTCGAATGCTTTTAATTTTCTAATATCCTCCGTTCCTAACCTCCATGTTGCACTCATGGATAATGTAAGAAAAAGAGATATCAAAAGGTCCTTAACTGCCTACGAAGCAGTTCATAAGAAAGCAGAGCACGACGTGATGAAAAAGAAGACTTAACCTAGATTATAAAATTCTTCACGTACGGCATATTGGGTGGAAGAGAATTTCAGATCTGCATGCTGAAGGAAATGATGAAACTTCAAACAGCTAAGTCTCTAAACAGTAAATTAACCCTGAAGAAGCGATAAAGGATATAGTCAGTATCCATTTTCGTACCGCGCACTGCGATGTCCTGTGCTCAAATGACAATTGCAAATTTGAACAATTTACGTAGAGTTTTGAAGCTCAGCATCAGTATAAGCAAACTACGAGCCTCAATAATTAATTATTATTAGTTAACTAACGCGGAATCTTCAACACTAACTTCTCTGATTTATTTTCTCTTCAGATTATAAAGCAGAAGCAACCAATTCGTATATTATAGTGAGCAATTACATAGCATAGAGCATGACAAATGCAGTATAATTAATTATTATTAGTTATACATGTATTTAAATATTTACTGCTACAAATACTGTTAAAGTGATTGACCAGGTTATCATTGACAAATACTGCCAGTTATAAATAAAAATCAAGTTTTTCGTTCTTTCCCACTAACTTAACATATAGGCCTAACATTAAATTTTATTTAACATGTGATTGATTACGTCAGATGTGAAATGATTCGCATTAGTTAAGGCTTTCTATCCTCACAACTTATACAATAATATTAGGCCTACATAATGCATGGCATTGTAGGGCTTATTAAGTTTAGTAATTATCCAATTTGAGAAAAACATCTAAAATATAATGTAGATATACTGCATTTGACATGTTGACATGAAGTTTGTAAGTTTTGATTTCTTGTAATTAAGTAATTAAGTAATTAAGTATTTTACGGTGTACAGATATGTAACCTTAGGCCTAAATAAAAATATGAATTTGGAAATTTAATGTCATTAGTTATAGTTGGTTAATTGCTTTTCTGGTAAATGTGCCTGTATAGTGTAATTCTCAATCTTACTGAGCTGTACATGTAGCGAGTCTTAAACAAGTATGTTATTGCTTCCTGACTCTGTGGTGTTATGTCATATAATCTACTTTTTATTCAGTATCTCTCGTTTGTGAGCATTCTATCAACCTAGTCGATCTCCTTAATTCCTTAAAATGTCCACCGTATAGAACGACAATGCTCGTCTTAATGGCCAATTTTTTGACACTCTTAGCCAAATGCAGACCAGTCTATACACATAGCTCAGTCCATTCCCGCAACCTCATTGTTTAGACTATATTAAAATGCTTACGACGAAAATTAAAGTAAGCTTTCGATATCTAATAGCTTTCAGTATTTAATTCTTCGCTTATCAGATTAGAGAGAGGCTTTTGATAACCATAAATTACATTCCTAGTCTGTAAGTTCAACGTATACTAAATACTCTAGTACAAACCCTTCTTTCCTACTTTCTATAAATAATGCTACCAAGTCAATTATATTCCAAACTGGCAGGTTGTTTTTAGTTTTACTCTACATATACACTCTGTTAGACCTCTGCAGTTCATCATATATACGTAGTCTGCTGTTGTCATTATTGCGAAGTAGCTCCACATTCAGCAATTACCTTCGTTATATTTATCCGTGCATACTATTAGATCTAAAGTAGTCCTATTGACAGCGCTTGCTAATATATCTGAATACTGCACCACTCTACGTGCATGCGCTGAGTACTTATATTTAATCTACGCAATTCATATAATTATATATTCTTTATTCACCATTATATGGCAGTATACATATAGGCCCTACTACGTACATTAGTTTGTTTTTACCATACACTATAATATATTAATAAGCATTATTGTCTTGTTGAATGCTGCATGAAGGTATCTAAATATTGAAGTCAGTCACGTAGCGCCCGGGTGTGAGCCGTTACTACCTGTTCCCTTAACATTTTATATGGAAATGAACCTCAGAAAATAAGTCAAAATTGGCACGAGTTTTCTATGACTGCTAATACGAGTTGATATCTTTCTGTTACAACGTATCTTTCTGAAATAGCAGAAAGTCCGAATTCTACCACGTACGTACAGGACATCCATATAGCACAGTCAATAATGTAATCGAATAGGCCTACCCATGTATGCATGTACATGGATGTATGTATGTAAATATATGTATCTACGTATGTATGTTTGCATATCTGCATGTATATATGTATGTATTTATGTCTGTATATAAATATAAATGAAAGGATGCGGTACAAGAGAAGCAATAGGGGTAATGCGGGTTTTTTGCGAAAGAAGCTTAGAATATGGAAATGACGTTGTTGTATGCTTTGTAGACTTCGAGAAGGTATTTGATAGGATTAATTGGATAACGATGATGAATATCTTAAAAAGAATAGGAATTGACTGGAGAGATAGAAGACTAATTTTGAACTTGTACATGAATCAAAGAGCCGTAATCAAAATCCACAACAAGAATACTCAGAAGAAGATGAAATAGGACGTGGAGTAAGACATGGTTGTAGCATTTCGCCGCTGCTGTTTAACATTTACGCTGAGACAATGATGGAGGAAGCCATGGAAGACATAGAAGAAGGAATAAAAGTGGGATGGAAATTATTACAAGATGTACGATTTGCAGATGACCAAGGAATGGTAGCGGGCAGCGAGATTGGACTGCAGAAGATAATGGATAGGCTGAATGATACGGCATTGAGATATGGCATGCAGATTAATATAAAAAAGACGAAGGCTATGAGGGTGTCCAATAATAAGGATGAAGTTAATATCACAATAAATGGTACAAAATTGGAACAGGTAAGGAGTTTCAAATATTTGGGTCATACTATCACCGATGACGGGAAATGTGAGAAAAATGAGGAAATATGCAGTAGGATTGCACAAGCAAAAGCGGCCTTTAGTAATAGAAAAGAACTATTAACAAAAAGTCTAAAGAAAGACACAAAGATAAAGAAAGTGAAAACTTTGGTTTGGACCACAGTATTATGCGGACGTGAGGCATGGACCTTAAGAAATGAAGATATTAGGAAACTGGAGGCGTTGAAAATGTGGATTTGGAGAAGAATGGAGAGGATTAGCTGGACTCAAAAGGTTACAAATGAGGAAGTTCTGGAGAGAGTTGGCACAGATAGACAGTTGATAAATGTATTAAGAAATAGGAAGAAGAGTTGGATAGGATACATTCTAAGGGGGAAGGTCTATTTAAAGAGGCCATAGAAAGTAGAATGGAAGAAAAAACAGGCAGGGGAAGGCCGAATAGGTATGTTAGATGATTTAAAGACCCACTCATATGTGGAAATGAAGAGGAAGACGGAAGAAAGAGAAGAGTGGAGGCGTTATATACCATGGACCTGCCAGTTGGCAGTGCACTAAGAGAGACAGATATATACATATATATAAATATATAGGCCTACATACAGTATATATATATATATATATATATATATATTTGTTATATATTTTATTATATTTGTGAGTGCATTTGTGTCTATATATACATGTATATATATATATATATATATATATATATATATATATATATATATATATATATATATATATATATATATATATATATATACATGTTTATATACATGTGTGTCTACATATATAAACATGTAGAGTGAATTTGTGTCTATATATACATGTATATATATAGACTATATATATATATATATATATATACATGTATATATATATATATACATGTTTATATACATAGAGATAAACATGCACTCACAAATACATGTTTATTAAAATATATGGACATGGTACGTACATATAATTACATTACATATAAAATTATACATGTATAGGCTCTATATATACTTGTAAATATGCATATATAATAATACTAATAATAATAATACTAATAATAATAATAATAATAACAAAGGTTTAACGTCCGTTTCCTCAAACAAGGATGGTGTCAGGGACGTCCCCATCACATGTCACTACAAATCGATTCACCCCAAACGATCTGAAAATAGCCTACGTGTGCTGAAGAATACATATACTTCTATATAATATTTTATACTTGTATATAATATTTATGCGTTAGGCCTAGGCCTACTCTTAAGTACTTTATAAATAAAAGTTGATCCACCCACCGTCTTATATTTTTGAAATACTAAATATTACTTGGAATAATGAATATTACTGATGAGCTATTTTAAGTAAGCAGAGAATGAAACTACTACATTGCTACAATAGTACTGAATAGGACAACAAGATCGATGATAAAAATTTATCTGCATAGGTCTTCTTAACTGCCCAGCTGCTCTACTGCTGCCTTGCAACTACCCGACTGCTGCCCTAGAACTACCCAACCTGCTGCCCTACAGCTACCCCACCTACTGCCCTAGAGCTATCCTACCTACTGCCCTAGAGCTAACCTACCTGATGCCCTAGAGCTACCCTACCTGCTGCCCTAGAGCTACCCTGCCTGCTGCCCTAGAGCTACCCTACCTGCTGCCCTAGAGCTACCCTACCTGCTGCCCTAGATCTACCCTACCTGCTGCCCTAGAGCTACCATACCTGCTGCCCTAGAGCTACCATACCTGCTGCCCTAGAGCTACCCTACCTGCTGCCCTAGATCTACCCTACCTGCTGCCCTAGATCTACCCTACCTGCTGCTCTAATACTACCCTACCTAGGGCCCTAGAACTACCCTACCTGCTGCCCTAGAGCTACCCTACCTGCTGTCCTAGAACTACCCTACCTGCTACCCTATAGCTACATGTACCTTTCCTGCAGCTATGCAGCTACTCTACTGCTGCCATGTAGCTACTCTGCTGCAGCCTCTCGATCATTGCTGCCTATTCATGCTTCGACGATCATGTATGATTACAGTGCTACTCAGCCTACCTCTGACTAATTAATGGCAGTCTGTCATCCTGTTAGATTTATTGCAAAAAACAATTGAGATGGAGACGGCCATGGTTCGCCACATTAATACGGCATTTCTATTCGGCTTTATAGTCTATTAGTCACATCGTGGATCCTATCAATATGCAATTAATATTTGCTGTGTTTTCTCAAAGGGGTAAATAAGTCGAAAATATTCTCATGTACATAAATGTAGTCTACCTATGTATCTTATATATTTAATTATTTATATTTGACTTCTCTGCCACAGCCCAACATTTTGATCATTAAACACTAATGAGCAATAAAAAATACAGTATCATAATTCTGAGAAAATTTTTTTTTGGTGACCATTTGGCAGGACCGGTCTTTCATTTGCTGTGGTCCAATTCAACCCATATCACCCCTTCACGAAGAATCGCCTCTAGTCCTAAAACATTATAAATAGAAAATCCAATCAACCACGATGTTGGCTCAGCTCAATAGCATTTTCGCTAACTAGTATTCTGCCAACGGTAGATCCAAGACACATAAGCCTAAGTAATGTATCCTTCCACGATCTAAAAACCACTTTATCGATTATTTAACAATTTGATTAAACTCTTTCTCCGTGCTATGTCAGGGTTGCTTGAAGAATAGACCAACCGGTGACTGCATGTGTCGTAGAAGGCGACTATAGTACTAAGATCCAAATCAACGTAAGAAAGGGCATTCGGTTTGTGAGCGCCTATAGGCTCCAGAAATTGCTACAAAATTATCTTAAATGAATGGAAAAATAGAGATTGAATGTGATTTGGTATGGGACAGAGAGCAGTGGAGAAGATCTATCCGTATCACGACCCTGGTTTAACTGGGATTAAAGGGATGAAGATGATGATGTTGATTGATTAAACTGCTACATTAAGGTTTGTTAATTAAATGCTATCAACTTAAGTAATTAATCAAATCTTCTGAGGTAATTATTTATTGTCGTTTTATATATACTCAAGTCGCCTCTTATGACACGCTCAGTAACTGATGCAGTCAGAATCTACAACGTACTACACTACTGTATAACTAAAGTTTAAATATATACTGCTAAAACAGACATAGGATTTGCTTAAAATAGACTTTTAAACTAGTCAAAGCTTTAGTCCATTTAAAAAAGAGGAATAATGTCAAAATAATGATTTTAAGGGAAATTATTGTTAACCTACGACAAAATATGAAAGTATAAAATACGGGTAAAATATATAACATTCTGTATTACTAGAATATTGCGTCCTATATTTTAAAGAGACTTCTTAAACTAGTCAAAGCTTTAGTCACCAACTTGTATGAAACGTTCAAAGTATTTACGCCTAATAAGGCTTTGTGGGCTATGCTAGCAATGTGGGCTGCACTCGTTAAATCAAGCGATCAGATAATCTGTCAGGTTCTAGTGTTATCATTACCAGCGTGATCTAATACACAGCGCAAGCTTCTAGGCAGAGCATAGCATAGCTAGACAGAGCATAGGCAGCAGGTGTAGACACAGAGGTTTTATGACTAGGAGAGATAGGAGACAGGTGGTATATTGAATAATAGTCGCAAATATCACTGAATATGGCGTGATGAATTTGTAACGTCGAGGGGTATTTTTAAAAATGTCAATTATTTGGTTAGCAGAGCAACTACAGAGATGTACTGTATCTAGAAACTAATTATAACTAATAACAACAAGTAATTAGTGAAGCCCTACTGCCGTCTATTCACTTTGTAGTCTAACAATTTTCTTAACCGAAAGCGCCAGGAGTGAGTTACCACAAATTCCACAATAGGCCTAGTTATAGACTGTCAAGTGAATTAAGACAGTATTCCATACTAATTAATATATGATTAATCGACTATATCAATTTTCAGCAGAAGAGTTTCCTGGGGGTACGATCACTGTGTATGTTAGCTAGCTAGTGGCATGTAGGAAAGACGAAGGCAAAAGTCAGTACAAGAAATTCCATATTAGGAAAACTGGCGAACACTCATTGGGGTTCAAAGGCCAACACAGCATCGCTCCACAGTGTGCCTGCGCTGTTTGGGGTCGCTCCACACATGCCCATAAAATTGAGTGCTCTTAATGCTGCGTGTCGTCATATAACACGTTGCCTGAAACCAACCAGTAAGGACAGTCTGTACTTGCTCTCTGGCATAGCACCACCAGCCATCAGACGTAATGTCGCTAGCCAAGCTGAACGGAGTACACAAGTACAGGATCAACGACATCCATTACATGGTGAAAATCCTCGGAGATCGCGACTCAAATCAAGGCATAGCTTCTTAAATTCAGTGTCGCCATTAGCTCACTCAGTGGGGCAATCTCGCCTCCAGATGTGGAGAGAACATCTCCAATCAGTTCCAGAGGATAAAATGTGTAGAAGCATCAGAAAGTCTTCCGTGTGGGTGTGATGAGGATCGACGAACGTGGCTATGCTTAAATAGATTTGGGACAGGTGTCGGTCGGACAAAGGTTGCAATGAGCCGATGGGGTTATTATAATGATTCTACAGTATGTGAATGCGGCCAGGAGGAGGAGGACATTGACCATTTTATGAACTGCAACTTGACCGGTGATGGTGTCAAGCGTTAGGATCTCAGAGAGTTCAATGATCGGGCGAGAGATTGTGCCAGACGCTGGATTAATGATGTGTGAGGACACGATAAGAAGACGAAGTCAGTGGCAAAGTGTTCTCATAAATGACAAAAATGCTAAAAATGTTAAAAATTGTTATTAGTGTTTGAAAAACACTCATATAATGTAGGCTACACCCTAGTGACCCTAACCCATGATTTCGCCTATAGATGCCAATGATCATGAAACATTGCAGCAGGCATGACTATGTAGCACGCAAGGTAGCGTATGCTGCGCATCTATAATATAATTAAATAGCGCTTCAGCTGACTGTTATATCAATCAAGACTAAAACATTAGCGCTATTAATGTTAGTCAATATGAACAATGTCTACCGCTAACAAAGATGGCATGACTTAAAAGACTACAATATCTTTTCACGAAACATGCATTTGTTTATTCTTACATTTAACTTAAAGCGCTAAAATAGGCCTAAGCACACAGTAAGCACGTAATTCAATCAAAGTTAACACGCGCCTTGTTCTAAGTGTCTAGTGTTCTAAATAATTGAGTTAGTTTCGAATGCAGTAGTTGTTTAGTTATTAACTAAAACCAGTTAAACTTTTTTGTAACTTGGAACTAAAAAACCAGTTAAACTTTTCAGGCAACTAAAAAAGTAAGTAAACTTTTTATTTAACCGTGTTTTAACTCACGTTTGCCCATTTCAACAATTAACTTATTACTTAAGTATTGCTAGATAATCTACGAGGCGACAAAATCATTTCTGCAGTGTTTTTAAGTTAGTTTGACGTTAGTAAATCGATATTCCACGACTATATAATTATTTAATCGACTTTACAAATTCTTGCATAAGTACAATTAGGATGCAGCGTGTTGAGCATTTGTTAAGTAATTGCATGGAATACGTTTAATTGTTCAAACAGTGCTTTAAACTGTACGTGTTGGAAAATATAGTTTTTGTAAAAAAAGGTAAAGCTGGTAAAGCTAAGATTAGCATCAGTTTCCTCACTCGAAAGTGATGTCAGTGAAGGGCGAGCCCAGGATTTGAACCTGCACATACAGATCCGCGGTCGAGCATCTTACCGACTTCGACACTAAGAATAAAAATAGAATTTTCAAAATTGATTCAGAAATGTCAAGATGTCAAGAAGGTAGAATGGAAGGAAAAAGAGGCAGGCCGAGATTAGGTATGTTAAATGATTTAAAGACCCACTCATATGTGGAAATGAAGAGGAAGGCGGAAGACAGAGAAGAATGGAGGCGTTATATACCATACCATGGACCTGCCAGTAGGCAGTGCACTAAGAGAAAGATGTCAAGATAATTTTGAGTGAGAGACTTCAGAAATTGCCTTTTAACTTAACAGTGTTCATTGATAGCAGCCTATACCAATAGTATCTTGAAATAGGCATTGTTAAGACTACACTAAAATTCTAACTTTTGAAAAAGGCATTGTCTTTGTATCGAAATCAACTTCTTTGTCGATTAATTTCTTCTTAATTGGAGTTTAGCAAGCTCTGAGAATTTGTAATATCTATAATAAATTTCATAGAAATTGACGTCAAATATAACATCACAAGCTAGTAGCCAAGTATCTCCGAGTAGGACTAATTAACTTCACAAGATCTTCTTTTGTTAGAGTAAACTGTACCCAATAAGATTCAAAAGAGAGTAAATATAGTAAGCACTTAATGAACACACTTTCTTCTTCTTCTTTTCTCTGTGTAACATCACTTTGTGGACACCAGAGCAGCCTCTTGTACCTTCTGTCTCTACTGATGCATATTTAAATGAATATATTTACATTATACTTCAGCAGCTAGTCTACTTATATGAATGTTTTACTATTTGCAGTAATAGGGCCACTAGTTAATCGTACACACAGTTGAGTAAAGTGTCCTATTAGACTCTTCTTTCCCGAGACTTAGAATATTGTCGCATTGCATAATAAAAATGTATTAAATATACACAGTATCGAAAAATTTCAAATGTCAAGTCATAGTAATTGCAGAAGATATTAACTCCTCTTCTACAATTCAGGGTTCTCCAATTCTCAATTGATGTCGGGCAGTCAATGCTCTAGACATTTCCAGATGATTCTGAGTTTTTAATTTTTCATCTATCGGTTTGCTTTCTACAATAACACAAAATAAAATATTAAATTCGGTGCCTACATTGCTAAGGTTTTTTTTGGTATATTTTAAATTTAGATTTATAAATAGAGTTTATGAATAACTATAGTTTCTGAAAAACCTAGAGAATAAATATTCAATAACTGTGAAATATTCTATTAGTACTGCATTTCTAATTTCTATAATGATAATTAGTTGTTTGCAAAAGATGCAGTCTGAGTCAGTTTTAGGCTGAGGCGACTTGTCAACATATTGTTTGACAGCGTATATGTTGGTATAGGGTTCAAATACAGTGCTCTCCCCATCACTGATATGCTTTGGAGCAGGAAACTAACGCCAGACTTTGCATTGGCTTTTTTTGGCTTTAGTCTACGTCAGTAGTACCTAAAAGCAAACTGGACAGTCTGGAGCAGTCAGGCTATTCCAGATCATGTGTTCAGCATGTACTGCTTAAATCGTTTTTATCAAACCCAGTGTTCAGTACACCTGATGAGGTTATTAAACGATGGTTGAACGCGTGTGACATACACTAAATAGAAGCGCCCCTTGGATAAATAATAATGATAGTAATAACAATAACCTGATATATCAAAGACATCAATGACACCAAACCATATTGACCTATTGAAAAGACATTAGAAACTAAAACATACCTTCTTAGCTCGAGTTAGAATGTCAGCATCAATGGTTTTAGATTTCTCTTCAATGGCCACCTTTCTTGCAGACTGAGCACATCTCTTCATAAACAGCAAGTACTGCAGCCACATCTAAACAGTAGCAAACACAGAAACCACTTAGTCATTTCAACTGTACAATCAAAGGTAATTAAAAAAATTAATCATTTATACAGTCAATCAGTTCAAAAAATTATAAACATACCTAAAACATATTTGAAATATATTTTTAAAAATCAAGTAATGGCTAATCATAGTAATTATAGTCAGTTAATTATTTTATTATGATCATTTATTATAATAATTATTAATTATCTGCACACAATAAATATACAGATACAGTGGTACACCTTATTTATACGTTCAATATTTCATTAAATATTTATAATGAAACATTTATATAACATGTAATCAACTGTTTGAAGTAGCCTAGCCTTTCAAAGGCCAGAAACAGTGTTAGATATATGAAAATTTGAGTCATAATATAAATATACTAATTCAACTGTCAGGGAAGTCAGGATTGCCTAACCTTCAAAAAATAGTCAATGAGCTTGAAAATTTAATATAAAGGATAGGGGGCCATCAGCTATTGCATAGAGACAATATGAAGGGCATCTATAAGAATTTAATGAGCTGCCAGTGTTGACACTTGTATATATAACTATTTTGATCTTCATCACAACATTGATAGATGTTTGATCAGTCCTCTTTGCTTATTTTATGGAAAACCATCGAACCTTATTTAACGAAAATAGTCACTATGTAAATGAATAGGAAAAAACCAAGTATTCTGCCCTTATTCTTCAAACTAGCCAAGTAGCAAATTTAAATAGTTCCCTAAACTCTAAGCTTATCCTTACGTTCCCCTAGCCCTAAACTCTGGACATGCCTCGTAGGCATGTTCAGGGTTTAGGGTTATTATATGTCATTATCTGTGATCCTTCCCATCCCCAAATCCAAGTCCACACAAATCAAATTCATTGCACACTCTGACTTTCATCCCATATCTGTTCTTCCCTTATTTTCATGCATTGCTGAGAAGCACATAGTTAAGTCTATACTCGACCCAGCTCTGTACACTTTGCTTGATATCTTGATATGCAAAACCAATTTTCATACAGATGCACAGGGTCCACAACCTCTCTTCTCATTGCTTTGTTATCACACATAACCGAACTATCAAGGTCTAATGATTACGTGCATGTAATAAGTTTTGCCTATTCGAAAGCTTTCGATACTATCCAGCATCAAGCCATAGCTACCAAACTGGCTGCAATATATATTCCTGCCTCACTCTATAACTGGATAATTAACTTCTTTAAAAATAGAGATCATGTAACATACTTCAATAGCAAGTGCTCCACCCATAGCCCTATTAATGCTACAATTGTTCAGGGTTCAGCTCTTGGTCCTTTCCTATTTAACATTAACTCATGCGGATTGCAGGCCAAATATTGCTCTAATAAATTATGTAAATATGCGGATGATACTTATTTAATCGTGCCATCATCTATTTAATCGTACCATCATCTATTAAATCGTGTCATCATCTATTAAATCCACAATACAGGCTGAAATAGATCAAAATAATGATGAAATAGCTTCTTTGGCCCAGAGTTGCAACCTAAAAATTAATGCTGACAAAACGCAAGAGATCATCTATTATAAAGGTACTGTCCAACCTCCCCCAACCATTGGAATTTCACATGGCGAGGTTATGAAGATATTAGGTATCTTAGTAGACAGTAAGCTTTCTTTCAACCTGCATATTGACAAAGCTATAGTTGCATGCCATCCAGTAACTTGTTATGCTATGTCTTTAAGTGAATAATCTTGTCTAAATTATTCTATGCTAGTTGTGCTTGGTGGGGTTATGTGCACAAAGCACAATTCAATAGACTAGGAGCTATGCTCAGGAAGGTCACAAAATTCCCATATTATAAGAACGAAGAGCCCAATGTTCTCATTTAAGAATGCTCAGAAAAGAACTTGTTTGCAGCCATCATTTTATACAAGCGCCATATCCTAGGACCAACTTTTGACTGCACTTAAATCTCAATCTATAAACTCAGAAAATGAGGGCACAGCTTTGTTCTACCTCAATGTGACCATCTTGATTTCATAAACATTTGCTTTAAATAACTAAATAACTTAATAAATAAACATTTGCTGTAAATAACTTACTCTAACTGAATGACTGTCTAATTTCATTTTCTCTCTAGGTCTGATTTTTCGATTTTTCGCTATGTATGGTAATTTCTATTTCTTATAACTATTATAATTATTATTCTTCCTGATAACTCTTTCTCTAATTTATTTTTCTGTAATTTTACTATGTTATGCATTAATAATTTGCGTTTTTCAGATCTAGTAATTTACGGAAATTGAATTGATCATGAATATGCCTAGTGTTAGTTAGGAACTGAAGAAAATTGTTTACCATTCTATATGCGTCATGTTCGATCCTTTTTGACGATTGATTTCTGCGCTTTGATAGAGACGTCAGCTTTGTCTTGGGGCACAGCATTCTAACTTATTAAATTTAAGCGAAATCATAAAGTCTAAATAGATATATCAAAACAAACAAAAAACTTTGTTTTGAAAATTGATTATAGATCTGAAATAAGGTTGACTAGATTAACGCTTACTTCTTTCACTCCACTAATAAAAGTTTTAAATGTTTGAATAGTTTCCTTTAATTTTATTAGCTATTCTAATCTTTTTGCTTTATTTGATTTCCTTGAATGCTATATCTGGTTCTGAGTTAGATAATAGTTAAAAGAATTTCCTTGATGTTCAGCATGAAGGGATTTGCACTTGAAAAGTAAAAAAGTAAACACGTATTAGAGTGAAATGATCAACTATGCTGATATCTATCACTTTTAATTTAATTTAATTTAATTTATTCAATTATACTGGTTCAGGAAGCCGCAAGACTCGTAACACCAGAAATTTAAAAAATTTAAAAAATTTAAATAATAATAAATAAATAAATTAATTAATTTAATTTAAATTTTTAAAATTTTAATATAATAATAATAATAATAACACATATTATAGTGAAATGATCAACTATGTTGATATCTATCACTTTTAATACCACATGTTAAATCCGTTAGGCAATTTTGTCCATTTTCCGTGTAGCCAGTCCAGTGAATGTTCGATATTTTCCTCTCAGATCAGCGCGGCTGGGATTCGAACCCACGAGGGTTCAATTCACCTCAGGATCTGTCATTTAAAACTTCAAGACGTTACCCCTACGCGTTTACATTCAACTAGTTGATCAACTATGTAATATTATGTTAATTGTTACGTCCATCACTTTTAATATCACCAGTTTAAACCGCTAGGCAATTTAGTCCATTTTCGGTATAACGAATAATGTGAATGTCTGAGATTTTTCTCTCAGATCAGCAGCGCGATTGGAATTCGAACTCACGGAAGTTCAATTCACCTCAGGATCTGTCATATCAAACTTCATGACGTCACCCCTAGGCTATCGATTTATAAACGTTGAAATAAGGTACATTCAACGGAAGCACTGAACTCATTTACAGTACAATGAACCGTAACTTTAACTCTAGACCTTACATATAATTATATGTATACTCATATGCATAGATAACAACGGTTAAGAAAATTTGTCATTTTATCGAATTATTAAGTAAGTCAAACTCAAAGAGTCGAGATTTAATTGCTTCTGACATCTTTATTTATTATTTACTTTATGTCACGTGACTAGTGATTAATTCTCCGATGAGAAAACGATACCAGGATCTGAATAATTGCCAGTATTACACCACTCTGCCTAACATTCACTGTTATAATGTTATTACCAAGTCTAATTCTGTAAATATTCTCACTTTAAATACCACCTCTGGTATATTAATACAGCAGTTTCCTCGAACGGAATAGTTTAGTTAATTTAGTGAAATTTACGTTATATTTACAAGACGTATAATAAGTCTGTAAGCAATCTTATTTAATGTTATAACGAATTATATTTTATTAAATTAGACTTTTTCAGTGATTTTCGATAACTTAAAGTATGTCTATAAATTCGAATTGATTGAGTTCGATCTTTGAAGATTGAAGAAATAAATGTTTATAATTTGTATGAGATTTATTCTTGAATACAATCTAAGTCATATCAAAGACCTTCTTAGCAACAATAGAGAGTTAAAGCGAAAGTGTCATGCTTTACTAATGCTGAGTAGAACAGTATCTCTATCTAGACAGTGAACCAAAAGAATATCCATTGTTCAGATTTAAAATCTAGAATACTTATCCATTGAGGAAGTTTATGGACACCACACTCCAGAAAAAAGAAAGTTTTAAATGACGGCTTCTATTGGCCTAAAGGTCTGCTCAGAGAAATAAAAATTGGGATTCAGTGGAAAGGAATAATTCTGAAAAGTGTAGGGGAAAAAACCAGTTCTGCAAGACCAAAATCACTGTGCATGTGAAGGTATGATAGGTTTTTCAAAGGCGCCAATCAACTTAGAGAAACTGAGTGATAGCTTCATCTTTTTCATCAAATGAGATTTTATGACTCTGCCAGAGCTTAGTGATTGGCTTTTGTGTTATATAAAATATGATATTGATATTTGAGTCTTGTTTTAGTTTTAACTTATCACATTGGTAGAATTTCATCTCAAGTTTCTATTTTATATTTGGTGCTTCTCGCATTTTAACACCCATCACGATGTCTCATTTATATCCAACACTTGAAGATATGAAAGTGGATCAGATTATTCAAGTGAGTTTCTTTGCACTCTTATTAATTATTAATTGTGTAGAATGGTCGATAATGTGTACAAATGATAATGATATAAATTTTAATGTTAAATAAATGTGCAGACGTTTATAGCTGTTTATAGCTGGGTTACTTATAGAGATATATATCATTAATGATAAATATAAGAATAGTCTTAACAGTACTATATAATGTAAATAAATTAACATAAGATTAATAATTATTTAAATCTTGAAAATGATTATTTTAGAATATGGAAGTTTAAGGCCCACCCGACTAAAGTCATATTGAAACTCAAAAATTTGATAAAATTGTACAACAAAGTCTGAATCTGAGACCACTTAGACATTCCATGGCATATTGTAAAGTTCACAAGACTTGATATATAGTCGCTCCACTGTTGATAAATTATTGATAAATTAATTATCTTCTATATTTATTTCCTTAAATAACCAATAATTTCGTACATTTTTCAAAAATAAATAGTCATATTTAAAGTAAATAAATAAATAAGTTAAATATTTTAAGTCATATTTGGTGAAAGTAGTCGGCAGTACTAGTGTGGTGTTCTATGTGTTCTATAGCTGCTTAGGACTAGTGTAGTGTTCTGTGTGTTTTATAGCTGTTTAGAACTATTGTAGTGTTCTATGTGTTCTATAGCTGCTTAGGACTAGTGTAGTGTTCTGTGAGTTTTACAGCTGTTTAGGACTATTGTAGTGTTCTATGTGTTCTATAGCTGTTTAGGATTACTCTAGGGTTCTATGTGTTTTATAGATCTTTAGGATTATTGTAGGGTTCTATGTGTTTTATAGCTGTTTAGGATTTTTGTAGGGTTCTGTGTTTTATAGCTGTTTAGGATTTTTGTAGGGTTCTATGTGTTTTATAGCTGTTTAGGATTATTGTAGGGTTCTATGTGTTCTATAGCTGTTTAGGATTATTCTAGGGTTCTGTGTGTTTCTACTTGCAGGCCCAGCAGAGCTACATGAACTCAGTGAGCTCAGCAGCTGCTCCAGCTATTTGTGCAGCTAGTAATAGCGTCCACCCTGCTAGCTATGCTCTTCCCTCTGCTCCAGCTCTCTACCCACAGCTTGACAGCTACATGGGCCTTGAGATCACTCCGCAGATGATAGAGCGACATAACATGCAAGTTGTTCCTGCTGCTGGCACGCAGGTACTGTCTCTTCATTTGTTTCTATTTCTATTAGCAGTACCGTTTAGTAATATTTAAAAAAATTTTCATGTAAGCATTAGGCGAAAATCCAAACTTTAAACTTATGTTCATTGATTTTAGTAAAGTCATTTTAAACATCTGATAATTGTGTGTTAAAAGCTGCAAAGCCATGCTCTTGATAATGCTGTTTATTTGTGAACACCAACCTCTGCAATCTCAACCAATCTCAATCTCTTGTATGGTCCTGCATTTTATTCTAGGCTATAAAATGAGAGGCCTCACAATAACCCACAAACATGACAAATATTCCATAAATCTGGTCCACACTAGTAGCTACTTGAAGTATATGTTACGTAACTTTCTGGATTCTTGTCCTCTGATGATTTCTATTTCAGAGCATCTTGACTATAAGCGTGAAGAAAACCTCGATGTTCTTTTGATTTTAAATTTTTAGATTATCATATTTTAGGAGAAATGAGAATTTACAAAAGTCAGTGTCCTAACCACCAGACGTCAATCAATTTCAATAAGGAAGTGTTACAGGTTATCCTTAACGAGCGATGCCAAGCTTCGTTTGATCAGTAGGGCGCTAAGCATGTTACTGAAAGGGTCTAAGGCATACATTCTGATTGTAGATAGACATTTTAAAGAAAGTTACTTCGCTAATTATTATTGGTGTTTTATAAGATTACCAAATGTGTTGTGTCTGTAAGTCTTTCAAGTTTAAGCTTTTGATGTCTGTGACAGACGATCGCACAGAAAATTTCTGAAAGATTCATAGAAATTTAGTATAAGGTTGATTAAATGCTCGTACACAGAAATAAATTTTATCTTCTTCTAATGCACTGCCTAACGTAGGTCATGGTATACATGTATATCTCTTCTAACCAATTCTATCTTCCTTCTCGTCTCTGTGTATGAATTTGTTATCAAATCATCCTACATTCCATGTTTTGCTCTGCCTTCCACTCTTTTCGTTTGCATTCCTCTTTCTATTACGTCCCTCAACCAACTAGTTCCCTTTTAATACTGCTTTTCTTTCTATTTGCATTACTTTAGTATTAGTTTAGTAGATGCTGCTCGTAAATGTTTTATTGTTTATTTTTGTTGTTAATTTTGAATTGCATCTATATTGTTAATTTTGAATTGCATCGGGTTACATTTACTTCATGTAAACTGTTCTTCATGTTCTGTACTTCAACAGTTGGCAGAAAGGACTACGTTCTCAGGGCAGCAACAGATTGCACCAATCACAGGAAACTGTGTGGGGGTGAAACGTGCAGAGATAAAACAGGGCGTGCGTCAGGTGACGTTCTGTAAGGATCAGGATGGAAAGCTGGGATTGAGAGTCAGAGCTATCAATAATGTCAGTTTAAAATTTATTTCCTTAACTTTCTATATAACTTAACTTTCTTTTCAAATTTTTTAATCTGTGCCATGTATATGATACGTATTATAGGCCACGGCTATGGCCAATCAACTTCTTGAAGTGTATATTGTGGATACCTATCGATGCACTTCTTTACTTAATACTTACAATTTGTTATTTATTTTATGCCAGTGCAGGTAAATGAAATTTCTATTAGATACATACTCAGCTGTATTCAAGAAATTTATATTTCAATTTATATTTTAATTTTTATTAATTTTAATATTTTAATTTCTGTTTGTTTTTATTTTCTCACCGTTGTTGTAAGGGATAAATCGTAATGCCATATCATTGCTAGCAGATTGATTTTATGTAATATTTATTATACATTGTATTTATTGTGTATTGAATCTATTGATGCATTGACTAGGGAGTGTTCG
>CAJHZI010000493.1:1665000-1670830 GCA_905160935.1 Enchytraeus crypticus | reverse complement strand
GAAGGGGGAGATAAAAATGAGACAGAGAGGGGCCTTGCTGAATCGTGATAAAGGAAGTGACGATGGTGATAAGGATGAATAGATAGATGATAGTTTTATGATTATTAAGTTAAGTTTTAAACTATTAAGTTACTATCAATATACTTATCACAACCTCATATTCTCATATAGCCTACATGTATATTTAATGTTGGCATCTTAAAATGCTAATGAGTATGGCATACTTGTATAATTATTATAAATATTTTGACTGGGGGTAGCTGATAGGCAGACCTTTCACGGGCGGGGGGTGGGAGCTGTAACCCGTGCCACCCCGTAATTACGTCACTATTTTATTTCTATTTCTTACAATAGTAATAGTGATTTATTTCATAATTCATCATCATCCTCACTTATATCCCACTTGAACCAGGATCGGGATGCGAATAGATTATTTTCCATTCGTTTAAGTTTTTCTAACAATTAATGGAACCTAGGCGCTCACCTACCAAATCCTTGCATATTTACACGGTTAGTTTGTTCTTAGGCAACGCGGACAAAATACGGGGATGGACAAAACGCGGGGAAATGTATTTCATTAATACATTTAGTAAATAATTGTAGCAGCAATTCTGCGGTTGGGATTGCACACTACCAATCATATTCTTTGACAGATATGCAAAGATTGCTATTAATTGGAAGCCAAACCAAGGAAATGTAAAAGAGGAAAACCTAGGAATACTTGTCTAGGAGTACAATATCAACAGAGATTTGAGAATATTGAACACTGCATGCGAAAACTATGACTGTTGCTGATGATAGCAAACGAATTTTGCGATGTTGCGCCCTATGTTCTGTTCACTACGCAAAGAACTGACGATGGTGATGTCGATGATGATGGTGATGATGATGATGATGGTGATGATGATGATGATGATGATAGAGATAATAGATAACATATGTGGTTACCAATTGTATTATCAATTATCTAATTGTATTCAATAGAATTCAGTCAGGGCTAATTGTAGCCCTGACTGAATCCTATTGAGGGAACTCTGAAAGTCTACATACATGTACATATATTAATATGCTGCCAGTTGATGGTCTGAAATGCTGTAGTGGCCGAAACTGAATTTTCATTCAGCAATGACGCAATTTTTTGATGTACATCAATGCCAGCAATTCAAAAGTATTTGCAGTGTTATCACTATCAATGTTTGTATTATACTAATAGATAGTAATTAGTAAACTGTGGTACGCCTAGAAATAGGAGTTTCGACTAAAAGAGAGAGAGAGAGAGAGAGAGAGATAGAGCAAGAGTAAGAGAAAGAGAGAGAGAGAGAGAGAGAGAGAGATAGAGCAAGAGTAAGAGAAAGAGAGCGAGAAAGAGAAAGAAAGAGAGAACGAGAGAGAGAGATAGAGAGAGAGAGAGAGAGATTGAGAGAAAATAGAGGGATAAGTGCCGCTAATTGTGATACTACCAGTGGCACTAACAGTGGCACTATCATGGGCACTATCAATGGCTTTATCAGTGTCAATATCAGTGGCACTATCAGTGGAACTATAAGTGGCACTATAAGTGGCACTGTAAGTGGAACTATTAGTGACACTATCAGTGGCATTATCAGCGGCACTATCAGTGGCATTATCAGCGGCACTATCAGTGGACTCTCATTATTCATATATTGTATTGGTTTTTTGAGGAAGCTACTCAAACAACAGAACTAGCATTAACAAATTTATTCTTGAAAATGCAAGTCCATTTCTAAAAATAAAAGAAAATCTACTTCTCAGTACTTTTGCCTACAGGCAGGTTCATTAGGCCTATACATAGCGCCATCACTCTTTCGTATATTACTTTTTTTGTTTGTGGCCAAATTTGAGTGGAACTTTAAATCATCCAGTAGTCCTTAATTTGGTCTGTCCTCTGCTTTTCTCTCCTTCGTAATAATAATATTACCCAAAAACTGGTAGCGTTATGATCAGTTACCAGAGAACGGATAAGTAGATACAGAGTATAAAGGTAGTACTCGCCCTTCAGTCATGTGATTTCGAGACAGAATTCTGATGTTTATTAGTCTTTTATTTCTTTTGAGTTTCCGTTTGAAAGGTGCAGCTTGTGGACAATTGAATATACTCTACCAGTAGCCTGAATATATTGGCAAACCTAAACTTTCAAGGATATTGCCAATAATAGATTAATAGATGTGGAGGCATTAAAATGCTGCAGATAAAGTTATATCATGTTGTTTGAGAATATTGCATTAAATGTCCTTGCTACTGCATGAAATATCCTTGCTAGTGCATGAAATATCCTTGATAGTGCATGAAATGTCCTTTTCTGAGTCAATAAGTAGCCTGTAAATAGAGATACATGTATTTGCCTTTATTTCATACTTCATGTTCCACATTTGACAGAACGTAGAAGGAGAATGAAATACAGAGAGAGGAAGGGAGAGAGAGAAAGAGAGAGAGAAAAGAGAAAGAGAGAAAGAGAGAGAGAGAAAAGAGAAAGAGAGAAAGAGAGAGAGAGAGAGAGAATGAAGGAGAGAGAGAGAGAGAAAGAACGAAGGAGAGAGAGAGAGAAGGAATGAAGGAGAGAGATATAAAGAATGAAGGTGAGAGAGAGAGACAGAAAGAATGAAGAAGAGAGAGAGAGAGAAAGAGAAAGAGAGAAAGAGAGAATGAAGGAAAGTGCGAGAGAGAGAGCGAAAGAGAGAGAGAAAGAGAGAGAGAAAGACAGTGAGAGATAGGGGCCATAGATAAAATGCTATTTTTATCTGTGGATCAATAGGCCTTTCTACATCATTATCATCTTTCGAAGTGATATCAGTGATGGTCAAATCTAGTTATTGAACCAGAATTTGAAGGAAATTGGAATTCATTTCAGAAGACATTATAAGATATATGCTAAATGGATTGATATTAGGAAAAGACACTTACTGTATACCTTTTTTGATTAGACTAACTTGGTCATCGATGTCTTTTGTTCGCATACTAACACACATGACATACCGCATGTGCTACATAGTTTCCTTTCTGGGTTTCTGTTTTTTATAGTTTGCGCTATTTTCTCCATTGCTCTGCATGGTTATTAGTAATCTTTTTGTACAGACAACGGGACTCTATGTCTATTTAAACTACTTAGACGCTTTCACGTTGTATATCTGTGTATGAGCCGGCACTTTGCAGACTCCGTCAGAGTTATTTATTCGTTTCTACTCTCTGTCTTGTAGTTGGGAACTTACGATCGAGGTACGTTGCATCAAGTGTGGACCCACCTTGGGGTGGTAAACCTAACTAGACTAATTATAAGGGTACTACTAATTCTTACTCGCGACCCTCTTGTATCGTGATCGTAGGAGAGATTAATTGCTTGCAGACGACTAATGATCGGTTTTATAGGACTTCGATAGACGTTTCCGATTACTAGTTATGGAAAGGGTACTTATTGCCTAGAATAGTTAATATTCGCTTGGTGGACTTTATGAAACTTTCACGACTCTCAACTTCAAGTCGACTCGCTAACTGATAGGCGCGTTAAGTTCTTGGGTGGTCCGCGAGCCCAGTAAAGAGTTGCGCTCTGCTATTGGCTGCTATCATCAGCTGACATAATATTCCTGAGAGAATTATCAGTATTCACAACTGTCGATCATTTTGCTTTTATGGTTTCCCGTACATGGTAAAAATTAGTGAAATTAATTAAGTAATTACCAGTATATGAGTTAAGATATTCAATACATAAGAAATATAAATTATATTAATATTATTTTTCAAGTTTAATGAATAGATTTTCAACTAGTTATTTTGGAATTTGCACCGATTTTGGACCTTCTTTTTTGCTCGCCGGCTTGATTTTGTCTCAATAGTGGTCGATGTTGTCCATTGATGACTGTAGCACTCCAATTGTTGTTATTATTATTCGTATATAATTAATAGCAGCAATAAAATAGCGTGTTTCAATTTTCCAATATATTTCAGTACTGCCACTATTACATAAAACCAGGTAGGACCTTAATATAACTTAATTATACTGGTTCAGAAAGTCTGGAAGACTCGCAACTGCAATCTCAACAATGATCTGACACATAATTGGCCTATACCTAAAATATTTCTTAGCAATTTAGAAGAAATGAGAATTTGAAAATTTAATTTAAGAAATGATTTATCTCATATTACGTGTGGAGAGGTAACTGAAAGTTTAAGTAGGCCAGTATGGAGAAAAAATGAGAGCGAACATATTAATGATTTATGATTAATGATAATGTTAATAATGATTAATGATAATGATACATTTACCATTGTACGTTCAATATGTTGTTTACTTCTAGTGATTGTTCTGCAGAATACTGCTTCTCACCGTATTAATACAGTTAACGCGCGCTACTTAGTTTCTAATGTGATTACTTCGATGAATTAATACCTAATACACGACTTGAGTGAATGATACAGTACTTAGGTGAATTGATAAATAACACATAATACAGTTCTTCGATAAGTTGATACATAATACAGTTCTTAGGTGAGTTGTTAAATGATACAGTACTTAGATGAGTTGAGACATGATACAATATTAAATAATACATTACTCAGTCCTTAGGTGAATTAATGACTAAAGCCAATGAATGGAAATGGCAAATTAACCATCATATCAGAAGCGCAATTTCTGATTTGATAAAGATAAGATTGGGTAAACAGAATGTTTTTGGTAAATAGTATAGTTTCCACAAGGAACGAGGCGCCTGCCTAGTAAATGTTAGTCGAACCTGAGAAAGGCATAGGGTGTCCCACCTCGTCATATATAAAATCCCCCAATAAATGGTATATCAAAAGGATTTTTATAGATGATTTAAAGATCCACTCGAATGTGGACTTGAAGATGAAAACGGAATAGAGAGATGAGTGGAAGCGTTATATATATATAAACTTTATTTCATCAATACATAGTAGTTTCGAACAAAGATATAGAAAAAAGAAAGAAAAATAAATGAAAAGAAACAACACTTTGCATACAAGTACAGCTAAGCAATGCAAACCTAGTAGCTTATAAGTGACAAACAGAATAAAATCAACTCAATTATTCATTAGAATATTCAATATGTAGCATTTTGTCAACGTAGATCCAAAATTTTAATCGTACTTTAGCAACAGAATCAACAAACGAAATATTATATTTCCTTTGTAAACTTGCAAATACACCATGGATCTGCAATTAGGCAGTACACTATGAGGGGGAAAGAAAAAAGATCAAGGGTTTTTTAGATTAAATAGTTTCGTTAAGAGATATTAGTTATATAAATTAAATAGACTTATTTAATTCTGCAATATCATTAATGAGGGGATAGATTACGAAGTAATATATGATAACTAGAAAAACGTGTGCGTCTGCTAGCAGAACAAGGAAATAAGTCAGCATTTAAAATGTTTGAAAGCTGGCATATAATATTGGTATTTTTCAAAATTCATCTTCTTTTAATTTAGCAGAATATTATGCATTCCAGGTTAAATATTGGTGGTAGCCTAAGCCACGCACTATGATATCGACACAAAGGACTTTTCATTTCATCAGGACTGTATAGTGACTTATGGTCGCTGGATTGACTAAGCCTTGTGCTCTAATATTACTCTCACGTCCACTCACTTATTCGTATTGCCCTGCTTCAGAGGCGGCTATTTCTCCATACTCAGTCATGACCTCTTGATTTCCTTCTGAAAGAACAATCGCACATCAACAACCGTTAAGCACTTTAATCCATTTCTCGTATAGCAAGTCATGTGTATGTCTGAGATTTTAAATCAAAAACCTGGGTCCTGGAATTGAACCCAAGAGAGTTCAATACACTTCAAGATT
>CAJHZI010000493.1:1652500-1660000 GCA_905160935.1 Enchytraeus crypticus | reverse complement strand
TCTCTCTCTCTCTATCTCGCTATCTCTCTCTCTCTCTCTCTCTCTCTCTCTCTCTCTTTCTCTCTCTCTCTCTCTCTCTCTCTCTCTGGGTGATTATGAATATAACCCAGATATGTTTAGAAGAACTGCGATTCTGGATGATTTGATAACTAATTTATATGTTGATATGAAGAGAAAACTAGAGGATAGAAGTGTGGAGAAGTACGAATGTTATATGCCATGGAGTTGAAGTCACTAGGAGAGAGAGAGAAAGAGAGAGAGAGAGAGAGAGAGAGAGTAGGCTATGTAATACCGGCGAATTTTTGATTACTCTTTGCTTGATACGATGCTGCTGGTATGCACTGAGATAATGTGTAGTTGATTGAAGTTATCCTAATCCTAAGAATATGAAATACGAGACTGCAGTCATGACCAGGTCTTATGAATAAGGGTTGATTGTTCTCTACGTGCTTTTCACTGTCTACATTGACTGGTATCCTATAGTATGCAACAAATAATAATTCCTTTCGAAGAGTAGTGATATCAGAACTACTAGTCATGTATGATTGAATTTCTGACCAGAACGCATCTAGAATCTTCACGGACTTGAAATTGCCCGTTGCATGCAACTTGCATGTTACAGTTTCGTGTGTTGAGTTTAGAAGACTTGTACATTCAGGTGCAGAATCTGCAAAGATAAATAGCAAATTGAAATAAAATTACAGTATATCGATTCTGAAAGAAATAATTTTATTACAAATTGTTACGATTAGACGAGGGTAGATTTTTATTTTTCTCCTCACGGTAAATCTCTATCTCTCTCTCTCTCTCGATCTAAGTGCACTGTCAACTGGCAGGTCCATGATACACAACGCTCCGAACCTTCTCCTTACCCCGCTCCCCCATGTCCACGTTCGGGTTGATCTCTAAGTCATCCATAACATTCCATTCGATATACCATCATTTTGGGGTTATGCTTCTGACGAGATGGGCACGCAATGTCTTCCTCAGATTCGACTAACATATACAAGGGCGTCTTTCCCGGAGTAAAAAATCCTGTTTACACGATAGCTATAGGTGCTTAAAAATATGTAAGCTTCTTGAAAACATTTATTTCAAGTATATTTAGATTCCTCCGTGAAACATCCCTCAAAAAGAGAGAGTATCATTTTATACACTTTTTTCGTAGCACTTGCTAAGTTTTACAAAAAATATATAAGCCGTGTCTGATTTCATTTTTCACAATAAATATATTAGTGAACACTCTATTCAGGGTATAATTTAAGTGAACACTGACAATTTTTAGACGAAATAAATTTCTTGTTAAATAGTTAGTTAACTAAATAACTAAATAGAAACATACGCATGAAACAAAATTGGTAGGCCTATACTCTGAAAATCTCAAAATGCAAATGTATCTTCAGCTATACGAAGTGTGGAGATATAGCCTACATATAGGACTAATACTTTTCAAAACTATATAACGACAGGAAAAGTATCACCAGTGATAAATCTCTCAATATAATAAACTCTCTCTCTCTCTCTCTCTTTCTCTCTCTTTCTCTTTCTCATTCCCTTTCTCTCTCTCTCTCCTTCTCTCTCTCTATCTCTCTTTCTCTCCTTCTCTCTCTCTTTCTCTCTCTTCATCTCCCTCCCTGAACTCCCCTTTTATAAGTATTTGTTAAACTTCTCTCTCTGGTAGTGGACTGCCTACTGGCTGGTTCATGGTATGTAACGTCCCCATTCATCTCTAACTTCCGTCTTAAAATTACTGTCGATATTCGAGCGGAGTATCAAATTATCTAATATTGCTGTTGATATAGGCCCTAATATATATATATATATATATATATATATATATATATTATAAATATATATATATTATATATATATATATATATATACATATATATATACATACATACATGCAAGTGTATATTGTACATGATGTGAATTTAATGAGACACGGCAACAAGTAAAATTTCCCTTTGTAAATTTAATGGAATTGTAAAAATAAATATTACATTATTTAGTTATTAAACGCTAACCAATCACAATCAGGTTACGGATGGCGAATGATCTTGAAATTCCTTGAAGGCTGGCAGTGTAATCTTCACTGTATGGTCTTAGGTGAATATTGCATTGGTATTGTCCAGCCACCTCAGCTGTAACGTTATCTATCCGGAGAGTCGTCGTTGTTTTGTTCACCTCTATACTGAAAGACGGATGGAAGCTTTTAGTAAATATGTATTTTCTCCATGTTGGACTTTCTCCTTGATAAATGTCTATAATATAGCATATGTTTTTTGGACACAACTTTGCAAACCAAGTCGCATTTGTTGTACTACAGTGAAACTGGCTGGAGCCTCCCCTTACAACTACAACATCCTCCATGAACAAATGTCTACTCTCTGAAAACAGAACATCGTTACATCTGTTTTGTTTAATTACTTAATTTATCATACGCATATCACAACTGGCATGCACAATACACAGTTGAAGCGCATGAACGGAAAAAAAGGCTAACAAGTGGCAGTTACATAATCGGAATTTTTTAAATGCAAACATTTTCATTAATAAATGCTTATTTTCAATAAAATCTATAGTATAGCCCCTAATGATGCGCCAAGATAAATTTAGCGGATCATGTAGTGTAATGAATTTTTCAGACAAAAAAGTACACACGAGTAGTAGGAAAATTGCGCCCTGAGCTCATTTTGAGTTCAAGCATAGCCCAGCCTACAAATATAGCCAATTTCAATATTTATGATTGTTCTGCCTTGATTTTTCATAGTCATATTAACATTCTTCATTTGAAGCACAACCTAGCCTTGAAATCTAGCTCAACTCTGTTTGTAGCCTTGATGTTTAAATCTCACAAGAATATACCACAGCCCTGTCGTAAGCCTAACTCAATTATATTTTTAGCCTTAAAATTTATACCATTACTATTTAAGGCTAGCAGAGCCTAGCCTAAACTAACTCAAACAAGAATAAAATCAAGCACGCCCACGCGACCTTGGAAAAATTCCATTCACGCATGGAGACACCCAGTTTCGATTCGCTGTCACATGACAATGACTTACGCACAGCATAGGGTTTCCATTCTATATAACCAAAATATGGTATTTAAATCGAAACACAAAGCACGTTATATACATGTAAGTGTTTGTAAGGTAGAGTTGGTCAGAAATTTCATATCAACTCTCATGCTAAAATAATAATTACGCATAATAAAAATGAGTGATACCGAAAAACAGAAATGCGCTTTCGAATAAAGTGAAAGGGTTTTTAGCCAGAAAACCTGAAGAGCGGCGAACTATTTTAGTAGACTAAAACGATAGTGAAACATTACGAAAATTTTGTTCTAGGCCTACGTGTGCACTTTATCATATCTTACAGTTTTAAATCTGTTAGCGTTTATACCGACCATAGTAGGGATTCCCAGCATTGTTCTAACTATTTTTCTATTACGAGTGCATTACTGACATAAATCAACTTGCAGTTCAATTTTCAAGATGAAAGAAACAAATTAAATGCAGAAATTGAAAAACTAAATAAACTTAATGAAACATAATTTGATTTTGTAGTCAGCTGCAGCGGAAACCTTACAGAGGCGACGTACAATCAGATTATTTCAGAATTCACATAAAAATTGATTAATAGATTTATTAACGAATTTAAATATCGTAATTAATTGATATCCTTAGACCACAAATTTCTAAAAAAGCTTATCCGAAACATAGTGAAATCCTAAATCAACAAACATTAGATTTTTTTAAATAATAATTCCGAGTCAAAATTCCTACGATCTGGGTCTATATATATAGCAAATTTTGAAATAAATCGCCCAATTTTTATTTAAGGTGCATCCTCTTCAGGAGTTGTTAATACTTTAGCACGAACTTGTGCATTTTCAGATCCACAAAAATACTTTTCGGTAATTCTTCAGTTACTGATATAGATAGACATTTCCAATCAGTCGTACGAGCTGAAAGAATTACTTCAAAAATCACAAATTCTGTTGAAGCTGATCGGAAGAATTTCGTTGGATGAGCGAGGCGGGAAGGGACTGAAGGAGGGCTGCTGAGGAAGCACCGAAGTAAGGATGGGTGCACAGCAGGCAGGTAAATTTCGTAAAGATATTTTGAGTTTTCTTAAAGTTATTGAGATTTCGCTAGGAGATAAATTTTTTTTGCCCCAATCTGTATATATATATATATATATATATATATATATATATATATATAAAGAGGCAGGGCAGGCCGATATTAGGTATGTTAGATGATTTAAAGATCCACTCATTTGTGGAAATGAAGAGGAAGGCGGAAGACAGAGAAGAGTAGAGGCGTCATGTACAATGGACCTGCCAGTAGGCAGTGCACTAAGATCTATATATATATATATATATATATATATATATATATATACTGTATATATATATATATATATATATATATATATATATTTACTAATAATTCAATTCAATTGAATTTAATAAATTCAATTGAATTCTAATGTCAATTCTAAGGGTCAATTCTAGGGTCAATTCTAATAAAACAGAATACTATAAAATGACTAGAGAAGAATGTTACCCGCTATTCTTGTTACTAAATGAAACTGATCTTAACCGGTTATATGATAGTAGACCTGAGTTATATTATCAATCATCTATTGATAACATTTACAATGAAGTTGTTAATTTATTATTCAATGCTTCTATGAAAACAATTAAAAATAGAGTTAAGAAAGGCGTCAAAAAATTGTGGTGGAACAGTTCTTTGACTGAGGTTAAGTGTTACTCCGCAAAAGAGTTTAGTGAGTGGAAAAAAGCTGGGAGGCCCAATGAAAGGCCCTTATATGATGCTAATCAGAAAGCTCATAAGGATTACAAGAAAGCTGTTAATCTTGCTAAAATAAATTCAACTAAAATAATATCTGATAAATTGCAACAACAGCGTTTAGAAACGAATGCCAATAATTTTTGGAAATGCCGGAAGGATTATTTTAAAACCAATAATTCTATCAATATAATCTTTTATTCACCAATTCTTGGCAGAAAACACGGACATATACAATTACATTTGCAAAACGTGACACAACAGAATACATATGAAAAAGTGCACATAAAAGTTTAACAATTTCAAATTTTTCACAAACTGCAGAATAATTAAAACAGAGCATTTTTAAAATAGCGCCAGAATTTATAACGAATACTCGACAAAGAGTCATTGCTATATATGGCAAATTTACTTTTAATATTTAAATAATCATTGTAATCGGGAGAGTCCAAATGTTGCTTAGCACTTAACTTATCATTAATTATTAAATTATGCAGGAATGTAAACCTATGATATTCACATAATAAATCAAATGGCAAAAAACCGCAATACCACTGAGAATATAAAGTATTATTTTTATCAAATGTACGGAAAATTTTTGAGAAGACACTGTTTTACGCCTTAAAAAAGCTTACGATTTCTGATTTATTCAGTTATACAGCTGGAATACCATAAAGTAGAACTGGCACTGCCTGCATACGAATTAGCTTTAAGAGAACATCGATTGAAGCTTTCGTTCCCAGTCTGCCCAATATAATGTTAGCCGAGGTGTAAAATTTCCCTCTGGTTTCGTGCCATTCACATTTGAAATATTTTGCACTTACAATCGTTAGTCCAAGGTATTTTATTTTATCAATCCAGCTAATAGGCTCATTTTTTATGATCAAAAGCGTACAAGGAGCCTTATGTCGTGGTCCAATTTGCATACACTTACTTTTAGAAATGTTACTGGGGAGATCTAACTTATCAAATTCCCTGTCACAGATATCAAATAATTTCTGTAAGTCACTTACAGAGATACTAAGTAAAATTAAATCGTCTGCGTACATGTAACTATTACAGCAACGGAAATTTCTTCGACAACCATAGCTTGACTGGTCCAGTATATCCAAGACGTTGTCTACAAAACGTGCAAATAGAATGGGCGACAGTATTCCACCTTGCTTAACCCCAGACAAAAGAGGAACATATCTAGAAACATATCCAGTCCAATTAACGGAAGATCCACTTTTGTAAACCAATTTTCTTGTATGTTTATTACATTTTTAGTAACCGAATATTATTAATAGAATTAAGGTTGATGGCTTACAAATTAATCGTGACATTGCTAACCACATAGCAAATAATTTCAAATCTGCTTGTATACCAAACTCTGAAATATTTCATACTAAATTTAAAGAGACATCCGAAAGGCAAAAACTGGTATATACTTCTGAAGCAAATGATGTTTATATTGATTTTAGATCTTTGGGAAATACTATTCATTGTCTTGATTTAAATAAAGCAGCAGGTAGTGTTGGTCTGATGATCGAACATTTGTTATATGCCCATAAATCTGTGTTAATAACAATTAAAACGCTCTTCAATATTGTGCTTCGCACCGGACTGGTTCCCGACGCTTTTGGTATCGATAGAACTACACCTATACCAAAATTCAAAGGGTGTAAAAGGGTTGTCTCAGCTGATGATTTTAGGGGGATCACTATATGCCTCGTCATCTCCAAAGTTTTTGAACATATTATACAAAAGTCCATTCAATTACCAACTTAAAGTAGACTGTTTGGTTTCAAAGATAAGGTTGGATGTATTAATGCAATACATACCGTAAGAAAGGTCGTAAAATATTTCAATGCCAAGTTGAGTACTGTCAATATTGGTGTAATTGATCTGCGTAAAGCATTCGACAAGTGTAATGTTTATGGTATATTACATATGTTACAATGTAGAAAAGTTAACGCATGTATTACTAATACTCTTGAAAGTTGGTTCAGCAAAAGTAATACAACAGTAAATTGGGCTGATTCTGTATCGGAGTGTGTCCAACTGCTATCCTGTTATCGGGAGTTAAATAAGGTGGGGTTCATTCACCTTCTTTGTTTGTCCTTTTTGTCGACACAGTTTTAGAAAAATTATAAGCTTCTAAATTAGGTTACTTCATTAATTATAACTGTTATAATAGTTTTGTGAATGCGGATGATATCATTTTATTGATTGTCTCTATTACTGATCTTCAGAAATTATTTAATATTAGTGACATGGCTCTTGCATAGTTAGATTTACCTATAAATGTATCGAAATGTCACTGTATGCGCATCGGTGCAAAGCACAATTTTCAGTGTAAGCCATTGCAAATTAGAGATACTTGTATTAGTTGGGTGGATAGTATAAAGTATTTGGGAATAAATATTTTAAGAGCTAAATCTTTTAAATGTGATTGGAAAGACAATAAATGTAAATTTTATACTTCAATAAACACTATACTGGGGAGACTTGGATCTATGGTGCACATTGGTGTTTTAGTAAAGTTAATATTAGCTCAGGCGGTTCCGACCATACTTTATGGTGTTCCGGCCTCCGGTTTATCCTTTTCAGAATTTAACGACTTTACTTATGTTTATAAGTAAAGTGATATGTGCTGTTGGGGACGTCCCTGCCATCATCCCTGGATGAGGAAACGGAC